>JAJEKB010021662.1:0-36992 GCA_022393335.1 Macrotrachela quadricornifera | reverse complement strand
GATGAAAAATTTCTTTCATATAAAATTGAAATTATTAATTGAATTTAAAGATTTTCATGCTTTTTTTTCTATATTGTATGTCATTGTAGATTTTATAGTTGAACCATCTTGTATAAATTCTGTATTATTTGTTATTAATTTCATTGATCGACCATATATTTCTTGTCTATATTCAATTTTTACTGAACGATTTTGCTTAAAATTTTTTATTAATAAATTAATCATATAAACTGATTGTGTTCGTGTTTCATATTCATTATTTGCTGATCGAATAGTTTCATTATAAGTACGTGAAGATACTAATGTAATATTTTCTTTATAAATAATATCAGTATCTTGTCCAATAGAAAATTCATATTTATCATTTGCAGCTAAATTAGGTAATAATGTTTCACCAACAAGACGATCATATTCTCGTATAATACAATTCCCACGAGAAAGAAAACGATCTGATGATAAACGATATGAACGTTGTGCTTTATCATTTGAACTTCCAACACCATTAAAAAATGTTTTTTGAATTAAACTATAACGTTCAACAGTTATTTTTGGACGAAACATTGATAAAAGATAATTTGTTTTTCCTTCAATTGAAAATGGTTGATTTATAGAAAAAACATATAAACCAGATAATTCTTCAGCTCGTGAAATTGATGGTGAAGATGATCCCGATGAAAAATGTGCATTTGCAGGTGCATACATAACAGTATCTTGTTGAATTTCATATCGTTCAGATCGATGATGTTCAAACATACGTAAATTAATATCACCACCAAGAAGTTCAGCATGTTCAATATTAAGTTTTGTTTTTCCATTATTTCGAATATCAGCCATTGCAATAAGAACTGGAATTTTAGATTCTTCAAATAAATTTAATTGATAACGTGTTTTCCAATTAAGATTTGAACGAAGATAACTAACATATACATCATTAGTTGTATCATATGTAAAATTAACATAATATTTTGATTGAGATGGTTCATTAACATAAATTATATCATCAGTTTGAACAGTAAGAAATATTGGTTCAACACTAATATATGTATCGATAAGTTTAACAAGTCTTTGATTTTCATCAATCATTGTTGCTTTAACATATCGTTTTTCTGTATGTGATGATGATGGTGAACGAACATAGATTTGAAGATTATTAAATGATTGTTTCATTTCAGTTATTGTTTGTTCTATTATAGTAACATTTGAACCGATGAGAGTTATTGAATCAGTACGTATATTAGACCAATCGTCAGCAGAAAATTCAAGTGGGAATTTACCTAATGGTTGAATAATTTCAGCAAGATTTGAATAAATTTTAACATTAGTAGGAGTATGATAATCAGTATTAGTTATTGTTTGATTCTTTTTTAAATGAAATAAACTATTTACAGTTAGAAATTGGAAAAGTAGAAGAAATTTTTTCATCTTTGAATCTGATTAAATGTATGAATAAACTTGATTATATATAGAGAAAGAGAAAGAGCGCGATGTTTTTTGTTATTCTTTATTCTTTCTTATTTTACGTAGGTGAATGATGATATCTCTTGCCCTTTTCAACGTCATGTTCTCGGCAAGAAAGCAAAGATGATTGATGATCAATATATTGTGTCTATAAAATAGCAGACAATACGTGCGATTGATCAAAATAAATATAATACGTGATGATCGATAAGAAGATATACAAAAGTGTCGGCACTTCATTTGTTACATTATTCTTATTATCATTTATTCTATTGGAATTTTTAACAGATTAAATTGATTTATTATTCTTTTTTCTCAATGGAAATTATGATAAATTCAGTTTGATTAAATTTATATAATTCGATAATTGGTATCACTACTTACATCTTGTACATATCGAATGGACCTTAAAGAATCTATATACAAATTCAAAATGTATCAAATAACAAATAAAAATCATTCTCTTTTCTCGTGTTTATTCTGTTTTGTTTTAGTATATCTTCTCATGTTATTTTGTGTAAATTATTATTAAAAAAAACATAATCCTGCTAAAACATCAATAATCATCATAACTTTTTCGTGTATTTACCAGTTTTATTCTCACTTTCTTCTTTTATTAATAAACGAATTATATTGAAAATTGAAAAAAACTATATTTAATTAACGAATGTTATGCATTGTAAAACACATGAGTCAAATATAATGTTTAAGAGTTTTTGATGATCGTATGACATTTTTTTATTAATCATTATATTTAGAAAAGGTGCATAGTCTTTTGACATTAATAAAATTAGAGAAATGATGGAACTGAAATAATCTGTCTACATTTGAGAATGTTTTATTTTGAATAAACGTAAAGATGAGTCATTGAATATTGTCCGTGTTTCGTCAATATTCATTTACTATTGGAAAAATATTGCATTTTTCGATACTTCTCGCGCCTTCTATCCCGAAATTCCAAACGAGAAGTTCGTTTATTTAAACATTTTTGGATGAGATTATCTAGATACAGGTTTCCAGCATTATCTATTTCAATAGAATTCATGTTTATAAAATACATATGCAATTTAGTATAGTATATGAAGAAGGATAGGAAAGATTCGCATGATCGATTGTCATTGTATAGAGAGAAAAATAACCATTTGGCCACTTTTTTTAAGTCTGACATGTCAAATACGAAATAAATATTTTTATTAATAGAAGGATATATTTTGCAAATCGGTTTAAATTAATACTGTATCCATTCGATTTTCTATTCAACATATTAGATATGATTAATCCATTCGCCTCGATGGGATCCATCGATACGTCCCACTTAAAAAAGGTGAATATATTCACTTTACTTTATTGATATGGGATAGTTTCTTTCGTCAATTATAGGGGTAAATTTCAATATTTTTGTTTATAAGGGAAAAGTCGATAAATGCTACGCTAAAATATTCTAAGTAGTTTCAAGAAGCAAATGTGACCTTGTACAATTTTCATAAAAATATACAACATATACTAGTTAATATAAATCAGTAAAGCCCCGCAAATCTCACTAGTTTCAATAAAGCCAACTAAGTTTTGTTTCGAAATACTCAGGAACATAGAAATTTTCATAGGTTCTAGGTAAAACTAAACCCCTTATCAGTAGAACTTGCTATGTATACACATTATTATTTTCATATCGTGCGGTTCGTCTTTTTATTCTTGTTAAAACTATTTAGCATATCTTAATGTAGCATTCATCGATTTTTCTCTTATAAATAAAAACCTTAAAATTTTTTCTATAATTGATAAAAGAAACTATTCCATATCAATAAAGTAAAATGGGCATATTCAGCTTTTTTAAGTGAAATCCACCGGTGGGTCTTATCGTGGTGAATGGGTCAAGTCAATATTATCCTATAATTTTCTACGTTGTCTATAAACTGATACGGTTCTTGTTTAGTAATTTGTAAAGATGCACAAAAAACTTCATTTTCAAGGCTGTCTTCGTCATGGTCTATAGAGCAGGGTCTAAATTTCTGGTATTTTATTTTTATTGCAACACTTCTTTCCATTTCATATTTGATAAAAAAAATCAATTATTGTATTGAGTATGAATATGAATTTTTTAGTTACATATATTCACAAGTACTCTTGTGTCTGCACAGTTAGATATGCTTAAATGAGTAAAAAACAAGATATGAGCTACTAAATTAATCGTTTTTATTTTAGTTGAAACACTGATGCAATTGCATCGTAAATCATTGTTAACAAAACCTTTCGTTTTTAATCTTCAACAGTTTTTATTAAGGTTCTAGGCAATCTATTCAAAAAATTTATATCTTTATTCTAATCGATTTTCTATTCGTAGCTTATGGATATATCCTGTTTTTTGTTGTTTTGGTCTTATATTACTGGTAATAGCTAGTACTATTGTATTATCTCTTATTCCCATTTATATATCACAACATGGAATAACAATAAATATTACACAAGAACGTAAGCGATTAAAACACAACATATATAACAAAATTTATATTATTCATGTTGTCTAGAAAGTCAAGTATTCTACATTGAATATATAGCCACAACTAATGAAAATCTAACAGACATCTGCTTTGGATTTGCTGATAATCTAGTTGATGCTACAGAGCAGGTAAAGATATATGAATAAAAAAGAAATTTTTAATATTATTATTAGATAACTCAACAATTTAGTTTACGACCGAATATAGTTAATATTAAACAAATTGAATTGATTGCACGAGAAAATAGTGGCCGTCGTCTTCATAGACAGTAGTAGTAGAAATAGGATAAAATTAGAATTTATATATTTATTTATACATAGGATGAAAAATAAAGAAAACATTCGTAATAAACGTGCAACAGATTTACGATTACTTATGTCTTGCCGAGGAAATTATCCACTTAGACGTCATTCAAATCGTTGTCGAACAAATTATATTTCTAGCATTCGGCAAAGATTTTCTAAGCATTCGAATATTGTTCTTCAACTAAAGCTTTTGTTACTTTCAGATCAACCTATTCAATTTACTTTACAATATGTCGATTTTGCTTTTGATCGTACGTATATACTACTAAAATCTATTCGAATATATAATTAAAATAAAGTTGAACATACAGTAAAGTATGTGTGTGCTTTTTCATTTAGAACCTTCAGAATTTACAGCAGTTAGCACAACGTCAAATTCAGAAAGTAAAAGAAATATTATATATATTCATATGCTATGAATTATATGCTTTGCAAATACTTATGCTTAATTTTTTTATCTTACAATACATTGCATGAGATATTTTATAATGACACTGGCTGGCACAGTTTATGTTAAAATTAAACCATCATATCTATCTGTAAGAAGAGTAACTGCTAATCAGATAGTCAATTATTCAATATTACTTGTTTATCTATGTAGGCATGGAAGTATTGATCATGAATCCTATAATATTGTCTTTAACAGCAGTACAACGTTTATTGAATAATGGTGGCTATGCTATTATCAGTGCAGGCCGAAATCCGGCAATACCCAGTGATGTTAGTTTAGATGATACAATTATTCAACAACGAACAACTAATGTGTCTATTGATCTGACAAATAGATTTCTTTATTCATTTGTACTAGGTGTGTATGACGGAGCTAGTGAGACAAGTTTCTTTGTAATATTACACAATAAATCACCAGATCAAGAACGAGCAGCAATTACGGCACTTGGAGAAAAATATAATCAAGAGTCAATTATATACGTACAAAAGTCGATACCAACAATACAACAACTAATTTATACAACTGGTGAATTCAAAGGTAAATATGTTCAAGGACAAGGATATACTGAACTGTCTGGAAATGTTACCGATAATTATAGTCAAGTACACATATGTCCAAACAGTTCATACACATTTACTTTAAATTTTGACTTTGAAACTATCATAAGGAAAACAAGTGTCATACAAACACGACAACTCATTGATCATCATGCAAATAATAGAATGATCAATCAAAAAAGATTCTATCTTTGAGCTTTTTCTTTCACTTATTCATTAAATCTCATCTTTTTATTGTAGAAGTTGTTGTTTTGTTAGTGTTTAAGTAAAATGTTATCTCTCCATGCACATTGAAATTGAATGAACAGTAACGATATACTATCATAAAAATTTCATCTTCAAATTTATTGATAATACATCAAGCAATTTAATACTATATTGTTCTCTTACTTTGACGTTAACTTCTTTAGCAACTCAGTTGCGTTTTAATAGTAAATAATCGTCAGAGATGTATTCAAAAAGCAATTATGCTTGCCGACAACAGTAACAACTGAAACTTATCTATTCACATTTACTCTACTATCAAAAACGAGACGTTTCTATCATATTATGATATATATAACCACTAGAATATATCTTTCATGAAATACGGTCTAACAGAAGTGTTGAAGTATATAGGGATAGAAACTTGCACTCGCTACGTCTCTCTTCCCAACAGTGAACAGAAAAAGGGAACTAAGAGTAATTTCCAATTCCCAAATTGTTTTTTGATTGAAGACTATGCGCACTGTGTAGGTTCTGATCCGGTGCACTTTCGGGAGAGCTGGAGATGGGTACTCAACTCGTTTGAGCGAGCTGGAGCGCGTGAGCAAGTCCACAAGAGCTATTCAATTGGGGTTCCCATAGCTCCTCAAGTTCTATATTATGGGGATACCTTTAGGTTCTCAAGGGGTATACTATAGGGGTACCCATAAGTCTTGAACCGCTATACTAGGAAGGTACCCGTAGGTCCTCAAGAGTTATGCTATGGGGATACCAATAGATCCTGAAGAGCTATACTAATGGGACACCCTTAGGTTCTCAAGGGCTTTGAGGATCTAAGAATACCCCTATAATACAAGTAGCGTTGATTGGAACGATTCACCAAATCCCTTGACTGTAGAAAGTCCTCGACAGTCTATTCTTCTGCTCTTCTAAGGATGATGAAAACTAATTGGCAGTTTTCTTGAGATGCTAAAATCTGATTTGTAGTCTTTCTGAGATGCTGAAATTTGATTGGATGTCATTCCCCCGGTGCCAAACTCTGATTGGATAGTTAATAGTCCCGAAATCCGATTAGCTGCATTCATGCCTACGGACGAACACACAGCTGATTTCCTGATTCAGACCGCTAACGGCAATCAAGGGAACAAGAACACACCCTTAGTATAGAGGTTCAGGATCCAAAAATATTCCGTAGTATAGCAGTTAAGGTCTAAGTGTGTCACCCTAGTAAACCAGTTAAGAGCCTAAGGGTACCCTCCTAACATAGTACTTGTGGGCTCGAAGATACCTCCATAACATAGTAGTTGAACACCCAGGGGTGCCCCCATAGTATACCACTTGAATATTTATGAGTTCTATCGAGTACGCATTCTGATTGATTGAATACAACGGGCCTGTCAGAAGTCGGACAAAGGCACAAATACACCATACTTTCGAAATTAAGACCCTGACAACACTTGAGGGAACATTCGCCCGCACAACATCATGTTTCATGCAGACAATAGTGGAGAAAACCTCGACTCAAAAACCCAATACTCACTCATTACATTCCTATCTCGTCCTCCACTATTGATCTGAGGAAATCTCATGTTATTCGAGGCGCATTTTAGAGCACCCTAAAAACCTTAAATTCGCGCGAACAGCATCTTGTTTCATACGGACAATAGTAGAGAAAACCTCGACCCAAAAACCCAATACCCCCTCATTACAGTCCTATTTTGTTCTCCACTATTGGTCTGAGAAAACCTCATGTTGTTCGGGGCGCATTTTAGAGCACCATTAGAAATCTCATATTCTCGCGAACAATATATTGTTTCATGTAGACAATAGTGGTGAAAACCTCGGCCCAAAAGCTCAACCCTCCCCCTCATTACAGCCCCATATCATTCTTCACTATTCGTCTGAGGAAACCTCATGTTGCTCGGGGCGCATTTCAGAGAGTCCTTGGAAACCTTTTATTTACGCGAACAACATCATGTTTTATGCTGACAATAGTGGAGAAAATCTCGACGCAAAAACCCGTTTTTATTAGTGGCACTCTGTAGGCAAACACTCAAACACACAATCAGTTTCGGAATTAAGACGCTGACTACATTCAAGGAAATAGCCTTTGAGGTCCTAATGGTATCTTTATGGGACAGGATTTGAAGACTCTCCTTCACGTGTAAAGAGCTGGTTTGTGGATCTCTGTGACAAAAAGAGTTGGTCTTTGGGCTCTACTCACAAGAAAAAGAGCTTCTCTCTGAACCCCGTTGATAGAAAAGAGCTGATGTCTGGAACCCGCTCACAACAAAAGAGTTGGTTAGCATAAAATTGAGCCCAGCTTTTTCAACTCATTGCGCTGTGAACTGTCGTAGGCGTAGTTCGAGGATTGGCACTTCCGGGTAGTAAGCACTTCCCGTTCTCCTCTAAGGACAATTACTTTGTACACAAGTGTTTCTAGTACATATTAGAAAACATGGGTCGAAAGTTCATGGTAAGATATGGATGAAAAAGTGGGTTCCAAACGTGAAGTTTACGTGTGAAGTTCGCTTTTATTGATCAAAAAAGAATTTGGAAAATACCACATGTGATGAGAAGAAAAGAAACATGTACATAATATATGTCATCTATATGACATAGATAAGAAGAAAAAGAATATAACGACGAGTTATACTATTATACAATTGAATTTTAAAAAGATTTTTTTTACTGCGTGACCTCAATAAATTCCAAATTTTTTGAACCTTAAATTTTTGTCGGTAAAGTGATTGCGACCCATTCTTTTTGCAAGGTCTATACAATTGTCTCTTTGTCAAACAAATATTTAATAGATTGTACATACAACAGAACAATCTCTTACACAGTCACTCTAATTAAACAAATCTAATGAGTAAAAGATATTAATAATTAATCAGCATATGTTCTATTGAAGTTATACATTTCATACTTTTTCTATTAATCCATGATACATTGTTTGAATCTGTTTTCAATTAATTACTCTACCTTATTTGTTACTTCATAGAAAAGATAAAGATTTAAATTCTAATATTCAATGTACATTTTAAAGTTTTTTAATAAACAATTTTTCAAAATATTCTCTAATGTTTGTTATGTCAATTATTATAATAATCATAATCATATCATTGTTTTAGTTCAAAGAGAGACAGATGACTCTTTTTCTATTTTTTTAAATTTTATATTCCATTGGTATTTTCTTTATCCAATAGAATATTTCTTTCATTCACTTTTAAAAATTATATTAACGTATCAGATTGATGAATTTCACAATGGTTTTCTTAGTCAATTCGAATATAATAGATGTTAGATTATTAATTGACTAAATTAAAAATTAATAATTTCTTTTATTTCAGATTATTTTCAACTAAAATAATAACAACAATTATGGGTGATAGTGATAGACTTGTTAAAATGGAAATTGATTACTCATCAGTTGTCGATCAAAAACTTAAAGAATGTGATGAACTTATGAAAGTAAACTAAAAAAAAAAATGAATCTCTCAATTTTCTTAATTATTAATTTTTATTTAGGATCCAACTAAATTAAATGAAGCACTCGATCGATTATTACCACTTGAAAAACAAACTCGTACTGTACGAAATTTTATAATAAAATCTTTTCCTTTAAAAAAACAAAAAAAGAATTTTTTATTTATAGGCAGCTGATGCTATTTCCACAGGACGTATTCTTGTTGCTATTATAAAATATTGTTATGCAGCAAAACAATGGGAACAAATGAATGAACATATTGTTACATTATCTAAACGTCGTAGTCAATTAAAACAAGCTATTACAAAAATGGTACAAGAAGCTTATGAACTTGTTGAAAAAACACCTGATTTAGATACAAAACTTAAATTAATTGAAACACTTCGTACTGTTACTACTGGCAAAGTAATAAAAATTTTTTTTTTTTCATTTTTAATTCAAATTTTTGTTTTTCGTCTAGATTTTTGTTGAAAATGAACGTGCACGATTAACAAAAAAATTAGCTGATATTTATGAAAGTCAAGGTAAAACCAAAGAAGCAGCAGAAATTTTACAAGAACTTCAAGTAAATTTTATTTATTAATTAAATATAGTTTTTTGTTTCTTATTTTTTAGGTAGAAACTTATGGTACCATGGATCGACGTGAAAAAATTGAATTTTTACTTGAACAAATGCGTTTATGTTTAGCTAAACATGATTATATTCGAACACAAATTATATCAAAAAAAATTAATACAAAAGCTTTCGATGATGAAACTTCACATGTAAATTTTATATTTAATTTAAGATTCTAGCAATTAGAAATTTGATCAAAAAACTTGCATCTGTTGATATAAATTTTAAAATAGTCATATTTGATACGAACAGGCTATTGTCGAGCTTACAAGGAAACATACAAAACTTGTGAATCGAAGCTATGATGTTCTAGTGAGCTATTGATACTCTGAAAAATATTCGAGCTAATAGATTATTACTACGAAGATATTGCATTTTTTATAAGATTTTTTTTCGATGAATCTTTTGGTGTTCGTAGTGAGAATAGTTTATTGCGAAAGTTACACATCTTTTCGTTGATTCTATGTTGAAATAAGAACAGCGGAAGCTGCGGATATATAACAGATATAAACAACATTCTGTTTTTCTGGTGTTCGTGAAGGCGACCACGAAATTCTTGAAAAAAAATACTCTCAAAATGCATAGTCTTCGGAGTAATAAACTATCAGTCTGCGGCTGTCGCGATTGGATTCAAAAAATATGTTGATTTTCTGGGATACAATTAGTTTAAACTCGTATTACTCTTGTCAATCGACCAGATTCATTAAGTCCTCTTGTATAGCATACCTAAATATGAAGTTTTTATGTAAATTCAACAATCGTGTGAACACTTTGAAATATTTTTTCTGTTATAAAACATATTCTAAAATTTATATTGTTCATTTTTAATTGATATAATTAGGATTTAAAATTAAAATTTTATGAATTAATGATTGAAATGGATTTACATGATAAAAATTATTTTGATGTATGTCAACATTATAAACATTATTATGAAACACCACGTATAAAAGAAGATGAAGAAAAAATGAAACAATCATTAAAATATGTTGTACTTTATTTGGCTTTATCTCCATATAATAATGAACAATCAGATTTTTTACATCGTTTATTTCTTGATAAAAATCTAGAACAAATTCCAAAATATAAGTAAAGAAATATTTTTCGAAACTTTTCTTTTTTTTTTAATATAAGGTTTTTTTAGAGAATTATTACAACGTTTTAAAACTCAAGAACTTATTCATTGGAAAGATATACTTAAAAATTTTGAAAATGATTTAAAAAATGGTACAAAAGATGATCCTGCAACGAATGTATTTGCTAATAATGAAGATGGAAAAAAACGTTGGGAAGATTTTAAAGTTCGAATTGTTGAACATGTAAGTTTAACTTTTTTTATAAAATTTTACTTGATTTTTTTTTTTAATAAAAGAATATGCGTATTATGGCTAAATATTATACACGTGTTCGTACAAAAAAAATGGCTGAATTACTTGATTTAACAAAAGATGAAGCTGAACAATTTTTATCAAATCTTGTTTCAAATAAAACTATAAATGCAAAAATTGATCGTCTTCAAGATATAGTTACATTTCAACAAAATAAATCTCCACAAGATATTCTTAGTGAATGGTCAGTTAATCTTAATTCATTAATGACAATTATTAATAAAACATGTCATTTAATTAATAAAGAAGAAACTGTTCATGCTGTACGATCATAAGAAGAGAAGAAAAAAAAAATCTGTGATGTTTGCATCTCTCTCTCTCTCTTTTTTTTTTGTTGATTTTTCTTTCCTCTTTTTTTTTTATTATCTTATTCTATATCTTCACAGAAGAGAAAAAAAGAAGCCCGAAGAATAAACTAAACCCTGTGCTCTCTAGATGATGATACATTCTTTAGTACTGTATATTGTGGCTTTATTAGCATTGCATCGTAAGTTAAGGAATTATTTTTGCATATATTTTTAATATTAGGTGGAAGTAATAATATTTTGCTTTATTAAAAAACAATGGATGAAGGTGTTTAGATATATATATGAACTTATAAACTAACAGACGGGAAAATTTTCTGTTATCTAAAAGTTTAAAAAACATTTTTTTTTTGTTAAATTTATAATATGAATTTAAAGGATCCAATGCAATTCAATGGCCACGACCTAATGTATCTGTATCATCGACACAAGCTATATCTGATTTAATTTCACGAGTACTTGATGGTGCTCCATGTACAAGTCTTTTTCAAATTTCAATTAATGCAGATTTATCTGTTAATGGAAAAGATGTTTTCGAACTTTCTAATGGTTCAATACCTGGTTCAATATTAATATCTGCATCAACAGGTGTTGCTGCTGCTTGGGGTTTTAATTATTATTTGAAATATGTAACTGATAGTTCATGTATGATAAAAATATGTCATTTCATTTGAATATTATTAGTTTTCTTTTCAATAGTCTATTGGTCAGGAAAAAATATTCGAATATTTGGTTCAACATTAATTCCAATAGTTAAACCTATTCGAATAGTAGCTAATGATTTATATCGTTGGTATGGAAATCCATGTACATTTAGTTATTCAGCAGTTTTTTGGAATTTTTCAAGGTAAAAATATTCTTTAGATTATATTTATCATAATTTTATTTTGGTATAAAGATGGGAAAAAGAAATTGATTGGATGGCTATGAATGGTATTAATTTAGTTTATGCAACAACTGGAATGGAATATATTTATAATAAAGTTTCAATTTTAAAATAATAAAAAATAAATTTAATAATTTTATTTTATTTAGGTATTTCTACGAATGGGTTTTACTCAAACAGAATTGGATGATTATTTTACTGGTCCTGCATTTTTAGCTTGGTAAAGAATAATTCATTTGTTTTTGTTTATTTATATGTAATAAAAAATAAAATAAAGGCTTCGTATGGGTAATCTTCAAAAACATGCCGGTCCATTGTCTAATAGTTGGCATGAATCACAAATTCAACTTGCTAAACAGATTATTCAACGAATGACTGATTTAGGAATAATACCAGTTTTACCTGCTTTTACTGGTTTTATGCCTCGTGCAGCACCATCGTATGTCCAATGAATAATAATTGATTTAATTTATTCTTTTTTTTGTCAGATTATTTCCTTTAGCAAAATTTCATTATTCATCAGATTGGGTTAATTTTGGTTGTAATGAATCATGGTTTGCTTTTTAAATCTATAAAATTTAATAGTAAATAATAATATTATATATTTTAGTTTACCATATCTTGATCCTACTGATCCATTTTTTCAAAAAGTTGGAGTCGAATTATTAAATGAAGTATGTCAATTTAAGTAGATGAAAGTATACGATTCTATTTTTTGAATTCTAACAGTAACTTCGAAAGTTGAGAGTATCAAAATATTCATCAGGTTTCCTTTAGAACGATATTACATAATTATTTCGATAAATAAAGAATTAAATTCATATGAATAAGATAGTTTAGTAAATAAATCTAAGAAATAATAATTATAAAATGTTTTTTAATAGACAATTACTTCACTGAATATAACTTCTCATTTTTATGCTTGTGATTTATTCAATGAAATGACACCACCAATTAGGTATGTTTTAATTTTATTCTCCTATGAATATTTATTTTATTAATTTATATAGTGATCTTGAATATTTGGCTGATGTTAATGCAGGTATTATTCAAGTTATGCAAACAGTTGATCCAAATGCTGTTTGGTATAATTGTTTTTAATTAATAAAATATCTATTTATTTTATTTATTATTAAGGGTAATGCAAGCTTGGTTATTTCTTTCAAGTTTTTGGACAATTGATCGAGTAAAAAGTTATCTTAGTAAAGTTCCTATAGTAAAAATACTTCTATAATTTTGTTTAAATATGTACCTATATATATTTTATCTTTCAGGGTCATTTAATTTTACTTGATCTTTATTCTGAAGCTATACCACAATATTCACGTTTTGAATCATTCTATGGACATTATTATATATGGAATATGTTACATGATTTTGGTGGAAATAATGATCTTTTTGGTTCACTTATTAATGTTACTAATGTAAATAAATTTTGTATTATGATTAAAAAAATGTTTTATTTTAATTTTTTTAGGGTCCAGAAATAGCACGAAATTTTTCAGGTGATCATATGATTGGTGTTGGTATTACAATGGAAGGTATTAATCAAAATGAAATAATGTATGAATTTGCACTTGAACAATCATGGCGTAAACCATTAACTGATACAGAATTAAATGATTGGTAATTTTATTAAAAAATTTTATTATATTTTTTATAAAGAATTTTATATTATTAGGCTTGTTAGTTTTGTTATGCGTCGATATACTAATAATGATCATCCAATACCTAGTTCAGCATTATATGCATGGCAATTATTAGGAAATTCAGTTTATTTAAAAAATCAATATAGTGGTGGAGCAATAATGTTAAGTAGACCAAGACCTAATAGAGATCAAGGTGTAAGTTTATATTAAGATATTAATTAAAATATTTTATATTGAAAAAAAATATATTCTAGGTCAATTATGATCTTAAATCATTATTTTTAGCTTGGGAATTATTAGTTGATGCATCAAATGAACTTAATTCGGATTTATTTCGTTATGATTTAGTTGATATAACTAAAGAAATTCTTCAATATAAATTTTATAGTGTTTATATTAAATTAATGTCAGCTTTTAATCAAAGTGATCTTTATGGAGTTGGGTTTGTAATAGACAAAAATGTTTATTTTAAATTAAATAAATCTTTTTTTTTTGTTAGAACTCAAGCAGCTATTCTTATTGATATATTAACTGATACTGAATTAGTATTAGCTTCTGATCGTCGATTTTTATTAGGAAATTGGATTAAAGATGCATTAGAATTTTCAAAAATTGAAGAAGATATACATTTTTATAATTTTAATGCTAAACTTCAAGTATCAATTTGGGGAAATAATTATACATTAGGTTTATATGATTATGCAAGTAAATTTTGGTCAGGAATGATTCAAGAGTATGAAAATTAATAATATATATTTTTATTTTGTATTTTTATTTCTTTTTTTTTGTTTAAAGTTATTATGCACGACGATGGTATGTTTTCTTCGATATTTTACTTAAATGTCTTGTTGAAGTATAATTTATAAGATTATATAATGATATTGAATAATATTTTTTTTATTTTGAGGGTCATTCAATAGATTTAAATGTTTTAAATGAACGTTTATTTTTTGAAGCTGAATTTCCATTTTTTATGTTAGATACAAGAACTTATCCAACAATTACACAAGGTTAAAAAATTTTTTTTATTAAATTTTATTAATAAAAATAGGATTTTGTTTTTTGTCTAGGTGATTCAATTATAATTGTTCGACAATTATTTAATAAATATCATTTATCATTAAATGATATTAATTTATCAATAAAACCTTTGAATAAAACATTATTATATATAAAAAAGACATTAGAATTTTTTTAATTTTCTTCATTTTTTTTGGGTAATTGTATTTTTCTTTATTTTAATTAAACTTTTATTCATATATATCAACGATTCTTTATGATATTTTTCGATGGGTTTTTCTTTTTTTTTTAACAATCATTGATGAAAGCGCTTGTGATAAATTAATCCTATTAAATCGTTATGCAAACAATTGACAAAAAGAAGTATATGCCGCACATTTGCCTATCCGATGACATTCATAAAGTAATAATAGCGGCGACGAAATCGGAGATGACAACGAAGCAAATAATCATCTTTTAAATCGAATAAACGATAAAGAATATTCAAAGCTGACATATGTTTGTCTATTTTTGTTGTTGTTTTTTTTTAATAAAAGAACAAGAAAGATGTGATATAGTAATGCATATGTCATACGCACACTTGACTCAGTTCACTTTATTTTTCACTAGATTTACTAGTATAGAAAAGAACGATATAAATGTGGCCAAGGTTATTTTTATTATGTTTCAACCGATATGGTTGCTCTGACGAACATCACTACTACTTAACAACTGTTCTCTTCTCTCAAGAGCAATATGTAGGTGAAAGAGAGAAGCCTTATCTTAAAGCATGAATAAGAGAAGAAAAAAAAACGAGAGAGAAATGCTCACGATCCTTATCGTGAAAGTATATACATACTATAGAACATTTTAATCATCAAATAGAAAGTAAAAGAATGGGCAATTATAGATGCAGACGCATAGTTTCACAAAGAAAAAAAGAAGAAGTCGAATATGTCGACTAATGGAAAAATACTCTTGTTCGTTCACACTTACCTTATATATTTTCTATCCAATCAAAAAATAAATATAAAAACAATGTAACAGGCCTCAGATTTTCAAAGAATAAGAAAATTTCGTCAATAAAATTTTCAGAGTGTGTAACAAACATCAACATCATTGGCACTGTTTAAGAAAAAGATTCAATATATTTATATATGATAATATTTTATAGTCTTGGTCGTTTTCTTATACTATATAAATAAAACATTTCATTCACAAAATTAGAATAAAAATGAATCTATTGTTTAATATAATATGAACGACACTTGTCCTCTTTACAACTAATTATAGGTCAGTCAACAAGTAGTAAAATAAAATAATAGACTTTTTTTCCTTTTATAAACTCATCATATCAAGTAAAAGATTGTACGAAAAGAAAAAAAAAATTTTCAATCACTATTCTCTTGCTTTAGGCATGTAGTGGAATGAATAAATTAAACGGGGAGAAATGTGGAGAAAAAACAGAGAGAGAGAACGCCGTCAGGTTCATATCAATTTAACTACTATATTCTTTAGTTATATACCAGAACAAGAAGAACGAGAGTTATACCACCGACATCAATTGAATATCAATCAATTGAAAAAGTTCCCTGTCCTGTTATTACATTTGACTACTATACGATAAGCCTTCACGCAGTGCATATTGGTACTATACTCGCATGAATAATACAATAAGGTAGAGTATTCACTGTACATAGCTGAATAATTTAAAATAACGACATAATAGAGACAAACATGTAGACACACACACACACACACACATATATATTTCATGGTTATAATCCATAATCATCATCACAGTATTGCTTAGTCGATTCTATTCGATTTTTTAAAGTCGAACCGGCTGTTGATAGTCTATGACATTATTATTTGTTGATGAAGGATATGTTGTAAAATAATATGCTGATGATGATTGTGGTGATTCTGTTGTATAATAATTTGTTGTTCCTGTTCCATTATTAGGAAAAGTTATATCATTTGATGTTGAATTTGATGGAAATGGTTGCAAATCAAGATAAACAGGTGTATGAGGAATAGAAATAAATTGTTGTTGTTGTTGTTGTTGTTGATCATTTGAATAAAGTTGATGACGATGTTGTGGTGAACGAGGAACAGATTGACAAGTTTCATGTTGTTTTGATGATGATGGTGATATAAGAACATCATTAACATTTTGTTGATGATAAACATTTTCATTTGTTGATAATAATTTTGGTATAGGTGATGTAAAATGATTAATAGTTACAGTTGAATTATTAAGTGATATATGTGTTGGTGTTGATGATGACATATGAATATGTTGATGTTCATCATGACTATTTTCAGATTCATTATCGGATTCATCACTAGCTGATACAGATGGATCAGTTTTATTTATAATTGATGTTGATTGTTGATTATTATTATTATTTGATGTACGTGTTCGAGCTTTTGTTGCTTGTTTTGTACATTTAAAACGTTTTTGTCGTCGTAAATAACATCCATTTTCAAACATATTACCAGCATCAGGATGTAATGTCCAATATGAACCTTTACCTGGTCGATCAGGTCCACGTGGTACTTTAACAAAACAATCATTAAATGATAATGAATGACGAATAGAATTTTGCCAACGTTGTTGATTTTGTCGGTAATATGGGAAAACATTCATTATAAATTGATATATATCATTTAATGTAACCATTAATGATGGTGCATGTTGAATTGCCATTGTTATAAGACTAATATAAGAATATGGTGGTTTAGATGGTGTATTACTACGACGATTAGTTGAAACTGTTGTAGGTGATGATATTAAATCATTATTTGTTTTTTCAATTGGATGATTTATATCATAAGATGAAGATGTTAACATATAATTTGATGGATTATTATAATAATGCATTGTTGGTGGTTCTAATTCAATTTTAGTTGTTGATAAAGATTGTACAGGTACAAGTGTTGCATAATCTAATTGTTGTTGATCAATAATTGCATCTGTAGTTTGTTGGTGTTGTTGTTGTTGTTGTTGTTGAAAACGAACAAGTTCATCTAATTGTGGTTTAAAATCTGGTATAGTATTATTTGATGATGATGATGATGATGATGATGATTCATCACCGATAGTAGTTTGATGATTATGCATACTTTTCGGTTTCTTTTTTTTCTTCCTTTTCTTGAGAATGTGTATTAAGTCAATAAAAATATTTTAATTGATAGATGTTCCGTTGTCTCAATCACTATTTGATTATCATTTACAAAAAAAAATAAGAGCGACTAGATTGATTGTATGTATTTAAATTCGAATACAAACAAATTTTTTTTTTCGGCGATAACGATAACAGTATGAATAAAAAAAAAATGACGACGAATCCCCGTTGAGTAAAAGAGAAAGAAAAACGGAAATGAATCCCTCACACGTAAAAAGTCTGCTTTTTATTTTTATTCTGTTTCTCTCTATCCTGTGCTTTTTTTTTTCTTCTTTTTTCTTCTCTCGGGGTTCGACGTAATAGTATGATCAAAAGCTCTCCTTTTTTTTTTTTTCTTCTTCTCTATACAACGACATTTTGCCGTATATATGTGTGCGCCCGTTTTTATTATAAGTCAGCCATCCGACCGACGAATCAGTTGTTCTCTCTTCTTACATACACTTAACTATTAAAGAAAAGAAAAAGAATACGGGCAAAAAATTGAGTGTACGTGTTATTTCGTCTAAAAATGTCGTCATTGTAACACGCAGTCAAGTTACAAAAATTGTCAAGAAAAATTTGGCTTAAGTAAAAAAAGGACAAGAGAGAGAGAGAGAGAAAGGCTCGATTTCTTATCTGTGTAAATTATGAGTAAGAAGGTTAAAACACAGACAGACAATCTTTTATTATGATATATATATATTTTAAAAAAAATCTCGTAATATGATTCGTCAAAAAAGAAAAACAATTTTTTTTTTTCTTTATAAACCGACTATCCTGACGAATGAAATAAAAACATTATAATAAAAGAAAATGTTATCAATTGAAAGAGAATATCTTGAATAATAATCTCTTATTAATTATTCACACTTTATATTTCAAATTTTCACTTACCTTCATATCGATTCTTTTTTTTTTATTAAGAAATTCTATAAAGTAACAAGAAAAATCAAAGTGAAAGAACTTTAGTATTTTATGTTTGTGTGCACTAACAAACGTACGAACAAGTAATGAAAGAGAGAAAGACTCTATGTACATACATCTTATTACTACTAAAGTATTGTTTGTTGTAAATAGGGTGTCTCATTGACATACATACTGTGTAAAGAGAAGAAAAAGCCTCAATGAGCAAGTATACATCCAAGAAGGAAGAAACAAGTCGAATGAAATTTTTTTTATTTTTATAATTGTCTTCATATAATAGAAAACAAATATTTATTCAAAAACGAAAAAAAAAAGAAAATTTTCTTGATAAATGAAAAGATTTCTTGTTCAATTTATTAAACATTCTCGATTACATGCTTTTAAAAACGGATATAACACATTTTTTATTTTCAATCCTTTTAACACGTATATAATCTTGAATGTTTGCTGAACATGTATTCTTATATTGGAACTACCTGTTTAGTAAATAAAAAATAAAGAGATCAAATTAAAATTTTCTTAATAAACATAATATATTATTGTGAATAAAATATTGCACATTTAAAGAGAAGAAAGAAAGAAAAAACGAACAGACCGATGATATTTAGTCTTAAGATTTAATTTATGATGAATTAAAATGTTGATAAAAATTATTATTATTATTATTAGTTGTATCTATAAAATGATTTGTTGTTTCATAATTAATAAGATTATCAATACGAAATGTATCCAATGGATTAATTTGTTGTAAAAAATATTCATGATTTTGTTCATATTGTAAATCATTATTATTTGTTTCATATGTTTGATGTATAGAATTTATAGATGAATATTCTGTTTTATAATGATGATAATATTGTTCAGATGATATTGTTACTTGTTGTGATGATAAATCAGGTGATATTAGTTTTCTTACTGTATGATCAGATTCTGTTGTTGATGATGAATTTGTTTTTATTTTATTTTTATCTTTTATTTTAAAACGTTTTTGTCGTCGTAAATAACATCCATTTTCAAACATATTACCAGCATCAGGATGTAATGTCCAATATGAACCTTTACCTGGACGATCAGTACTACGTGGAACTTTAATAAAACAATCATTAAATGATAATGAATGACGAATGGAATTTTGCCAACGTTGTTGATTTTGTCGATAATATGCATAATGATCTTGAATATATTGATAAATTTGTGATAAAGTACACATACGTTCAGGAGAATTTATTATTGCATGAGCAATTAATGATATATAAGAAAATGGTGGTTTTGATGCTGCATAACGACGTGCATAAGCTAGATTAGATGGGGATGATTGTAATGATGAATTATTTGATGATGACCAAAAATTATCAGGAAAATAAGATGATGGAATAGTATTCATTAGGTATTATACTTATGTGTTTTGTGAAAGATACAGAAAAAGTGAAAAAAAAAAAAAAAAGGAAAATGCACAATCAATTGGCTGAGTATGTATATATATATATAATTTTTTTTTCCTCTATCCCTCTCTCTCTGTCTCTCTCTCTCTTTCTTTCCGAATGACCATCATTAACAAAAAGAACAAGGTCAATTGGTTGAAAAACAAAATCTTGTGTCTCGTCGTTATAGTCAACAATTAAAGATAAAGTACAAAATAGTTAATCCATCAAGGAAAAAGAGACGCCATTGAATCTTGCCGACATTGAGTATATTGTTCTATCTCATTGCTTTTTATATTTACTTTTCATTTTATAGTCAATCTTTGATGATAATAACATATGATGTTTTTTTTTTTAAATCTTTAAATTATATATTTTACTCACCATTTTATTTTCGAAAATTATGTGTGCAAGAATTATTTCATTTTCTTTTAATTTAAAACAAAAAAAAATTGAATAGATTTTATTCTCTATTCTACCTTTTATTTCGGGTTAAGTAAACATATAGATGATATACTATGTTCAGAATAAACTTTGTATATTAGAAGTTGGTAAATATATGTGACCAATGACAGAGTTTGGTCACTCGGTCATCGAATATATTTACTTTTCAAGTTTGAACCTTATTGCTTTTTTCTTTCTTTCTATTAGAATATAGATGTAAAAATAATTAATATAAGAAATATTTGAAAATAAATTTTCACTGATAAAATTAAAGAATCTTTTCTTCTGAATATTCAAATTGATGTTGTTGAGCTAATAATTGAATTTTATAGTTCGATTATTTATTTTCAAGGAATACAATTATTGAAATGAAGATTGTCCAAGATAGCAAATACTTGAATTTGTCTATTAGACAATTTAATAAAAAAAAATTCTTGTCAATATTAGTAGTCATAGACAAATGAAATATGTACATACATAAGAAAAAAAAACTTACTTAACCTGCTCGATTTATACCAATGATACTTTTTTTAATATATATGTGCGTTATAATGAAGAAGAAGAAGAATGAAAGTATGATGGTCACCATCAATTCATTTCATCACTCTGTGGTTGACTAAATCAATATTTGCTCATTTTAAGTCTTACTTATTGTCGTCCTTTTCAAAAAGTATCGTACCAGTTATTATAGTAAATGGAAAAAAACTTTTTTCTTTTAACAACATAACAAAAGAATGTCTTAAAATTAGTTATGATAAAATTTTGTTTTGAAAGAGAATATTAACTTGTATGTTAAATATCAAACAGATGAATTAGTTAAAAAAATCATTTCGATAGATTAATACGAATAAATTGAACTTATGAAAAATTCTTAAGATTGAAATTAATATCAAATAATTATGTCACTATCATTGAGATTAATCAAAATAGGAATATTTATGATCAAAATATAGGCATTTTAAAAGTTATATATGAACTAAAAACGATATGCGTTTGATTCTATTATTAAACGTAAACATACGGATCGTATATAGATCGTTATTTGTATTAAAAATTATCGATTTATTGATTACATTTGTACTAGTGACACAATTATGTTTCATATAATCAATTTCATTTGAAGAATACACAATGATTTCTTATTACATAATATATGGGCATTTTATGTAATGCATATTTCGATTTTAGTTTCAAGTAAAGAGATAAACACAAAAATGACTTTGAAAAGAAGACTAATTTCTAACATATTAGTGAAGAAACGATGAACAAATAGTATTGAAGAAGTTCATAGTATC
Organism: Macrotrachela quadricornifera; assembly: GCA_022393335.1. NCBI lineage: Eukaryota > Metazoa > Rotifera > Eurotatoria > Philodinida > Philodinidae > Macrotrachela > Macrotrachela quadricornifera. The sequence goes on along the minus strand of JAJEKB010021662.1, from coordinate 14,932 downwards.
ATCTTATCAAAAAATGCTTCATATTATTAGCTAAAACTCCGCAGAGATAGTGATGATTATCTGTCATCATTTAGTATTCAGTTGTAGACTTCACCAATCAGAAAAACAAAATTGTGAGAAGTCACTTTTCGTACGATCGAAATTTGATCGCTTTAAATTTTGTCTATTTTAAAAAAAAAAGTACAACTATAGGAAAAGCGGTCTTAAATGAATTGTAGAGGGTAAGAGTGACATATTCTGTTTTTTAATAAATGATGAAAATATGGAATGCAGAACATAGCCATTTATTCTGTCTCATCCGATACAAAATGCAATATGAGTGGAACAGTACTTTTATATTATTATTACAGTAGTTAAGAAACATCTATAGTTGGTTGCAGATTTGATCTAAGCATGTAGATCAATATCGACACTGGTAAGAAAAAATTCTGATTGTTTCCAATACTATCGAAAACGGAGCATTTTGCATTGTTGATATTAGCATATAATGACCGATGCAAAAGTCTTGGCACAAATGTCGAGGTCTGTATTATTTGAAGAGAGAGTGCTAGAGATCTAATTCTTTCACCATTACATAGATCAAAGTGTGTGCTTTCAAACACACTTATTGAAAAAAGTTTCTGGTAAAGTCAAAGTTTTCAAATTTTAATTTTTCAAAAACCACTAAAAACCTCTTGTAACTATGCGAAATTAGGAAATGTTACGATAATACATTTCTCTGTAAGTTTCATCATTTTTCGCTATACTACGAAGATTTAGTAGCTCCGCAGCTACAATTCAAAAAAGAACTTCGTTCGATCAGACATAATCTAGCCGAGTTATAAACGGATTTAATTATGATGAAATTAGCGTAAAAATGCTGTTTTATTCATTGATCGTTTTTAGCTGATTTTTAGAAGATAAAAACACTCATTCGTAGTTTTTCATACAGATTCTGAAAGGTCTTGAAAAACTGCATCTTTTGGACTAGGTTAAAAAGTTTGTCTTCATAAAATTATCTAAACTGTACTCTAAAAGCCCGAAAACTGATGTGCTTTTGCTTAAAAGCCTAATTGTGGTTTATCATGGATACGCATAAATTTTGAAGTAAGATGTTTGAAAAGCCTATACTTCAGACTTGATTCACTGAAAATTTCAGCTCATTATCTATTAATTTGACAAGAATACTATTGTTTTAAACTTAAAAAGGCACGATAAAAGATCAAAAGTTACAAACCGTTTTTTAGCGGTTTTTGAAAACTCAAAATTTGAAAATCCCGAACTTCATCAAAAACTTTTTTCAAAATGTGTGTTTGAAGAACATACTTTGATCTATATAATGGTGAAAGAATTAGATCTCTAGTAGTTTCTGTTCAAGTACCAAAGATCTCGACATTTGTGCCAAGACTTTTGCATCGGTCATTATTAACTATTAGATACAATTGGTATGCATTAAAAAATAACTATAAATCTTTGTTATATTTAATTTTCAATTAGTATTTGTTATATCTTTCTTTTTCAATAAATAAATCGTTTATATTCAATATTTTTTGGATGAATAAAATTTATCTGGAAAATAATTTGTACAAGATCTAATGGATAATGATTTATATGCTGATAATGATCACATTATTACCTAAGTAATGTAGATAACAAATGACTTCCTATGCTTCAAAAACAAATCGAACGCAATATATTAATGTTTGTACTGAAAGTGAAAGATAAAAATAAATAATTTCTAAAGTATCTTCTCGAGTCATTATTGACGCCATATGTTATCATGTTTAATATTAAAAACATGAATAATGTATATTTATAGAAAAAAAATCCATCATCAATAGGCATAATTGACAATTTGTATCATAATATTTTTCATTTTTTTTTCTTTTTAGTGTGTAGAAAAAAACTATCGAAAATGATCACAAATAACAAAAGAAAATTGCCTAAACACACTAAAATCAAAATATAGTTTTATTATTGATATGAACCAACAGCACGTGATGGATCATTTGCTGGTTGATTTTGTAATGATGGTTGTTGTTGTAATGTCATCTTTGTTAATTGTTTACCAATTCGATCATGAACCTTAACAAAAAAAAAAAAGTAAAACTATATTATTAAATAATTATAAATTTTGTTACATCCATATATTTTGCAACACATCGATCAATACATACAGATTCACCTATAAATATTTAAATAAATAATTGAATAAAATTAAAAATTAAAAATATACCTTTAGTTAATTCCGAATCTTTATATCTAGGAATAACACATTTTTTATGACAAAGTGTTGACATTCTTTATTTATAAAATAAAAAAAAATTAAATTATTATTTAATTAAAATATCTTCAACTACCTTTTATAAAGATCTTGCATCATTTCAATTTCAAGTTCACCGGCTGCTTGTAACTGATTTGAACTTAATTCATTTGCCATAATTAATTTTTATTTTATTTTAAATCTGTAATTCAAAGTCATTTCATCCTAATAGACATGTTTTTTGTACATAAAGAAAAAAAAAAGAAAAAAGAAGAACCAATTAAGAATAAACACAGAAGAAGAAAAAAAAAATATATGTATAGCAATGAATAATAAACACAGCGCAGAACAGAGATGATCACTGTATTTTTTTTCTTTTTAATAAACATAGAAGAAAAAAAAAATAAAATGATATTCATTTTTAACGAACATTTACATGATGTTTTGAAGATCTTGTATGTGCTGGTGGCGGTTGCCATCGTTCAGGATTTGGAAGATGTTCAAGTGGAGTAAATCGAAATCGTGCTTCGAAATTTTGATCATAACAAAGTGCACCACTATCAGATTGATTATATCGTCGATCAGAAAATGAATGTTCAACAAAATCTGAAGGTGGTCGACGAATTGTATTATTTGTATTCGTTGAAACTAAACCTCGAGGTGGTGGCGGAGGTGGTGGTGGTGGAGGAGGAGCATTAAAATTAAATTGTTTTGAAATATTATCTGGTGTCATATGACCATTATTCATCGGACAATATGGAGGTGGTGGAGGAGGTGGTGGTGCACGATTGCTTCGATTTTGAGAAGCTGGAAAAAAACAAACATATATTGAATAGATTATTCTAGAAAAACAAAAACAAAAACAAAATAATAACCTGTTGTAGAAGGAAAAAGCTGTCCGAGTTTTGGTTTATTTTCATGAGATGGTGGTGGTGGTGGAGGTTCACGTGGTGGAAGTCTTGGTGCTTGTTGATTAGCATGTCGTATTGAACCTACACAATCCGCTAAAAAGGAAATAGAATTTATTTGATATATTAATAAAAATAAATCTTACTTCCATTACGAGATTGATCAACTAATGATGTTTTTACAACTGGTTGATGTACAGGTGGTGGTGGTGGAGGAAGATTAACTTGAGATATTGATGGTTTTTTAACTTTTACTATTGAACCACTAGCACCAGATGGTTTTAATATTGCAGCATTTATTTGATTTGGTGTAATTAATGGAGCTGTATTTGATCGTTCATTTAGATTTGATCGATTTATAAGCGAATTTCGTGTATTATTTGTATTTGAATTTCCAATTAATGGTGCACTTCGATCATTAGTTGCAGCCTTTTTAAGATCACGTTGTTTGAATTTTTCAATTTCATTTAATAAATCAGATCGATTAGTGCTGCTATTTGTCATCGAAATTGATGTTGGCAATGGCGGAGGAGGAGGTGGTGGTGGTGGTGGCATCTGAAAAAAGAAAACTCTTCTATTTTATTATAAATCTTGTGTACAGTTCAAAAAAAAAAACTAGGCTACAATGTGACAAAATAATAAGAAAAAAAGTAAATAATCAAATAAAAGACCGTATATAAAAAAAAACGCACAGGACAGTATATATAATTTTTTTTTCTGTTCTTATATACGATTATGCATGAATAAATAGTCAGATTTTTTACATGCTACAAAAGAAATCTCTTTGCAATAAAATTAAAAAAAACCGATAGTAAGAATATATTATTCTCATTAACTAAAACTGTTTTTGTTTATGTATTAATACTGTTCTAGGAAATCCCTGAAAGCAAAAAAGCTAAGGAAGATGAAAAGAAAATTAATAGGATTAAAAATAAACTTAATGAATAAAACCAAAAGAAAAAAAAAAAAAAAAACCGAAAAGAATTTTTTTTATCACAACATTATAGTTTTCAATTGAGCTTTTCTGGTTACATAAATCTTATTTTTTGATTAAAGCTGTTGTTGACGTTCAGTCGCAGATATATTTTCTGAATATGTTACAACTCCCATTTCTTTTTCATGTTTTGTTGGTGGATGAAGATGTTCTTTTCGTCGTTTTATTACTGGTATAGCAAATAAAATAACACCACTTAATACAATTGAACCACCAAATATTAAATATGGCCAAAGATATGGTCGATCAAAACCCGAAAATGCATCACGCATTGTACCTTAAATAATCAAAAGAAATTTTTCGAAAAAGTTAAAATTTATGTCTTACCAACAATAGGTGTACCAATAGCTACAGCAACTCCTTGAAATAATAAAAGAACACCAAATGCATCTGATAATTTATCAACACCAACTAAATCTACAATAATAATTGATGTTAAACCAACATAACCACCAGAAAAAAATCCAAATAATGCAGCATAAGTCATATGTGTTTCAACAACAGATGTACAAAATGGTGCAGCCATTGTAGCTATACCAGCTATAATTAATGTTGTATTATATAATACTAAACGATTAACCTGAAGAAAACAAAATAATATTGAAAAAAAAAATTTATCTTTTTTTTCTTACAAATTTTCGATCAGCAAGAAAACCGATTATAACACGACCAAAACAGTTGGCTATACCAATTGACATAATTATCCAATGTCTTCGATTTTCAATAACACCAGCATCACCAGCTAAATCATTAGCAAAATTATATGGAACATTAAAACCAAGACTTGTTAAAAAATTTGATACAGCAAATAAAGCAAATGCTGCATCTTTTAATAAATTAAGATCAATTTGTTCAGCAATTTTACCAAAAAATGATTTTTTTACAACTTTTTCATTTCCTTCATCAGTTGTTTGATTTGGCATATCACTTGTTGTTATCATTTGTAAATGATATTCATCTGTATTTTCATTATATAATGGAATATGATGTAGACTACCTTGATAAACTGCATCTTTACGTGAGATTACAACTGGGATTTCAATTGTTTTTGGTTCAGATACACGTTCAACAGATCTTGAAAGAGTTTTTTCTGTTGGATTATATATTCCAATATCTTTTTTATTTAAATCTGATAAAGATACACGACGTTTATCATCTGATAAACGTTCTTGATCACTAGGAACAACAGCAGTTGATTCTCTTTGTGCTAAACTTATGTCTTGTAATGGTATACCACTAAAATAAAAGAAAAATTAAATATATTTTTTTATATTTAGATAATAATGTATGGAATATGGACATGTATATATTTCATATCATCAGAGAGAACATATCAAAGTATCAAATTACTTTTGGCTAAAAACTATGATCATTCAATAGACTTTAGTGAGTAATGAAAACATTTGGAATGGTTTGTTTTTTTGGGCTTTCAGTTCTGAGATACTGGTTTTTCTAATTACTATCTAGATTCTATCTAATGAATATAGTCTCATATTAAAAGCGATTTGACATCTCAATCTATTCTCTTGTTCGATATTTTCGAATAAAACAAAGTTTTATTTTTCCATTTAAATAATATATCTCAATTTCGAACCTTTGTTGACTTGTTGGAAGTAATTGACTTTTTTGTTCATCAATAGGACTAGTAGCAGTTCCTACTTTGAGTGCTTGTAATTTAGCTTGGGATCGTGCTTTTTTTTTTACACGTCTTAATTCACTCGGTTCTTGTGGTAGAGGAACCTATACAGATAATGAAATTTTTCTATATATATATATATCTTTTTGAATAGAAATTTCATATTACCATTAAAGCACCAAATATAACACAAATAAAAATAATTGCTGCTTCAAGTAAAAGAGCTCCTTCATAATCAAACCATAAAGGTGAATTAATAATATATGGCATAATAGCTGGAAATGCCAATGTACCTAAACCTGAACCACAAACTGCAATACCCATAGCAAAAGAACGTTTAGCTTCAAAATAGAAACCAACAGAGACAATAGCTGGTAAATAAATTAATCCAAAACCAAGGCCTATTAAAATATAAATCTATAATTAACAAACTACAAAAAAAACTCCGATTGTCTTTGATGATATACCTCCAATAATACCAATTGCCAGATAATAAAACCAAATATTTGCCCAAAAATAACTCACTAAAAACCCAACAGCAGCTAAAACAGCACCTACTATTGTCACTTTTCGACATCCATATGTATTTGTAAATATAGTTGCAATAGGTCCTAAATATTTATTTTATAAGATAAAAATCAAATCTTTTTTTAAAGAAAAATTTTTTTGTACCGGTTGCAAGTGTTATGGCTGGTAAAATACCAAAAATAGTTGACACAGGACCTCGAGTTTGTCGTAAATTATTCATCATTGGACGTAAAAAAACATCACCCATTGAATAAGTTATTCTATTATATTAAAAATCGAATTATTAGTTTTTTTTTTAATTAAATTAATTCACTTACCCATCCATTATAAAATGTATCATAAATGATGCAAATACAATAATCCATCCCCAACCACCATCAGGTACAACAGCTCCAGGAACTGTACCTTTCGGAGCACTACCACTCGTCATATTAAATACTCTAGTCTAAAAGAAAAAAAAAGAAACGAATGAGTAAGAAATTAAATGATGATCATCATCATCATCACAGCTGTGCTCTCATATTGTCGATTAACTATCGTTTTTTTTTACAATAGGAAAGAAATGATGAGATAGAAACCACTTGTTGCCTTTATAAAGAGAAAATCTGACAAACGAATGGCAAAAATTTCATTCTATGTTTCTTTATCAACTTAACATACATTTTTACACGTAATACATATTTCTAATCTTTTATCCTTATTCAGAATAGAATAAAAGAATGAAAAGAGATAAAAAAAAAAAGAAAAAAAATCATGTTTTTTTTTTTTTGTTTTGTTTCATTCGATAATAAGGAAAGAAAGAGAAAATATTAAAGAACTATTTTCAAAACAAGAAAAATTTGTGCTTTTGTTTTTTTTTTTCTTTTACTAAAATGAAAATATAAACAATCAACTAAAGATTATTTAAATTTTTCTCGTAATTGATGCCAACGTTGAACAATTGGTGTTAAAGATTCCCAAATTAATTTATAACCATATTTAACATAAAAACTAAAGAAAAAAAAAATTATTTTAAATAAAAAAAATGTTTTTTTTTTTTTTCTATATACATACATGCCAAATAATACTCCACCTAAATGTGCTGAATGATCAAGATAACGCCAACGCATTATTGTACCAAGAAGATCAAAAGATACCATAGAGATAAGAGCCTAAAAAAGATGATAATATTATCATATATATAATCACGAAAGGTAAATTTTACCGATTTAGCAGAGAAAGTAAAGAAAGGAAGAAATATTATTGCTAATTGTGCATCAGGAAATTGTGTACATATAGCACCTAATAATGCCATTATTGAACCTGACTAAAAATACAAAATTCATACAAATAGAATGTGCATATATATTATAATACATTCTTTTAAATTTAAAAAAAAAAAGAAAATTTTTCCCCACATTCATGATAATATGATAATGAAATTTTACATTCTTTTACGTTTCAAAATAATCATTCTTTCAGTGTAAATAAAAATTTTTATATGGCTTCTTACTATGACAATTCGATTTATTATGATGAATTGGTTTGTATCGTGATTTAAGTTTAATCGATACAAGCAAAATTTGTATATTTATTCTTTCGAATAAAATTATATTGATATGTTATTTTTTTTTAACGTGAAAATGAATTTTGAAACTATATTAACCTATGGTAGAATTACATATGTAGATATTTGATCATGATAAGACTATTTTTATATTTGTAAAGTAAATATTTTTTTATGTAAAATTTTTCGATACAATATATGTAAGATGATGAAAATGTTTTCGTTTTTTATTGAGTAAATTATAATTTTGAAAATGTGGTTTTTTTTTTCATTCAAGGTTAAGAGTATTTGTTGTATAGGATTTTATTCGAAAAACTCATTTGTGAAATACTTTTCAAAATTTATCATGTTATATGATAGAGAGTCTTTTGATTACACTTTGATATAAACATCTATCATCGTAAATAGGGATGTAATTGCTTTTCTAAATAATCAAATATTTGAAAAACAGATGGTATAGAGTCCAAAACATAAAAGATGAATCAGACATCGCAATCTCTTCTCGTTTTTAAAGGAAGATATAAATATCTTCTGTCGTATGATAATATGTCCTGGTGACATACAAACTGAGATTCTATCTATCTTTTCTAATATTGTCAAATAAAGGTTTTAAATATTCGTATTCAATTTCTGCATTATTTTCATTATTAAAATAAGATACAAAAGATGAATACTATCTGTAAAAAAATCAAATTTTTCTTGTTAAAATTAATAGTGATACTTAACATTGGATCTCTCTTGTGAAGCTTAAATATGCTTCTATTATTGTTAAAAAAAATCAGCTCCTTTGCTTCAGCCGTTACGAAGATGTTCAATATTTATTTTAGTAAACTGACTTTTGGACCATCCTGTACATGGGCAATTTCACGAAAAATGAGATATAATCCCGCTTTATTTAACTTCGATTTTTTCACAAGAGTGTTTTCTCATGGACATATGTAAGAATGTTGGGTCTTTCAGAAAATACTTAATTAGTGAATATCTCGCTAACCATATGAGAAAAATAGTCGAAAATTTCAGCACATACTCTACGATCCGAGCCAGATATATTGTAAAATTTTCTTCATAAAAACCAGCTCTCAGGAGGTCTAGTAAAGTTTCGAAACAAAAATTTTTGTCTTATGATAATATGAAGATTCCAAAGAAGAATTCGTACCGTCTAGAATTGCTTTTGAACTTCTCATTCAATTATACGAGCATTTTTCTGTTTGTATATTCATACTCCATCACGTTTTTTTAGATCACGTCTCTAACGCTATTTTTTGATGATAACTTCTCTGAAAAAAGGGCTATAAGGCTGAAATTTTCAGACTCTTTACAGTAACTTAATATATCTATGACATAAACTAATGAATGAAATTGCCCATATATGATAAAAATTTCAATTTTCTAGGTCAAAAAAAAAGTATACAAAATATCACTAACAATTTATCATCAATTATTATGAAACACATTTTCTATCGAATGTCTCAATATGTTTGTACCATAGTTTACATTACGAATATTTCTACATAAAAAAATGATAAAATCTTAATTTCATTTTCAAAAGATATGCCGTTAAAAAAAGCTCGAGAAATATTTTATAAATAAATTTCTATTATGTTAAATACCATGAAAAGTAGTACTATCATATATATATATGTTTCATTTTCAATATGAAAGAAAGTATCAAAACAAATTAGTAGGAATTTGTTCTTATAGTTTTTTTTTTCTAGAGCATTTCATAGCACGTCTTTGAAAAAAAATATCAAAATTTTATCATTTATTTATACAGAAATATTTCAATGAAACGTTATTATAACCATAAATAATCATGACGCAAAAAGAAGAATAGATATCTTGAAAAGTACAAAGATATGCTTTTTTTGTTATCATATAAAAAAGGTTATGTCCTTAATAAGACAAATCTTTATTTTAATTTGATATTAAAATTGAGCGAATCATTCGATTTTTATACATAAGATAGAATTTCTAGACTTACTTCATTGTTTTTTCCCAATAAAAGCATACACTAAGATACAACGAGCAAACGATTAATGCCAGATATAAGAATAGAGAATCTGTTTTCGAGAAAAATTGATCTATATATAGGTCTTGATAATTTATAATATATCTACGAAATTTTCTGCTTGATAAAATCAAACGCATATTCTTAATCAAGCAATACAATAATAATGGCAGTATTGTATACAATCAATCTAACTATATCAACATATTATCTCTGATGATCATTTTTTTAAGGGAATAATTTCAACCAATAAGATTAATCTATCGTTTCTTTTTAACTATTACCAAAATGTCATATATATTTTCTCACGATATTATTTATACATATATCCTTTGTTTTTTTATACTTACAGCACCCAAAGAAATATTTGGTGTTTTCGTTGCAATTTTGAATACATAACTTAACCAAGAAGAAATTACACCTTTAAAATATTTATATTATTAATAATAATAAAGAAAAGCTTTCTTACCACCAGAGAGAAAAACAGCTAAAAAATAAAACAAAATATTATTAATAAAATTTTTTTTCAAAATTAATATTAATTTACCAAAAAATTGTTCTTTTCCAAACATTCGTATAATTGGTTCACTAAATGACCATAGTACATACATATTACAAAAAAAATGTATTCCATTATAATGACTAAATGTTGATAATAACATTGAACTAACATTTGCTATTTAAATAAAAAAAAAACACGAAGATTTTTTTATTTTTTCATATTAAATAAATAATTATACGTTTATATGGACTTGATGTAAAATATTTTAATAAGAATGGTTCAAATCGTTTTACTCTCCATGCAAGAAAAACAATCAAATTTAAACCAATTATTGTTCCTATTACTCGTTTAGGTTCAGAAATATCATGCCAAATATTTTTTAACTAAAAAAAAATAAAACTTTATTTTATTTTAAATTAAAAAAAAATAACGAATACTTGTGATGATATTTGTTGAGATTTATCTTTTAATTGCCAACGTTCTTTTATTTTTCGTAATTTATTTCGTTGTGATTCATATTGCCATAGAGCACATGCGACAAATGAAGTACCTACAAACTTTAAAAAATAAAAATAATATATTTATTATTTATTTTATTTATATACACTAATAGTAAATATTGTTGGTCGAATAAGTAGATGACTTGGATGTGGTTCTGTTCGAGGTTCAACACGCAAAACTCTAGATTCATCGAAATTTTTTATTGAACGACGTGCTTTTGGTTTTAATGAATTATTAGAAACTTGTGTACGAAATTGTTGAATTAATCGTAAATAATATGTTGAAGAATTTTTTGATGAACATAATATCGAATTAGAATATCTCATCCACATAATTAGATTTTTTTTTTATTAAGAAATAAACAATGATGCAAGGATCTAAATATAAATAACAAATAAAGCACTATATGAATCAACAATTTTATTCATTCGATTGGATGAATTAATTATCGAATTGATAATTTTAATTAATATTTATTGATCCTGAGCGACATCTTGATTACTTTAAATAATATTATAAGTAAAAACTTTTTCTATTGTATATAAGATAAATAATCTCTTAACATATGGATGAAAATAATAAATGTTAGATATACAGACATATATTACATTACAATATCTCCTGTTGATTAATGATGAGCATCTATTGTGGTCGTTTCCATCATGATGTTAAATATCAAGATCATTTGTCATTAGTCTACATTGTTAATAATTTTAGAAATATGTTTTCTTTTAATTTACAGTATTACGCATACTGTTTGAACAACACCTACAAGGATCGGTGTTTTTCATTCTTTATATCACGATCATCACAAATAATCTTTGTTAGAAAAAATTTTTTTAAATATATATATGTGAATTAAATCAATATTGTTTTATGCTGACATATGTGAATGTTATTCTATAAAGTTCAAAAATAATTCCTATGAGATCTTGAAAAAATAGACTTCAAAAAAAGCACAATTTTTTTTCTTTATGATCGTTCTATTGTTCTTTTTACTTTTTTTTTCGTTATTATAAATGTTAGTGATTACATCATATTTCCGTTTTTTTTCAATTAGAACAATAAAAGAATTGCTGATTTTATCTGACCTTTTTTTTTATAATCTTCTTATTATTCATTGCTTATCATAATTATTTTCTTTTCAAGAAAATCATTTTAATGCATCATATTGACTTTTAACAGTGTTATATGTGCTTATCAACGTTATCTCTACTATGGACATGATGCAGTGTCACTTATGATCTTTTCTGTTTTTTTTTATATTTTTTTATTTACATAAAATTTCTCTTGCAGGATATCATATTCAAATAATAGATAGACAGAAACAGAACTGTTGTAGTAATACATCAAATGACGTCGGATAGGTAACAAATTTATATATAATCATTATTTTATGTCGTTTATAAGAATAATTTATTAAATAACAATATAATCTGCCTAAATTTTAGACATCGAAAAACCTCTCCAATGAAGAGTCCTATTGTTCCAGAGAAAGGTGGTCGTTCTGAACCACCAAAAAAAGGTCTTCAACGAAAAAGATTTTGTACCGGTTAGTAAAACTATTTATGGAATATATTTCAAAAACTATATCACTTTTTATATATAAATTTAGATATTCCATGTTGTATTATATTTCTTATATTCATCGCTTGTTTCGTTCTATTAAGTATTTTTGCTTTTATGGAAGGTATTTAATAATTTAAAAATTATTTTTTCAAAAATATTTTTATAAAATTAATAGGTGATCCAAAGCAATTACTTCATCCAACTGATAGTCGTGGTCATCTATGTGGTTCAGGAGAATATGTTAATCGACCATATCTTTATTTTTTTGATTGGACAAAATGTATAAAAGCATTTGATATAGCAGGAAATGCATTAAAAGGTCGTCCATTTGTTTGTCCTACAACACAAGTTTGTGTTGAACATTGTCCAAGTCAAACATCTTATTATAAATTTGCAAATTATAAAGAAAATAGAGTTTGCACATATGATGTAAATATAGATGATATGAATAATGATGAACTAGTTCAAACTGGAAAATGTGCATCATATATTATTGCTAGTAAACCATTATTTGGTCGATGTATACCTGAACATATACAAAGTTTAACTAATTCTATAATTGAGGTTAGGATGAAAAATTTTAAAAGAAGATCAATAGAAAATAATAGTTTTTTAGGCACCAGATGGTAATGGAAATAATCAAACAATATTTGATTCCAATGGACAACCATTAAATGGATCTAAACTTGAACAGGTATTTTCTGTTTAAGATTATTTTTAAATAAAAATATTTATATTTAGGGTGTAAAATATCTCGTTGATTTACTTAATTTAAAACAAATTGCTGCATTTCTTGTTGAAGATTTAACAACATCATGGCCACATATTTTAATTGGTTTAGGTATTGCTGCAATTATATCGGTATGAATAAAATTTAATGAAATCACGCACACTTTTTTGTTTTTTTGCTTATCTTTTAGTTTATATGGATTGTATTAATGCGTTGGTTTGCAAAACCGATTGTTTGGCTTGGTATTATACTTTGTATTGTATTATTAGCTGTTATAAGTGGTTTATCTTTTTATGAATTTGTTGAACTTCGTAAAAAGAATGATAATCAAATATTGACAGAATTTAAATTTGTTGCTGATGCGAAATATTATCGAAGTTTACCAATAACATGGTTAGTTATTGGAATTATATTCGGTCTTTTATTACTTATATCACTTCTTATTCTTCTTGTATTAATTAAACGTCTTCAAATAGCTTTAGCAATTCTTGAAGAAGCGGCAAAAGCAATTGGATATAATTTTTTTAGTCTTTTTTGGCCAATTATACCATTTTTATTACAAATTGGAATATTTGCTTATTGGGCTGTTATAGCAGTATATTTAGCGACTGCAGGAAAACCAATTTATCGTGTAGCATTTAATGAAACAATGGTAAATTCAACATTTACCGAATATGGTGAAATATGTGATCCAAAGATATGGAATAGTAGTGATGGAATGAATGGTGAATGTGTCTTTTGGGAATATGGATATGATCCAAAAGTTGATTTAGATAGTATACTTGATGGTATGATAAATTTTTTAGAATTTTTGAAAGATATTTGTTTTTGTATTGTATATTAGGTACTGGTCGTCATTTTAAATCTTTTATTAGTTTTGTTAATCAATATCAATGGCTTCCACAATTATTTTCTGCTTTTATGTTATTTTGGTTAACAGCTTTTATTATTGGATTTGGTCAATTAGTTCTAGGTAAGTTTATTTAATATTATTCGTTTAAAAAAAATAAAAATTTTTTTTTTTCAAATATTAGCTGGTGTTTATGCACGTTATTATTGGGATCGAAAACGATTTGGTATTCCATGTTTATCATTAGTTCAATCTATCGTTCGTGCACTTGTATTTCATATTGGTACACTTGCATTTGGATCATTAATAATTGCAATTGTGAAAATAATTCGTGCAATATTGGAATATATTGAAAAAAAAGTAAAAGAAAAAACAGGAAATATAGCTCGTTGTTTATTTTGTTGCTGTCGTTGTTGTCTATTTTGTTTGGAAAAATTTTTAAAATTTCTTAATCGTAATGCTTATATTGTTACTGCTATATATGGAACAGGATTTTTTACATCAGCACGTCGAGCTTTTCGTATAATTATTTCAAATCCACTTCGTTTATTTGTTATTGATAAAGTATGTGATTTTCTTATATTTCTTGGTAAATTATGTATAACAGCTGGTATTGGTGTTCTTTCATTCTTCTTTTTTACTCATCGAATTTCACAAGCAGAAAAATATGTACCAGAATTACATTATTATTTTATACCATTATTATTAATTATAATTGGTACTTATATTGTTGCATCATGTTTCTTTTCAGTTTATTCAATGGCTGTTGATACATTATTTATTTGTGCATTAGAAGATATGAGATTAAAAGATGATGATCCAAATCATCACATAATGATGTCAAAAGGACTAAGAAAAGTATTTCGAGTTAAAAAAAGAGAAATAAAAATTGAAGAAATATTTCAAGTATTATTCGCT
>JAJEKB010021661.1:0-37977 GCA_022393335.1 Macrotrachela quadricornifera | reverse complement strand
TTTTTTTTTTTTTAATATTATGTGTAGGCGTGTCTGTTGTATATACTAATTCCTATCATAATATTTTATATCCTGTTTCATTCTCTCATTCTTTCTGTTTAGCTAAGAGAAAAGAAAGAAAAGAATCTATATTTTATTATTTTTTTCTTAAACGATAGATGCAGAGATGAGAAGAATTGAGTTGTTGTCAACACATATGAATACATTGTATTTTTTAATGAGAATAGTATGCATGATAAATAAAGTAAGTATTATAAGACTGTTTAAAAATTTTGATAATTTATTAATGAGAACTATTAAAAACATGTTCTTATGCTCTTATTGAAGATTAGAAAAGCACATTTTTTTTTCTAATTTCTTTTCTGAAGAATATTAAAGAGAATATGAAAGTATCTATTGTTGTTATCATAGACGATCTTAAAAGATATTCCTTGAAATCATGTTTTTTTATATATAGAATTCTAAAATCATTCTGAAAATATCTTTATATAAAGAAAGAAAAGAGAAAAAATTCTGAACATTCTTTAGCAATGTGCCAAAGACATAACCGTATGTATATATATATATTCTGTTGTTTTCTATTCTAAAGTATAATTTGCTTAGAGTTAATAAGCGAAGTCCGAATGTAATACTGTGTGACACTCATTAGGCCCTCAGGGATTTAGATGCTACTGTCGTTGTCGATAAAGAGGCGGAAAGAATGAAAAAACTTTTCTTTTTTTTTTGCCTTCAAAGTTCACTTTTCTTTTTTACATTTCATGTTGTTTTAATTAAAACTGAACGAGCGGGAGTGCCGGTGATTTTTTAACTCATATATATATATAATACTCCGCCCTGTCAAAATGCCTTTTAAGCCTTCATATTTGTAGTGAAAGAGAGAATAAGGTGTCGGCAATTGCTATTACATTGGTGCACATAGTTAGTTGATTTTCTACTTCATCACCAGACTAGAGAAATTAGTATTTTCTTTGTAAAAAGAGAGAATTGTTTCTTGCGCATGCGCGAACATATACTACTTGGAGCAGAAAAAGAAAGAAAGCAGAAGTAGATTAATTGAAAAATCTGCATAAGACGACAACAACGAATTTCAAGGTAAAGTCAGTTCATTATCTTCTCACTTACATACATAGATACAGTAATACTGATTGATATAAAATGACTTGAAGGAAAAGAAAAAAAAAATATATATATATATATTAATTTACACTTATCATTTACAGATAAATTTCTATGGCTAATTCATCAACAACTATAGTATGTTGTTGGTAGTATTAAATGAAGCCATTTTATCATAAAAATGTTTATTTACCATGAGCTGCCGCCTGTGGGTGATGCTCATATTCATCGTTTTTCAAATGAAATTTAAAATCATGACACTAAATCATATAGAAGGTAAATTAACCATTTTGTTTTTAAATAATATTTTTTCTATTATATTCTTCTTTTTTATTACATATCAAAGATTGTTTCTATGAAAAACGTAATAATACAGCTTTACATGGTTATAATGAACTATATAGTCGTTGGATATCAGATTTTGATTGTTTTGATCAGTGTTTAAGAGCTGATCCTCAAAAATGTCGTTCATTTGAACATTGGCGTACAAATCAACCTGGTTTATGTGTACGTGCAAATATTTCACTGACGGATTATCCATCTGCAACAGGACAGAGTACATTTGTTGATTATCATGAAATTGATTGTCAAAAAAATTCTAAAGGTTTATTTAAAATATTTTCATTATTTTGTTTTTTTAATGAAATTTATTCTAGTGATAAGACCAAGTACGATTCATTGTTCAAATGATCAAGTATTTTTAACAGTTAAATTAAATGGTATAGATCCAAATTATGTTTTACTTGGTGATAGTAATTGTAAACCAAATTGGTCAAATGGAACACATGCACATTTTATTACACATATCAATAATTGTTCATTGGTATTGAATAGAAAAAAAAATTTTTTATTATTTGTTTTAATTGAAAAAGCAAATTTTAAATTAGAAGTAGGAAAATTTCTAGGAAACTTTTATTTAATTTTAGTTTGACTAAGATAATGAATAAAATTTTAAAAAGAGAATTAGTATAATCAGATTTTTTTGTTAATTAAAACAATGGGAAAGATTATTAGAAGCCTCTTAAAATTAGTAAAAAAATTGTTACTATAATGCCTTTAAAACTTAAACGTAAAACACATAATAACTACTATTAATTATAGAAAAATATGTTTGACAAATCGGTTTAAGTCAATATTATATATACATGATACTGTGTTTAATTCAGCAGACAAAATTAAATTAACGGTATATTATACTTTTTTTTTACTTCGCCTATAAACTTACAAGTTTTGTTTTTAGTAAATTATAATTATACTGCAATACTTGTTTTAGTTCATGTTTCACAGAAAAAAAAGAAAGAAATTCATTGATTGCTAAACAGTAAACTGAGTCAAATTTTTAATATAACGCAACGTATTATTTTCAGATATTTGAATGTTTTAAATGGTATAATATAAAGCTGTATTATTCAAACAAGTAGAAAAGATTCTTAGTTTATCATTTTGCTTCTTTTAGAACCTCTACCTAGAAGTGAATATAGAATTTGATAGCCATATTTGGAACGACGATAAAGCTATCTGTGATGAATAATTATTGATGATAGACATACTCATTATAATCTTTATAAAAAAATGATGCCTTAAATTCTTCCATCATACTGTTTTTCAGACGCCCTATGTTAATTCTAATGTCATCTACTCAATGCGAGGTTTCTTTTTCTGGTTATGACGATTTCCACATTATCTATTATTTTGATCATATATTTAAATATCTCCAGTCAGCCCAGATTATCCTAATTTTTCTCTATACATAAATTCAATCTTATGCTTGAAAAATATAATATTTCTATCGGTTACCATACCCATATAATACTGATGACTTGTTATTCTCAACGAATCACTAGTTAATAAAAAAATTATTGGTAAAATCACATGACATTTTAGTTACAAAATGTGAGTTAGAACAAAGAAACAAATATAGTACGAAATACTTTTAATTGGAATATTTCGACAAATATTTGATAGTCTTAGTTCGTCATAAAAATATATATTTCAAACATTGACATATCATAAGTATTATACGAGCACTATAATCAATAAAAAAAAATTTATAATATACAGTTAAAGCTATAGAGAAAAAATAAAGAATGCAGATAAAGTAATAAAGTCTTTTAAAATATTTATCGAAATTATTATATTGTACATTTGTCGAGAAAACGTTCGTATTGTTTTTTCTTATATAGATACTAACTGATGATTCAATTGTTGGTAAACTTCGTTGGAAAGGTGTATACAAAGACATCAATTCTGTCAAACACTATGAACGATTTTTTGCTTGTCTAAGTAATGTATCTCGCACACGTTCAACGCATCGAACAGCAGCTACATCAACATTATCAAATAGTACAAATGTATCATCAATGCTTCCTAATCATCATCAAAATTCAAATGATGAACAGCAACTTACTTCATCTTATAGGTAAAACAAAAAGAATTCTAATAACATTAAAATAAAAATATATATTTTGTTTTTATTGTTTTTCTATTCAAGAATTACTTTAGAATGGACATTACATAATCGTTCATATTTTTGTCCTGAATCTTGTTTTGTATCACTTTATTCTTTTATTAATATAACTCTTGATGATGTATCATTAATATCAACAAAATTTTTTATTGATTCATGTGATTTAATAGCACTTTATCCTTATGCAAACTATGTACAATCAAGACGATTGATTTATCAAGAGTAAAAATGATAAACAAAAAAAGTTTGTTTTTTTTTAACATAAATATTTCTTTTATTTTTAGTTGTTCAATTGATTCAACTATGATTCATGTTCCAATAAATCGTTCTTCATTATCAGTATTTCATTTTTCATTTTATCTTTATCATATACTAAAAGAACCAATTCCATTTCAAATTCAATGTAAAATTTCACATTATAATGAAAAAATGAAATCTCAACAAGTTAGTGGTTGTTCATCATCATTTATTGATAATAATCATAATGATCGTTCATCAATAAATAAAAATGATAAAAGAGGTGATTCTCCTACACATTTTCGTTCATCATCTGTTTATGTTGCCAGACAATTACCATCAATTGAATATGAACAAGAAATATTTCATAATCAAAGTAATTTTTTATAATTATTAGTAAAGAAAAAAAGGAAAATTAATAAATTATTCTTTCTTTATAGATACTATTATTTCAACTGCTGCCGTCCATTATATTGAGTGCTCTCTTTTTGCCTTTTTTGTTCTTATATTATATATTATTTAGAAATAAAAATTTAATAATATTTAATTACTTTCCCTTTTTTTTTACAGGTACTTATTCATTTTGTCAAATTTATTCTTTGATATATAAATTATGCACGAGTCTGCGTCTTTAATAGCTTCAGTATAACGAAAAATATTCTATATTGTCATATTTTATATGAAGACTTTTTAAATAAGTGAAGATATGACATGAATAAAATGTTTAATCAATTTTTTTTTCTTATTAATTAGTAAAGAACCTTTTATGTTAAAGATCTATCAATAGAGAATACATGTCATGTAGTGAATTACAATGCATACAATATAAGCTCTTATATGAAGTTTATTTCTTTTCTTGTCATGCATTTTGAGAAAATCATTGGAAAAAGTTGTTAACCCTTTGAGGACAGATGTAGCATATGTACCTCTTGAAATATTTCTCAAAATTTGAGGATGATGTATATATGAAATCAATTAAGAGTGAATGGAAATAGTCTATTAACTAGTTTGTCTATCTTGATATAGGAAATTATCAGCATTTTGAAAATGTCAAAAATATGAACATATGATACATTTAGTTTTTCCAAAAATATATAACAAAATTATGTCCTTTTTGTTATCAAAAAATTCCCTCCCAATAGGATTAAAAACATACGATTGAAGGAAAGCGAAATCATATTAACGATTAGTTTATATGCTTTGCTTTGCGATAGTTAGTGATAAAGTATTTATGTTTCCAAGCGTTTTTAACCCTCTTTGAATATCAATATTTATTTGTAATTAAATAGTTGCCAACAATCTCATAAAGCAATAAGAGATACTAGTAAAACCTATATACTATGATGATGAGACAATTAAACTGAATAATTACAATTAGAAATTGTTGATGCTAGCTGAAATAAATGAAAAAAAATATATATATATATTATTGTTTAATAAAAGTTGAAAATTTATTTTGATCTAATGAAATAAATAAGCGATGAGTGTCATTGATTCATAAGTATAATTTTTATAAGTTCTACTTTCTCTTTCAACTGAAAAAATTTTTACTGATAACAATAAATAGAAAAAAAATATTTCTATTATACTTAAACATTTGTTTTTTTTTGAATAAAATGCTTCAATCAAATATTTAATTTGATGTTTATAAAAATTGGTGATTTTTATTGTCATATGATTCATATTTAGAATTAAAACAATTACTTTCATATATCACCTACACTTTATTTTTATTTATCCTGGTTGACACTATGCTTAAGTCTATATGATTTATATTGACACAGTCTTTCTCGAAGTTTCTTCTTTTTCTTTCTCGTTATTTAATCTCAATTGCCAATAGTCATTTTTGTTTTAGTATTATGGCATCATTAAAATTCATATCTATAGATTAGTGTATGAATCGTTTGTGATATGAATATAGACACAAAACGAAAACGAATAATCATGAGTCAAGTATAATGAGAAATATATAAATACGACATAAAACATTGATTTTATATACATTCTTTATTATCAAAATCAACAATGAAATTCATTCTTTTTATTGTACTTATTCTCGTTATTATTGTTAATGGTAATCCAATAAATCGCCAGTAAGAGTATATTTATTTTTGAACATAAATAAAATTTAAAAATAAAATATCTAATATAGATGCAAATGTAAAGCTGTTTCAAATACAGTTCATTTTCCATTTCATTCATGGGATATATCATCATGTAAACTTTGTTCATGTAAAGATGCAGCTATGGTTAATTGTGAAGAAGCATGTAGAGCTATGGTACAATCTTATGCACTCACTGGTTGTGGAAAAGTTATTAAAGGTAGCAAGGTAAAATATTCATGGGATGCAAGTTCATGTTCAGATGGTGTTAGCAAAATAGAATATAAATGTGCTTAAATATGAATAAAATATTCTAATTGCTTTCTTTTTTCTTTTGATATTAATAAATCAACTCATAAGAAAGATGAATTTGAAAGTATTGCAAGTGATTATAAATACTGGTTTTTGGTGATGCCTGTGGGTTATGAAAAGATTTATTTAATAGTTAGAAATTCCTTATAAATAATATCTATTTATGCATTTCATCTTGTTTTACCATATCTGCTATCGTTGCTTATCATATAATTGGTTGACACATATAATTTAAAGAAGATTAATTGATTATAAGTCTTATCAACTATTCACATATAGCTTATGATAAACTAGTTGACATACTTTAATAAAAATCTTTCTATTAATATACCTTTTGTATTAAAAGATAAAAGCCTAGAAAGAGTAAGAAAATAATTATGCTAAGATAGGGTAAAGAATTGCCAGATTATTTCATTAATTATAAAATAGACAGCCTTAGGCTAAATGAAACACTGTATATAGATAACTTGATTGTGTTTGCTTGAAAATTTTTTTTTTATGTTTTGTAAAATAAATGAACATATAAAAAAAGATATATACAAATTAAAATATATCTAATTATTTTATATTACAATATAACTTATTTATTCTCATATTTTTAGAGAGAACTCTTTCTATCAGCTCGTATTGTTTGTTTAATTTTTTTTCCAAAATAATATAGATATATGCCAATGTTGCAAGTAAATATTAGTTATTGGCTGGTTTAATTGTTCCTCAATTTTTGTAACAATAAAAAGATTACCAGGTAAAATTAAAACTTCTTGTTCATGATCGTAGAAAGAAATATCATCAACATCGAAAATTCTTGAAGTCGGTTCCATTATTTCAAAAACAAACAGCACATGTATCTGACCTTCTTTTGGGGGTATACGAAATGCAAAATCCAAAGCTATACCAGGATCTCTTGATGTCGATGTAAATGCTTTGATATCAAGCACACCTGGTGGTTCACTTTGCATTGCATGCTGATATATAATGAAATCATTAGCAGCGATTGTAGCATCTCGATAAGCAGTGTCTGTAAATGCACGTTGTTTTAGCTCATGATGACGAATATAAAATTCGATAATAAATCGGTCACATAAGTGTGGACTTATTTGTTTATTTGATTATGATTGTGCTAAAAGTTGATTCAATGGATGATAGAAATCAGCATTTTCTTGCGTGTATAAGGTGATCAAAGGTTCGATAGAATTTCCTTAACTGCTTCCATCATCTTTCTTATATTCGGTTCTGATAAATTTCGTTTTAGAAATTGTTTAAAATCAGGGTGATTATTTACGTAAATCAAATGTATCAATATGAATATCTTCGCGTTCAATAAATGTTCGAAATGTGTGGGCGAATCAGTTATAAAATTTAAGCCACATTGCTTCTTTTTTAAATACATAAACATAATCAAGTGTTTGAGATGCATCTATACCTTCAATATTCTTTTCAGGTAAATATACTGTCATTGTATCTGTTGGATTTGTTTCATTTGATCAATCGGATGGATCATATCGATGAAATAATTGTTTCATTTCCTTCGTTTCTGCTTCATCATCAGCAGTATTATCATATCGATTAAGATCTGTTCGAGGACAATTTCGTTCAAGTAATAATTTAACAATTTCTTAATGATTATAATAAGTTGCTGCATGTAATGCAATACTACCATTAGGTTGTAAGTCATTTAAGACATCAACTGTTGAAGAATCTTCGACATTAAGTATTTGACGTACTTCATTGATTTCACCATTAGCACATAAGAAAGTTTGATGTGCCTCCTGTGATATAATTTATTGATTTTGCTCTGTCATGTTTAGCTTGCAGTAATTGACTAAATGGAAACGGTACTAATTTGCTGTACGAAGCACCTATATTGTGAAAAAATATTACTTCCTATTTCAAATTTCATTGGTTAAAATTTTCATAAATTCTAAAAGCAATATGTAAATACATGTATTTTAGATACAGATGAGAGGCTACTAACATCTTGTTTTAGCACGTGTTCAATGAATTTGAACCACTGCATTTATTATTCGATAACACATGCCATATTCTAACTGTATCAGAAGAGAGCAATAGTTCATAAAAGTCACATTTCACCTTTATTTACATTCTCCATCTCTCTCTCCTATCCATCTTCACTCTTATACACTAAACTTTAAATTACAATAAATAATGAGAATTAAATTCAAATCTAAAAATATCTTTAAGAAAAAAGTACTGAAAGTTACTGAATGTCAAAGAAAAAAATTATGAAGGAAGCAAATGTTAGGATAACGTAATCAAATTCAGCATAGTACGTTGATATGGCATTTTCAGTCAACTTTATTTATGAATAAATTTTTAATGAAATGCAAAGTCATTTTTTTCCTGATATTAACCACATTGTAGAAAAATTTTCGAATATACATTCGCTCATGTCTGGTTTTCAGACATTTCTAAACTTATTCAAATTCAAATGTTTGTGTGAAAGTCAAGATTAATTGGAAACAATATTAAGAGTTGGTATAGTTGTTTCTAATTGTTATGATAAGTTGGATTTAAAGTTATATAACGTATCTATTCAAAATTCTTTGCATATTTCATTTTCCTGATTCGTACACAAACAATAAAATTTATATACTTCATGGATTCTTTTGGTTACAATGTCGAAAGTGGTTTATTCTTAACAATATCACATAAATTACTTGTAATAATTGGTAATCATATTTGATATATAATAAATTCATCTGTATAATATGTGGCCAACTAAAATGTGTAAATCACTTGTAACTATACCTAAAATTAAAAATTCATCATGTTCCTCATTTTGATCTCAAAGCGATTCTAGTGAAACCTGATAGAAATTCATACTAATTTTGCTGCATCTTTCTTTCGTCATTGGTATTAAAAAAACCTTTCAGTTGATAGAAACTATATACAAAAGTCAATCCATTACACAGAACAGTATATTATGAGGTTTATAATCTTGTTTTCAATACATATATCAGTATAGAAGATTGAAAAAACTAGTAGATGAAACAATTTCATCAAAATAAGATGTATTCAAAGAAATAATGGATGGTCTACAGAGAATTACGTTCGTAGCATTTTTAAGATTTTTCTTTTATTATCTTTGTGATTAAAAGCCTTTGCATTATCAAAAGATAAATTTTGACATTCTCTACAGAACCATCTATGACTAGGCATAAAAACTGTTTTAGACATATTTTGGAGAAAAGATGAAAAATTTTCATATGCAAACAGTTGTAGTAAATTACGAATAGGGCATATCATGAATGTTCACACTTTGCATCCTGTCTTTTCATCACTTATCGGACTCTGTAGAAGAAACCACAATTTCTCAAAAATAAAATTTCAATATTATTTTAATATTAATTTATTGGTACACTTCTCTCATGAAAATTCTGTCCTGTTTTCTATTTTTCTGAGTCACGAACTACATATCTACCTTTAACTTTGCATAGTCAACAAGAATGTGTCATATGTGATGCACTTTGTGACATAATCTAAGATAGATCGGACTATGAAACGAACATTATGTAAAGACACTTTCTGTCCAGTAATGCTGCCACACATACAACACATTCTGGACACGTGATTTGAATCCAGTTTCTACCCATTGATCTCTCTTCCATAGAAAAATATTTCTTAATTCTCTTTAATTTAAAGCACTTATTTTTAACTTTCACTCTTTTCTCTCCCATTTGTTGAGAATAAGATAATGAAATCTATTTTGATTCAAGCTGATTTACTTATGACAGAACCGATTCTAAGCAACTTTTATTTGAACTATATGTGGTTGACGGAAAAAATTATATGTGACAAACTAAAAGTGTGAATGAATTATTAAAAAAAATAGTGTACGATATGTATGTAATCTCAAGATTACACATTTTATTTTATCATATGTCTATAATGTATAGATCTTTTGATCATCGACAATCATTTTACAGATAGAAAACACGTACTTTTATCAATTAAAAATATTTGGGTGGTAACACTAAACGAGTGTCTTTGTAGCATCCTTCCTTTATTCTTTGAAAAATAAAAACTGTCTGTATTCTCTCAATATTTATATCACATAGTTCTATAGACATTATCATTCGGTACTACAACCTTTTGTTTTTTTATACATAAATAAGCGTCAGTATAAACTATTTTTTCTACATACTTTTCTTCAATAAACATTTACTCAACAAAATGGCATTATTCTTTTGTCTATATTACCTATAATTTTATTATATGCATGCACATGAGTTATAAAACGTAAAAGAAAACATCATGTTAAGATGTAATAAAAAAGATACTGTGAATAATAATGCGTTTCTTTTTTGTTCGTATCGATAGAACATTCATGTTTAAGTCCAGTACTGTACTCAAACTTGAAATTCATAATCGTAAGCTCAATAAAATTACGATATTTATTTCAATATCAATTCAAAGATTCCAATTACAAGCTTGCTAGTTCACAAATTACAATAGAAAAATCAAAAGTATGAATCAAGAATAAGTTCCCTTTTAATCTTTTAATAAAAAAATGAATCATTCCTTAAAATTTAGTATGTCTTATAATGTCTAACATACCAACTACTTACATTTTTTACATGACAGAACAATCACTTGTTTTTCCCATCAATGACTCAATGAAGTCTTACACACGTGGCTATGAAGTAATTGTGCAATATCCTATGCTAATAGAATTTGCAAAAATATTATAATCTTATAAAATTTTTGACCACACGAATATGCTAGCAAATTCTAATCAAATGTTCAAGTTTTTAAAGAACATGATTATACTATTTCAATGCGAATATATTTCTATTATAATACAAATTTCATTTTGTAATCCACTTTTTCAAACCTAAACGCGCCATCTAGATAAATAAGTACTTAAAAATAAATTGAAAAAACTTGATGTAATAACGATGAAGATTGTTCGATAATGAAATAAAAGTTATTTATCATTTGTTATTAGAGTATTTATTTAACAAAGCACAATATAAGTTATCAATATTGATAGATACTTCTTAATCAATAACTAAGGTCATCTACGTGAAAACTCATATTTTTGTTTTTCATGAAGAACGATATCCTAAAGAACATAATTGCTATTACCTTTTGCAATATATTGATTTGAATTTCACATGAATGTTTCATATTTATAAAAAATTTTCATAATTCTTATTCTTTTAACGCTTGGGGACATTCTCTTTTCTTTCTTTTTTTCTTTCTTTTATTATTTTTATCCTTTCGTTCTCTATTTTTCTTTTTGTATCACAATACTCACTCACTAACTTTATTTCACATTTAATGACAAGTTTTTATTTTTTCCAAATAATATTATTATAATGGCTTCAGCTCGAAATCTTTGTCAACATTCAGATATTGATGGAACTCAATGTACCTCAAACGATTATATACTTTGTCCTCATTGTCAACTACAATTATGTCTTAAGCATTTAAATTATCATCAAGATTTACTTCGTTCTGAATTATATATTTTATGTGATAATATAGATCATGTTCGTATGGATTTAGATAATTTAATATTTGATTCTACTAATCGTCGTGAATATCTATTTAAACAATTAGATGAATGGTATGATCAAAAAATAAATTTAATTAATAAAACATATGCTGAAAAAAAACAACAAATACAAATTTTATGTTTAAAATCACATATGGAATTTGATACATATAAAAATAAAAAAGAAAAACAATTAAAAGATAATTTAATAAAACAATTAAATAAAGTTATAAAACAAAAACAAATTCATATAGATAATATAAATGAAATGAAAAATAAATTAGATTATATTCAAAGAGGTTTAGATGAACTTAAACAATTAAAAATTGATATTTATTTCAATAATACAACTATGGATATTAATATTGTTAAAAGACGTTATGTCGAAGCAGCTAAGGTAATATAATAAAACGCTGTCAAGCATATCAAAAAAGTGTAGATGAGATGTTTGTAGAATATATATATATATATTGAGATATTAAACATTTTCAAAGAATTTTTTTCTTATACTCCAACAAATTCGGTCAAGTATCTCAAATAAATAGTATTACACAACTGTAATTTTATAAGTCTTCTTTACTTTTAAAGGAATTCAAAATTCATATAAATAAAAAAAAAAGTTTTTATCAAAAGAAAATTTGATTCCATTTGATATTAATTTACGTTTTTCTAATCAGAATAAAATATATGAGCATGACCTTTACTGCGTACATACATTACAAGAAAAATAAAATTTATCTTAAATTTTTTTTTTTCTTATTTTTAGCCATTGTTTAATGATGATGATGATAATCTATGGGAAACTGACAATGAAGATGATGAGGAAGAAGAAAAACTAATGTCATCAGAAAATAATCATATTCTTGAAGAATCATCCGATTGTAAACAAAAGTCATCTTCACCTTCTATCATTCTCGTTCCAACATTACCTATTTCTTCGCCTTCATCATCGACTATAATAATGAAAAAAGCACCATTAAAACTCGTTATTAAACGACTACAACATCCGACAATTTCTACTGAAATCAAATATAAATTACATACAAAAAATACATCACTACCAATTATCACATGACAAAATTTTTTTAGTAAAATAAAGGCAAGTCAAATGATTTGTCATTTTATTATTTTCTTTTTTTTTTATGTAAATTAAATATAAAACATGTGAATGTTATTTAATAAGAAATAATAATCATAAATTTACAAATAAACAAATGCAAAACAAAAAGTAAATATTTTTCTTATCTATATATTAGTTGTGTATCATACTTTACAATGAGTCAAACAACGGTTATAAATTCAAAGAACGACATATAATAGACGTGTTTTAATATGATGTTGTTTTTTCTGTTCTGTAATAATATGAAAGAAAAGAAAATCCTTGTAATATTGTTAAATATTTTCATTAGTTTTTATCAGTGAGAATCACGTGATATAGTCGAAATCATATGTAGTAATCAACATTAGCAAAACATGATAGAAACATGTGATTTTTATTTTTATGAAAATATATTGATTTATGAAATTTCTAGAAAATCAGGATATTGCGTAGGATTAAAAGTGTATATGTGAATCGCTAATCGAAGATTTACAAAAATCTTAGTTTTTGATAATACTCGATAAAGATCATTTGAAAAATTAGTCAAAAAAAACCACTCTGTGTCATATTATCCGATTAACTTTTATCAAAATTTTTTTCAAAAACACTCACCGTTTTTTTTTTTCTCTATTTTGAAATGAAGTGAAATATTTTTCAAAACATTTTATTAATTCAGTACATTTATAAGAATCTATTTTTATAACGACAATCAGTACTTTTTCTTTTTTGTATGATAATAAATCTCTATTTGATAAGCCAAGTTGCATTATTCTTTTCTTAGACATTATTAATTGAAGACATTTGTTCGTATGTTATTGTTTCCTTTCATACTGTCTGAATGTATGTGATTGCTGCTCGATTCAAGACAAACACATTTAGAATCGTTTTAATTTCATTTACGTGTTGTTCTTCTTCAAATAAATTTTCACTTCACCTTCTTTTTTTTCTCTTCTTCACGTCTAATAGTATTTCGTATCTTTTTCTTTTTTTCTTTTTTTGTCTATGTATGTATATAAGAACAGTTAACGATAAGAAAAGAAAATTTTTGTTGAAGTGTCGAGCATTTAACAAAAGCAAAAGAGAAATCATGACAACACATAATCTTTTTGAAAGACCTGAATTACTTGACAATCAAACTCGTTTAATTTTATCCGCTGATACTAAACCAAGACGATTAATACGTAGTGCAACACGTTCAGCTGGACAAACAAGTTCACGTGAACGTTCGGATTCAGTTACAAGTACATCTTTAATTCAAGAAACTGATAATGATCTATTAGATGAAAATACTGATATAAATAATGATGACATTTATCAAAGAAGAAAAGGTTCAATTATATCACAAGATACTAATTATGATACAGATATTGAACAAGAACCAGAACAACACCGTGATTATACATGTAAAGGAGTTTATATTGATCAATGTCGTCGTCATGGTGTTATACCATCAACTCATTTTTTACGTCATATTGATAATGATAATTTAACAATACGTTATTGTGGTTTAAAACCAATTAATATTAAAGTTATGGTACCATCATTAAAAATTAATTCAACAATTACAAAACTTGATCTACGAGATAATGGTTTAGGATCAAGAGGTGCGATTTATATATCACATTTAATTAAAGAAAATGAATATATTGATGAATTAAATCTTGGAAATAATGATATTGGTATACAAGGTATGAATATATCAAATGAAAATAATATTTTATAATTTCTATTTGTATTTTTTTTTTTGTCATAGGTTGTAAAGCATTATGTAAAGTACTTACTTTAAATCGTTCAATTCGTATAATTAATCTTGATGGTAATCGTTTTAATGATGATTGTGCATCATTATTTGCTGAAGTTTTCTCTCATAATGAACATATAACATATATAAATTTAAATAAAAATTTTTTTGAAAATGATACAACAGGCCGTGTTTTTGGTCAATCATTATGTGAAAATCAAACATTAGAAGAATTTCATCTTGGATGGAATCGTCTTAATTCAAAAGCATGTGGTTATCTATTAAAACAACTTGCTTCAAATACACGTTTAACAACAATTGATTTATCATGGAATGGTGCTAGTCTATTTACTGCTAAAGCAATAAATGATTTATTAAAAAAAAATACTACATTAGAAAAACTTCATTTAGATAATAATAAATTTAATACAGAATGTGCTACATATATTGGTAAAGGTTTATCTAAAAATCAAACATTAAAAATATTAACATTAAATGGAAATCCATTAGAATCAAGTGGTTGTTATGCTGTATTACGTCCATTAATTAAACATCCTACATGTCAACTTGAACATGTTGATTTACGTGGAATAATTGTAAACACTGATATGCTTGATTTAAGAGCTGAACTCGCTTGTGTATTACCACAATTAAAAGTTGATGTAGGAAGAGAACAAGAAAAAGAAATTGAATAATATAAAAAAATAAAAAGAAAAATGATCGAAGAACTCGTAATAAATAGAAGAAAAAAAGAATGAACGAGAAAGAAGTATAAAAAAAAGAAAAAAAAGAAAGAATAGAATGAAATTCTAAACGACAATATAAAATATAATGCACTTTTTTCTTTCTTTTTCTTCAAATACATATATATTTATTCCTATATAATAAATGACCTCAACATCGCTATCACATTGTCTTGTAGCAGAATCTGATTCTGAATTTTTGCAAACAAATCAACATGAACAGGCACCTTTACAAAATTATTTACGTGAACGTCTTCTTGAAATTCGTACACGTAATTATTCCAATACAGGCATAGCTGATGCTAAAGCAATAGAAAAAATTTCTTCAGAATTTGAAATACTTGTTTTTGGCCCACCTCGTGTTGGAAAATCAACATTAATACGAGAACTTTCAGGTGATGAACAAATACGAACTAGTGCAGGTTTAAATTCATGTACACAAACAACAACAGCTTATACAGATCAATTTGGAGTAAGATGGTGGGATACACGTGGTAAGAAAATTTTTTAATTATTTTTAATTTATTCTATTCGAGAATCTAACAATACTTAAAAGTCTTACGGAAATATATTTTTTGTTATTATGTAAGGTATTGAACACTGGACTGAATCTGAAGCACGTTCATTTTTAAAAGAAAAATTTCTTGATCGACATATTCTTCCACGAGCAGCAATATTCTGTCGTACATCAGGTGCATTAGCTAATACATCTGTATTACAATTATTATTTCGTGAATTTGAATCGCATGGTATAACTTTATTTTATGTTATTACTCGATGGCCATTTTTACCACGACGTGAACAAATTGCTATTGTAGATGAAGCCATTGATTTATTAGGTGGTACAGCTACAGGTATTTATCCATCGAAAGCAAGAAAAATAATTGCAGATGTTCCACAAGTAGAAATTGTAACACCTTCTTCAGGTATAAATTTAATTTGATTAGTTATTTTTTTATTAAATAAAACAAAATAAAATTCTTTTCAGGTGGTGGTTGTTTTGGTTCTCGTCGTGCATCACATCCTCTTCCAGCTAATGCTTCAGCACCTATTCCACCACCAATTCCTCTTTATCGTGCACTTGAATGTAAATCAAATATATCATATATTGTTCCTGTTAATTCATGTCTTGATGAACTTGGTGATAGTTCTGTATCATCGACATTTCCTGTTATGAATCTTACTCTTCTTCGACAATTAATTATATTAAAAACATGCCGTGGAAATGATCATGAACAAAAATTAATTGATTTATATAAAAATCACATGTCTCTATTTGCTACAATTGGTTATCATGCATTTGAAGTACTTGATGATCTTGGTTATGGTGCATCATCATTTGGATTGAATAAAAAAGAAGAAGAAATTTATCGAGCATTAAAACAAGGTGGTAAAAATCAGCATATGGCTACACCTGTAGTTAAAGCAGTTATTGATAAGGTCGTAGGAACAGTATCATTTCCTGCGACATTAGCTTCATTAGCGGGACCTATAATATCTACTGTTGCTAAACGATAAAATGTTAAAAGAATTGTAATTATTGTTATTCTCGCCAGTTTTCTTTTTTAAATTATAAACGAAAGTTTGTTTTATAAGGTCAAATATTCAGTTTTTTGTATACCAATTATAGCTCTTTTTGGTTCTTAAATATTCGAGCAATTTTAATGTTTATGTGGTAATAAACAATAATCAAAAAATGTGATCTAATTAACTGTCTTTCGTAAAAAGTATTTTCGAGATCTTCTATGAATGAAAATCTATATGATATTTGATTTGATAGTAGTAACAACAGTGCCATATCAATACGAAAGAATGAACATGAAAATCTCAAGTGTCAATTTGAAAAGTGTAAAATATGATTCAGTGAATCTCTATTGATTATGGATACTTATGCTAATTTTGTGCATTATATCATAAATTTATACCATTCAATTTCAATCTCAAATTGAATTGGCCAATATCGTATTCCATTCTATCTAATTTTATCTATTGGCAAAAAGAATCATGATAATTACATTATATTGATTAGAAAAAAACAGCAAAAGTTTCCATTTTTTTTAATTGATGAGTTTTTTAATTTACAACAAGAAACAACTTCAAATATCTAAACAAGACTGCTTTACACTTTTCTTTTGTATATTTCTATTTTGGAAAAAAAAGCGTTTATAATTTAGATTCTTAGGCAAATTAAACAAGAATTGTAAGTGATCGTTATAGAACTTTAAGAAAACAGAAAAAAGAAAAGTTGTGTCCTTCCATTCAATCTGTTATGTGTCTTTTCAAATGTAATAGTATTTTATGGTGTTGTATAATCAGCTTTATAATAGCTCCTCTATTATTGTGTGTTGTTATCGTTGTTGTTCTTACTATCGTGCTAATTAAAACTACAAAAATATCAACTTGACATATGCTAATTTTTTTTGCTATTTTCTCATATTTTGTTCATTCATATGACTGATTGAAAAGAAACTAATTTAATAAACACTCATATGATTTATATTTAGTTTTATAATTACTACTGTTCCATTATGATAGAACTTATCTTGGACAACTACTATCCAGATACCAAATTCATTAGATTCAAATACCAATCACTTATCAGATCCATTTGGTTTAGTTCAAGGTTCGCGCAGTTTACTTTCTATTTTCGATCATGTAAATAGTCGGATTTAAAATGGATAAAAGGTGAGACAGCTGATCATACTATAGCGTGGTAGATAGGTGAAATATATGAAAATCATTTATATAGACTTATTGATTTGTTCTTGGTTCAAATGATAGTTTATATGGCATAGACAGATAGTATCAGAGAACGTAATTATGGCTGCTCAAATGAATAAAAAACGTGCAATAAAAGATGCATATTTTTATCCATTATAAAATACCATCTATTAATATTTTCATTGTTTCTTTGAGATAAATTCGTTCTGAGATCTATCTCAAATTATGTGCAATTTGAGTATAAAAAATAATTCGATGATCATATATTTTAATATTTCCTCGAATAGTCTTCTTATTTCAAAATATGTTAGTCATGCTATGATTCGTGGAATGTAAAATAACAACAATTAATTATCGGTTGCTAACAATATCCATGGAATACACAAACCTGATATACACTTCAAAGAATATAATTATATCAAAGAAAATTGTGCACGATTGCCTCTAATTAAAAAATATATTTTCTGTCATAAAAGATTTTCAATTGAAACAAAAAATCATGCTTTACTCTTGTGATATATTTGTATATTCTTGACA
The DNA here is from genome assembly GCA_022393335.1 of Macrotrachela quadricornifera. Classification (NCBI taxonomy): domain Eukaryota; kingdom Metazoa; phylum Rotifera; class Eurotatoria; order Philodinida; family Philodinidae; genus Macrotrachela; species Macrotrachela quadricornifera. Next base: position 19,381 of record JAJEKB010021661.1, on the reverse strand, counting down.
AATATAGAAAATAATATTAAGGACATCAATATAAGTATTAATAAAACGATGAATTCTAGTTTATTATCCAAGAAAATGATTTTTATTGCGCAAGTACTTGATTATTTCTTACATCTCTTAAAGCCCATGGTTCAGGTTCTATAGATCTTTGTCGTGATCGACGTACAATTTTTTTAAATTTAAGACGAAGTTCAGGTAATGATAGAAGAGCAAAAAATGGAAAAAGAAGTACCATATAATAACTAATAAAAAGTGTATAACTTTCATAATAAGCACCTACATTAGTCTCTAAACCACACATACGCAAAAACATTATTATTGCCCATGGAGCAGTAATAAATAAATAAAGAGCTGATATTGATAATAATTGAATTGTCATTTTTCGATGTTTTCGCCATTGAATTGGTCGACGCATACGTTTTTTTTGCCAAACAACTCGTAATATTAAAGTAATACTAAAGATAACAATAGTTAAAGTAGGTATAATATTGTTCATAAGTGTATCAAATGCGTGAAATGAAAATGAATTAAATGAACAAACTGTTATACAGATCATTTGAGAATTATCAAAACCATTTTTACATGAAGAATAGAAATAAATATATGTATAGAATATAAACCAATATATACCTATAAAAATAACAGGAAAATAATGTACACAAAAACGTTTCTTTCTTGTTGATATCCATTTATCATGAAAGATAAGAATATGTCTTTCAATTGAAGCCCAAGCAAAGAGCAACAATTGTAACATATATATTGCCCAATCAATAAATCCCCAAATAATACAAAATATATATGGTCTTTGCCAATTATAATCATGATAATAATAATAAAGCATCCATGGATAGTTTGTTAATTCAGAAAAGAGAACAGTTAAAAGTAGAACAATAATAATATGATTATTAAGAGCACGACGAAGAATTCGATCAAAAAGAAGATGATAAAGAACAAATAATGTACAAATAATTGATGGAATAAGAACAACAAGATAAAACCAAAATTTAAGTGTAGGTGTTAATATATCAATAGAAGAAACTGAAGAAATATTATTGTTTAAATTAATACTTTTGTCGTTAGACATTCTATTATAATAAATAAAAAAGATTAAAATCTCTAAAACTTTATCAATAATGTATAAGATAAAAACTAGATGATATTCGAGTTTCACTCGACTACGAAATGCGATGCGAAGTCGAAAAATTGGTAATTCATTAAAAATGTATATTGGTTTTCAACTATTTAACACGAATAGAATAGAACATTCGACGAACTCTTTCGAATTTATCGAATCATATTTCCTGTCTGTGAATGTTGTCGAGAAAGTAAGAAATAAATAGAAAAACTCGCGAAGGACTACATAAAAGCTATGCTCTGCACTGCATTAGAAATAATTTTGTCCTTTTTCGAAGTATTTAAGCATAAAAATAAAAACTTACATTTATCATTCTATGAAAAACTTATTGTGACGTTCATTTAATATACAGAAATAGAAACGCATAATAGGATTATTTGAAGCATATACCAAATAACATTAATTCATTATATTCAAAAAAAAATTGGATGTTTTGATGTAGAAAATGTAATGCAGCAGAATAAAAAAGGACATTTTTATTTTATATAACTAAGTTTATACATTTTTCATAATTAAAACCTAAGATTAAACTTGAAAAATCATGGCAACAAAATGTTACGTATTATATATATTAATGAACATATGAGTAAGTGATATTGATCTATATTTTTAGATTATCATACTCTATAATAATATTTCACACTTAGAATTCAAGTAATTTGAGAGATAAGGTATAAGTAACATACGTTAGTTCTACTTCTTTTCAATGGAACGGTACTTTTTTTAATGGAAGATACAACTTTTATTTACTCTTTCGAATCATGCATAACGTATTTTTTATCACATATCTATGAATAATATGTTGCAATGGAAAAGAGGAACACTCCTAAAATGAGATCGCACTTTACATAAAATCCAAAACAAATGGCATAAAATGTCGATTCCTCCATCTCTTCTTCAATAAATACGTTCTGAACCCAATATTTTATTATAAATGAATAAGAAATCTTCTTCTCTTTTTACTATATACGATTGATATCTGTCTCAAATTCATTAATAAAATGTAGTAAATGAAAGAAGAAATATATGAACAATAAATTTGTAATTTTTCTCTAGATGCGTCAAAAATATCTAGTAGAACGACAGTTAAATCGTCATCTGATATGGTTTTTATCAACTCGTCGAAACAATCTTATATCATAATAAGTAATTATAATTATCTGTCATCTTACAAAATATTTCTGATGAGTCTATGTAGAAAAATTACAAATCTATCACGTAAGTGTATCTCCTTTTACTCACCCCATTTTATTTACAAATATATATGATAAATAAGAATCTTATATAGTTCAAAAGATGTTTATTGAAGAAATATAGATATCGACATTTTATGTTGTGACATTATACAAACAGCATGACCTTGTTTTTAAAGATATTTCCCTTTCTCATTACGACCCTTCATCTGTTGACATGTAATAAAAAAGTTATCTATATTTTAAAAGAATGAAAAAGATCTGCACTCCTGTCAAAAAAAAAACTTTTCTTCCAGCAATCTTCCATCGAAAAGAAATAGAAGTTGACAACTATTGGATCATTTTTTGCATTATATATTAAAGCAATCTTAGAATTTTGTTCATCTTAAAATTACTATAGAACACTGTACAACATTTATTGAATTCATTTTAAGTAAAAATAGTAACGAACAAAAAAAGCAAGATTTCTATTATATTGTCTGAAAGCTTTTTCTCAAACGTTTATTTCAATTCATTTGACTTTATTTGTTGTTGATATGCATACTTCTACATCTTGTCTATTATTATAAAATAATATTTTCTTAAAGCGTGTCTGCATTAAAAATCGATAATTAGTTTTAAAATAGTTTCATCTTCTTATTATTTCAATTTTATTTTGCTCTCAATACCTCGCTGAGATTTATTCTAATACATGAATAGCTATTCGAATTGATAATAAAATTAAACTTCTAAATAGTAATATTTTTGTATTTTTGATAAATCTTAATGAATTGCAGAATCATTGACATCTACTTGTTTTTTTTACTTATATTTTATCATCAGAACTTCGAATAAATAAAATGTCAAAAGAAGTAGGAGAAAAGCAATTGAATGATAAAATAATTTACATATACTCTATTCTATTTCAAGTTGAAAAATTTAAGTCGTTTTTATTATTATGATGTTAGATGAATTTATTAAACCATGAAATCTATATAGACAATCAATAAAACAGAAAAATTTTGAATATTATAAATAATTGAAAGTTTAATAATAATATTTCTTTCTTATTTATAAATGAAACTAAATCAAAATAACTAAAGTAAAATTATTCTCATTGAACTGTATTAATATGAAATAAATATCAATTCTTACTTTTTTTTCTCTTGTCTTCGCTTTATCTTTACCGTTTGAATCAATATAGTTAAGTTCTTTTGTTAATAAAACACTTGAAATAAATATACGCAAGAAAATGTCATCCCGTGTTGTTTTTTGATTGAACTAAAAGGTAGAAAAAAAATTTCATTAGTACAATAAATGCTTCTTTTTAATCCAAGCTTAAATAAGAGAAAAATGAAATAAGCCTGATGAAGCCATTCCTCGAAATTTGTTTGTATATGCTTTTGACTACAGCGTCTCGTTTTACTTGACATTACATATGATATTTCTTAGAAATGATATTAATTAAATTTATGTAAAAAGAAAAATGAAATACGATAGAATTTCTAAATCTAAATTTTATTAATATTATAGAGTATAATTATCAATAAGTTTTCAAACCTTTTTCGAGAAAATCCGATTCTATATACTTTTTTTTTTGTTGTATAAATTGTCGTTGGCATTCTTAGATTTTATCTTTATATAGATCATCATACATGATAATTAACATTTTCTTTTCATCATCGGAAATGTATTAATAGCACATAATAATTCATCAAATTAAGAAGATACTATTGAGAGTTTGTATTTATTATATCTTTGATATAGAATTTTTTACAATGGAAATAAGACATTCGGGTTGAACAGTTCTACTGTAAAAAAAAACAATGTTTTTCTTAACTAATGTGGTATGATTCGAGAAAATATTGTTTTTTTTAATTTTTTTAATAACATTCTAAAGACTATCTACATAGTTTTGTAATATTATTTATACGATCAACATCATTTCTATTATTGTAATAGATTATATTTTATCTCAGTCTCGAGCATATTTATTTATAGTTGTCATAATTTATTTTCATAATTTTAAACACTAAAGACTAATTCGCAGGCTATATTTATCAAAAAAGAAAAGAAAACATGATATAAACAAAAGTTAGTAAATCTGACAAGAATAACTTGTTTTGCAAAAAAAAAAAGAAAACTATCTGTTTAAATATTTGAATAATTACAAAACAATAATAGTAATAAAATTTATTATTTAGTTCCAGTCGTTCGTTTTGTTGGTGATATTTTTCGATTAGAACCTTGCGATCGTTTATTTCCTCCATTTGATGTTGGCATTGTTTGAGAATTTGGTGGTGGTAAAAATATTGATCGTATACTTGGATCAGCAATACCAATACGATAAGGATTATGTAATGACTGAGACTGAGAATTTCCACTTGTTACTTGAATTTCTGATGTAGTCCATATAACTTTTTTCGGTGAATTATGCGGTCGTCTAGGAATATCGTCATCACTTAAAGCAATAATTTCATCATCACTATCATCAATTATTTGACTATTATCATCATCATTATTTTGTTGTTGAGATGATGATAGTGGTGCATTTGATGTCTAAAATGATAGAATCATATTTATTAGTGACTTTGATTCATTTTCTATATGATTGAAAGAAATATGAAAAATTTCTTGTGTATATCATTAAATATAATAGGATGAATTCTTTCACGTGGTTTTACACGAATACGTGGTCGTTTATCATCATGAATATGTTGTTCAAGAGATGTATATGTTGGTGAACGACGTAATGCTTCAAGAATTTCATCATGAAGATTTTCTTCATCACCATTTGTTAATTGATTATTTATTGTTAATGCATCACATATATCATGTATAAGACCAAGTTCACGATCTAATTTACGTTTATAATCATCTAAATCATCATGAATTTGATCAATTGTTTCACGTGTATTGGAATTATTTGTTTGTAAAGCTTTACACGATTGTTTCATAACATTACTTTTTAAATCACGTCCCCATTTTATAATTAAATCAAGTTTAGAACGTAATGATTTTTGTTCACTTGTATAACCACGAAAACACCCAGGACTGCGACCAGGCGTATTCGACATAATTATAAAAAAATGTTGAAAATATATAAGAAAAAAATTTTTTATGGTAAATGATCAAACTAAATAAATAATTGAACAAGTTCAAAGAAAGAGATTTATAGATCAACCAATTAGAAATGATTATAAAACCTTTGTAGAAAAGTATAAATTGTCAAAATGAAACAGAAATTTAACAGACAATAATAACATTTTTTATTCATAAAGTTGATAAAAAAGAAAGTATTGAAGTATTTTTAGAATATCTTGCATACAATATAGTTATGTGTTGATAAGCGACATCTATTGCATAATTATCATCCTCATATAACCTACAATGAAATATCCTTTAGTAAATATTTTCTAATTATGAATGGTTGCGAGTTTGTCAGAACAATTTTTGCTGGAAATATCTTGATTTCATATAAACACTTTATTCTACAAAATGAACTTTTTAGTGATCCTCTGTCATTATAATTGTAAACTTTCGATTGTGAATAAATATAGACAATGCTTTTTTGTCGTCCTACTCATATGAATCAGAAAACAAAAAAGGCAAACAACATTAAATCAATTTAAAAGACTTCATAATACATTATGCGCTAATTAGCTCTCTAATGTAAACACTTTTATATAGCGAACGATTTTATATGATCCTGATGATGTTCATAATAGAGAAGTTTTACCATACTATCTTTTAATACATCTGATACCAAATAAATTCATCAAGCCATATGGAATGAACAGAAAGATTTGTCTGTTGTTATCTTTAACTTATTAAGGCTTTCTCCCTCTCAAAAAACGTCCATTTCGATCAAATTCATCAATTTTGTGATTTACGATCTATTTGTTAGAGTAAAATGTCTATTCTCGAATGTACTATAGTTTATTGATTTTATGACGACGTTTAAGGCAATTATGTATGTTTTCCAGAATTCTTATACTAACAAAAACCAGAACTTTTTAAAGGCTTGGAAAATTTGTTTTTTTCACAATAGGGATATTCATTTTGGTATTTCCATGACATTCAAGCTTTCTTTGCTATTTTAAACGCTAGAAAGCCGGAGTTGGCCTCAGAATGAAGAGAAAAGAAAATTCGGCAACTTAATAGATCCGTATTCTTTGATTTTTATTTAGCAAAAGTCGTTTTCTCTCCAAGTACGTTCTTCGTATTTGCCATATTTTATCAAAAAAAACTTTAAAAAAATAAAGTGGAAACACATTGGGAAATTAAGATCTACGAAACAATAGCATAAGTCTTCACTAAATTTTAAAATCAACTCAAGATTTGTAACTTTAGAAATGGAGGACTAATTTGAGACAGATGGACACCGATATTTTGATCCTTATTCATGGATTAACTGGTACTAGGCTCAATATTTTAACGAAATTTTTATTGAAAATTTCGTCAAAATCAAATAATCGAAAAGAAGAGAAAATTTGAGAAAGGGATCTTGATGAATCTGTTTTGAAACTCACATATTTACGATAAACTAATACATAGGATGACAAATCTCAAATTGATACAAATTTTAATGTCTGCGTACCAAAACTATATAAAATTTAAATTCTTCACATTTTCCAAAAGTTTGAAAATTTTCGAAAATATTCAAAATTTTCATTTTCAGAATTGCTATTAAATGAGATAGTCCATAGACACTTGAATGAATATAACCATCATTAAAACATCATTATTTTGATCCCGGTTATTCAAAATTAAGCAGCAATCAGAAATCTGCTACCCCTATTTATTCGTAATGTAGCAAATATCAGATATTCAAAATTTCTTTATTTTGAAAATCTCTACAAACAATCAGGAATTTAGATAATATATGTTTCCTCCATTACACATGTGCTTCACTGAGCACTAGAAAAGCAGAAATCAGAAATTTACTTTTTTTTAAACTTTCTAACAATTATCACGAACTAAAATAATACATATTCATTCCAATATATCTATTTAAATGAGTAGCAGCTGCCATTCATCGAAATAGATGTATCATAGTAATCCTTGATAGTTATGAGAAATTTTCGAAAAAGTAAATTTCTAAGTTCTACTTTTCATATATTGATTTGAAATTATTATACAAATGATAATCGTTTCATATGATTTTGTAAAATAAATTTCTGAATTATGTTGGAGGAAGAACTTTATTAAATTTCTGATTAAAAGCAGAAATCAGAGGCAGAAGTTTATTGAAAACTATTTACGATTTGAGATTTGCCACATCCTCTGTATACTGTATACTTTCTTTGGTAGTTATCATTACAAATCTTTAAACAATCTTTTCTTATTAGACTTGCAAACATTTGGTTTTATTTTTAACTTCTATAAGTTCTTTTAGTATAAATATCAATATTTTATCACACAATAATTATATTAATGCATCAAAGAACTCAACTTATTCATTCATTAGTATATATTCTATATTTTTAGTACATTATCATACATGAATATATAAGTTGTTTGTAGATATAATTATTGGTTATTCTGTAATTTAGCATTGATGAGAACATTTCTTCTTTAAGGCTGTACTGCATACATGGTGATATCCAACTGAGTAATTAGAAACTAGAATTAATGCTAAGTTTTAAAATGATATTTATTTCAGAAAGTAAAATTAAAGCGAACATCAAGAGAATTAAAAGATTTAGATTTGTTTCATTCAAATGTTTTTGTTTTAATTCAAAATTTATAGTCTATTGTTATTATAGAATAAATCAATTAATATACATTGGTCTAATAATATTGTTAGATTGTTGAAATAGAATTCTTCTTTTAATTTTTTTTCGAATTTCAGGTAATGAACTTAAACAGACAAAAGGCATTAAAAGAGAAATAAATCGATATAAAAAATAAGTATAATATTCAAATTGACCAGTTGCTCCAATTGGTAATCCACATACTTGAGCTAAAACAATACTAGTCATAGGTAAATTAAAAAAAAGAAAAAGTATTGATATAGATAAAAGTTGTATAATCATTTTTCGATATTTACGCCATTCAATATGTTGATGAAGGGTTTGTCTTTTTTTAATAACACGAATAATTAATGTAATACTAAAAAAAACAATCAATGGTGTTGGAATAATTGAATTAACTATTGTATCATATAAAGAAAGATTTTTATTATTATAATAACATGGATAAGAACACCAATCTTGTGTATAAGCAAAGAGATTTTCACAAGAAAATATTGAAAGAATAATTATATAATAAATAAAACCATAGAGAATGATAGTAATTAATGGAAAATAATGAATAAAAATACGTTTTTTCTTTGTTATTAACAAACGATCATGAAATACTAGAATATGTCTTTCAAATGAACCCCAAGCCATAAGAATATTTGTAATATTAGAAACTCCAGTACCTGAAAACCATAAAAATAGACAAGTACTCGGTAATTGAGGCCAAATAAAGCCTAAACGAATAAAGCTAATATATGATGGAGTATCAACAAATTGAGAAAACATTCCAACCATAAGAAGAGCTATAATTACATGATTATTTAATGATTGTCGTAAAGTACGTTCAATAAATAAATAATAAAGAAGTATAAAAGAACAAGTAATAGATGGAATTTCAATTATAATAAGTAACCAAAATCGAACAGTTGATGATAAAGAAAACTCGGAATAGTCATATACTATTGTTTGATTTTCATTTTCTTCTTTTAAAATATTTGTATCCATGATATATGGAATATAACTATTTTGTATACTGATATGAGTAAATTATATCGTAGAATTTTTGAGGTAATCAAATGAATAACACAAAATTATATATGTCTAACCCCTTGTTCACATACTGGGCTGCTTCCTGGATGTTAAAAATCAAAAGAATTAACGTCTCTTATATGCGCAAGTTAGGAACTTTTTAAACATTGTTATAAATTTATGCTTCAATGTTTGCCAGACATATGTTGTTATGATTTGTCTAAGTTAGAATCAAATGAAAATTTTTCTTCAAAACTTTGTTTGAATTCTAACATCGCCGCTAAAGATTCGAATAAATGAGGATATTCCTAGCTAATTGTAAATAGAAATAAGGAAAAGAAACTATGAATAGTTTTTTATAGAATATTTATCTAGTAAAAAATAACTGATGTTCAACTTAAATACTTTACTTAATTCTTGTCTAAGCAAATTTACATTGATATTTTGTGTTAGATATTGATAAAGAATTTAGTTGAAAACAAATTACTAAAAAAGTATGATATTTTCATATCAAAAGAAATGTCATTCAATCAGATTAATCTTGTTTTATTGTGATTAAATATCTCGTTTTCAATATTACTTTTTGCATCTACTTAAGTATATTGACATTGCTATTTAAATAGTCTAATGTTTCTGATCAATATTCAGCACAACACGGTGTCTTATGTTTGTTTTTATCGAATCGTTTAAGTGACAAGGCATTTTATTATAATGAGTAATAAAACTTTTTTTTGTTTAATTGATAATTAACAGCTGCTAATTTCCTTTTATGGTTATATATGTCTCAGCATTCGAATGACCATTTATATGCAACAAGTGATGTGCATATATAATTTAATTATCGTTTTGTATGACTTAACTTTATCCATGAAGGAGTCTCGAACGTTTCGACAAATCGTTGCATAGTTTTTATAGCTGCAATGCAACGAACAATAATTAACAGCTGAGAGTTTTGCTTATATGGCAATGTATGATTCAGATTCATTATTGCTCGACTCTCAGCTCAGTACTGATAGCTAAATGCCACTCAAATTCATTAAAATTTCCTCTACACGAGCATTATATTTCGAATTAATAGATATTGTGTATAATCGTCTTCAGTGATTTTCAGAGGTCACGCAGTCAGCCGTCTTTTTTCCTACTCATGTTAAGCTTGAGTGGCAATCTAGTTATATTTCGAATGTTGTAAGATACATAAATTCTTCTTCTAAATACTGTGTATCAAATGATTTAAAACACTTTTAGCATACAAGAGAGCTATTAAAATATGACAAATTTTTACACATGACATTTTTTGCTTTAATATCTATTATTGTTTACTAATTTTCTGAAAGGAATATTCCGTTATCAAACAAACTTCATTTTCATTTCGTTTTAAATATCTCAAGAAAGCAAATAATAACCATTCTTTGTTTTTTAAATATTTATATATATATATATATATATATATGTTTATGTAAAAAAAACGTTTTTTATGATCATATATGTTCAGACAATCGAATATCATCGCACAAGAAAAAAAGTTCAAATAACAAAAGAAAAACATCATCAGAAGACTTTAGTGTTACCAATATCATTGCAAAGAAAGGCAAGATATCGACAAATCAATAATAATAATAATAATAATAACAACAACAGGAAACAAAAAACAAAAACAAAAGGAAAAAAAAAAGACAGATCTTTATCCACTCGGCAATGACTTTTCATTTTTGTTTAAAGCTTGAATATATTTTTTCGTTTGTTTCTTTTTTACATATTAGAACAAGGAACAAAACAAGAAATACACACACACATACATAAAGGATAGTATAGCACCACACATGATTTGTTTTCTGTTTTTGATCAATAATAAAGAATAAATGCAACATCACACATATATGAATAAATGAGAAGAAAAAAGAAAACATTGCACAACTTGAGCAACCAAAAACAAAAGAAGAGATTTTAATTTTTTCTTATTTTTATGTTTTGATTATCAGCATATATGAATTACAGAAAACAAAATCTTCACTGTGTGCAAGAAAGAATAGGAAGCACGTTTATATACATCAGATAAAGAAGAACGATAGTTTTGTAATAACAGAAAAAAAAAACAATCGATGTATGTAAGTACTAGTACTGTTCGATAAAAAAACGATATGGCATCAATAGGCTAATAAGGTGTATAGCGAACATTGCTACGCATACCCTAAAGAAAAAATTTTTTTTTAAAACTTCATTCATATTAAAATAACTTACGGTAATGGGACCGATAGTTCCAGTTGGTGTCGCAGTGATATATGTAGTTTCCGGATAGCCGTGTCTAAATTAATTATGATATAAAACTAGGTAATAATATTCATAAAACTAAGAGAATCTCAACATATTATACGATTGAAATTGTCTGAACATGCAAGAACTTTTTCAATATAAATAAACTCATGCATCATGCTCGACTAAAAATAGCTTTTTTTTTGTTTACGAGCAGAGTGCTTATATTGAATCTGATTTGTGTAGGAGAAATAGAATGGAGCATACCAACTGAGTACAATCAGAAGATGAAATAAGTTGATATACTGATAATGAAGATCCATCTGCTGCTGAGGGAATTAATAGACTAAGAACGAAGGATAAGATTCCCACACAAACACAGTTACACGCAAAGATCATGTGAAAAATAATTATAAAATATCTTACCCAAGTTGAGCAGTCGGTCCTGACATATTGGTTGTTGGTGCTCCATTTATAATATATCCAGCCGGTGCACCATTAGCCATTGGTAACATACTAATAATAATAAAAAGAAAAGAAATTAGTTTACAAATTTTTTACGTTTTCTTATTTTATATACCCAATCGTATAAGTTCCAGGCGGTTGTGCAGCTGTCGTAAGACTATGTGGTGTAGTTGTTGTTATATAACGAAGACCAGTTTGCTGTTGAGTAGTAGTAGCGGTAGCAATTGGATAAGCTGTTAAACCACTCAAAGCAGCTAATTGATCAGAATAGATCCTTCAAAAATACACATTATCATAAAATAACAAGTACATAATGAACTGAAAATATTTTCATATTACACAATTTAATATCACTTACGTGTATCCACCGGGTAAAGTTAATCCGGTAGTAAATGCTGTCGTTGTACGTAATCCAGCTGCTTGTGTAGCTGAAATTAATGCTGGACGTTGCCGTGTATTCATCATGACACCTAAATAAAATCATTGTTTTAGTTTTTCGAAACTCTTTTTTTTAAATAAACAATTTAAACTAACCAAATGGATTTGTTACAATGGGTTTAGGTTTCGGTTGTGATCGTGCAGTTGCCATATTAACCTAATTAATTAGAATGTCATAAGTTATTAATACAATAAATACACATAAAAATAAAGAATAGAGTCAAACAATCCACCGACAAAAAGCAAAGAGAAACAATGAAATCTCTGGCCATTGAAACGTTCGAGCCATTCATATATGTGTCATGTATCAAAAAAAAGAAAATAACTGTGCATTGTCTATTAAAACAAATAAAAACTTCTTGTTTTTTTTTTGACATTTAAAATATTTATTATATAATCATAGATAAAAAGAAAACGTTCCCAATAATGTGCGTATAAATTTAATGTGCATGGCTTTACATGCAACTGCCATCTTTACATTAATGATCGTTCACTTAGTTTTATTTTAGTTTTAATGAACGAACAACCATGCATCATGCGCTGAGAATTTGAAAATAAATATTTTTTTTTTCAAATATATAATTATATCTGATTTAGTTTGAATATAGGTAAAAGGAAAAATAAAAAAAACAACATATAAAAAACACAGATTGAACTAAAGTAATAATTCTAAAGACTGTAACCAAAGGTTAAACTTGCATTTGATGGTTGAATTTTATCATGCTCTTATATATATATATATATATATATAATTATTTTAATTTTCTGACTAATTTTAATTAGAAAACAATCGATCAATGTAGAAAAGACGAGCAAGCAGCCACGAACAGGCATGCAAACGAAAACAGTTGTTTGGAGTAAAAAAAAAAAAAAGAAAAGTAATAGAAAAATATAATTATTGGTTGTCTTTTATCATTATTTCTACCTCCTATTTATTGATTCACAAGTAGTAGTAGTAGAAAGAGAGCTAGAAGAAGAGACATGAGCTAGATTTTATTCTTTATTTTATGCTTTTTTTTTTAAATTATTAAATATAACGAAGATAATTATATTTATAAGTTGATTAATATACATACTTCGATTTTACGTCCTTCAATAATAGCTCCATGTAATTTTTCTCGTGCTGCATCAGCATCATCACTTGATGCAAATGTTACAAAACCAAAACCCTTTAAAAATAAAATAAAATGAAATTCTTTAAAGAAAACAAAAAATGAGTTATTCAATTATTTTTAAATAGACATGACAATTGTGTATTCCTGTTACAAAAAAAAAACTATTCATTTTCTTTGAAACTGTTTAATGAATATTTCATCTATCTATTGGCAAGATTTTAGATTAAAAACTCTTTATTTTAAATATCTTATTCACAGTAAATAAGCTCTAACTCTACATCCGCAGGCTATAGATTTCAATCATTTTAGTCTTATCTATACAATTAGAAATATCTGTTAACTCTCTGTCTATTTTAATTTGTGTATATGAATATTAATAAATCTCGAAGCTGAGTAGCTCTCACTTTTTATTTAAATCATATTGTCATTTTTCTTTTTATTAAATTAATTAGCATATATGTAATCAAAAATTGTAAATTTTTCTCTTTCATTAAATAAATCAAATTAATTTTGTGTCAATTTTTCTACTTCAGTAAAAGAAATTATTCTTATCTATTAAATTAGATAGGATCATAATAACAATATATCAATTAGTATTTTAGTTTCATTTGAGAAATATATACATATGTTATTGTTTTTTTACATACTTTTGATCCTCGTTCATTAAATATAATTTCAGTATCAATTATTTCACCAAATTGCTAAATAGTATAATATAAATAATATTTAGATTGATTTCATTATTTTTTTTAATATTTATAATTACTTCAAACATAGCTTTAAGATCATCATCTCGAAAACGAAATGGAATATTTGATACATGTAAACGTTTTTGTGTTGTATTAGAACTATTTGTTGATGATGAAGAACCATTTGGTGTTATTGTACTTGTTGATTGAGGTGAATGAGATGAAGAATTTGATTGAGCCTAAACATTAATTTGATTTATTTTTTTAATATTAATAAAAATAAATATATACATTATCGTTAGGAGATAATGATTGTGTAATATTATTATTACTGTTCGTTGTTGTTGATTCGACAATTGATGATGGTGATGATGGTACATTAATAATTTGTGGTAAATGAGTTGTTGAATCAACAACAAGATTTGTTATTTTATTCGTTGCTGTCATATTTGTAGATGTGTGTGATTGATGTTGACTAGAGTGTGTGGCAAGTGTTGATGAATCTGTTGAAGATGACAGTGAAGAATATGTACCATTAGTGATTATAGATGATGGTCCAGTGGTACTTGTCGTTGTTGAATTTGGTGATGATGAAGCTGCAGCAGCAGCTAATAATGTTGGTACTAAAGGCTAAAAAAAGAATTCAAAGATTTTCAATTGAACAGAAAATATTTGAAAGCTAATTATTATCATATCTCAATTTATGAATTCATCCTATTAAACTAATTTATATGCATTTCTAATCTTTAATTTAATGTGCTTCCGGGAACTTGATCTTTCTTCTTCTTCTCCTTTTCTTTTAGCATGCATTTGCATGTCGAAAAGATCCACGAAGCGAAAATAAATCATGCGATATTCTCCACCCTATTCTAACATTATTTTCAGTCGAATTCACATATTTACAAATGAAAATTTGTAGTCAAAAACTTACATTTAATGTCAAATAATTATCCGACGGTAAAAATGAATATAACATCGTAAATATATATATATAGCACCAAAAACAAAAAGAAATGCGTGAGATCAATAGCAATAGATGAATATTCTTATATATCTCATTGCTCGCATAAATATAAAGAGAGAAGAAAAAAAAAGGAAAAAGACGATCTATATTGGGAAAATGGGACGAGAAAAAAAAGATAGTAGTGCCATCAATAAAATAGCACACATAGGCAAACAGAAAGCAAAATTCGGTCAGCAGTCTCGTTCATTAATGGCAAGAGAACGAATATAAACAACTGTTAGAAGAAGAAAAAAAAGAAGAAGAATTGGGAGAAAAGAAAATGCTAACATTACTATTCGACGATCTAAACTATAGAAAAAAGATGAGCAATGTATAACCAAATGTCTACTATATATATATATATATATATATCTATACAGCAAATTTAATGATGATGCTGGTTCTTCTTTTCTTTCTATTCATCACATATTAGCTGAATACTCGACATTGTCATTACATTGCTTTTTCTTCTTCTTCTCTTAATGCATAGTTATCTTACGAGCCAACTAAATAATACACATGCTTGTTATCAGCTATCAATTGTTGATAAATATACATACATGCTAAGAAATTGTGCGAGAATATATAAGAAAAAATTCGGTCACTTTTTTTTTGTATTTACATACACATCTAGTGAATGTTATTTTTATTTTTAAGATCAAATGATATATCTATTACTCTTTTGTTTGATTTGTTTTACTAACGAGTTTGGTTTTGAAAGAGGAAAGATAAGACAAGATATTGTCTGTTGTTATAAGATGACTTCCGTTTCATTACTTATTCTTGATCGATCTCAAGGTAAATATAACAGATAGACGGATAGAATAAGCGAGTGACCGACTAATTGCGATTCTTCTCACTATAGAACATTGATATACTAGAGCAGATGCTTTTATGCTCAACTGTTCTCTTCAATCAATCAATCAATAGCACACATCCAAGTATGCTTGTTGTGCGTTGACCGAACTTTTTTCTTATCTTCTTTTCTCCACCATCTAGACACTCATCTAATTAGGATGTTGAAAGAAAACGAGTGGGTGAAACTCGTAAAGAGTAAAAATGATCCAAATCATCATATATGTGAACATGTGGCCGGAAGTCATGTAGTTTTATATATATATTTAATGTTCATACCGAATTCGATGATGATGCATCGAGCTGTTGTTGAAGATGATGAAAAGCGATAAGATCGTTTTTAGTAAGAAGTGGTGTCGTCGTGGGACCAATTGTAGTTGTATTATTATTAGTTCGATTGCCAATACCGGGTGATGAAACTGTTGCTAACATGGTCGGACTCTAAATAATCAAGTAGATAAATAAGAAAAGATCAAAATAGAAGGAGAAAAATAAAATTTAACATTTATAACTATCATACAAATATATATGTATATATGTTTATAAAGACAAACAGAGCAAGATGAGTTAGTTGCTAGCATGAGAATAATAAAAATCGTGAGACAATCAGAAAAAAATAGAATTCGAATATTTTCGATTATAAGATGAAAGTCTTTTTCTTTCCCTTGAGTCTTACAAATGTACACTTACAATTAACAACATGTCGACTGAGTTATGTTGCGTGCGTTTGAACTAGATGCACACATATACGACGAAAATATGATTATTTTATGATTGTTTCAATGTAGTAGACTCCTTTTCTTTTTTTTTTTTTGGCTTGTTCACGACACGCTGTCGAAGAATCGTAGTTGTGGTTGTTATAGGCACGTAATCGAGAGAGAAGAGAGAAAAGAAGATTAACTGAACGAGGCAAGTGAGAAGAGTTTCGTGTACTATTGTTGACTTGATCTACTCATACACTTTTTAGTCTTTTTTTCGTGTCTTTGTAAATAATATGTACGTTTGGTTCGATTGAATGATCACACTAGTAGGCCTCTTCTTTTGTTTACTAATAACGACGATATATCTTTTTTTTTTCTTTATCGCTCGATTGCTTTGTCTCTATTGGATTCATGTGATGAGCGTGTTATGAGAACGGACGTAGACGACAATAAGAGCGGCGACCAACAAAACGACGACAACGACGAAATAATCAAAGATATGAAATATGATTTTTTTTTTCTTTTCTACTTTTTTTTGTTCTCTTTTACATTCTCTTCTCCTTTTCTATCTACTGTTTTGGTGGTTTGTGAATAGTGAGGAAGCTTCATCCATTACATCCCGTAACGGGGACCCTTTCTATAGCTTTCTCTTTCTCTTTTGTGTTCTCTTTCTTTTATTAACAAAGCCAATTGTGTATGTGTGCATGTTGTGTGTACATGATCGGATCTTACTTCTCTTTTCTTTTTCGTATTTTCTTCTTTTACAAATACAAATCAACAAATGCATGCATTCTATGTCCATATGCATAAATGTTAGATTATGCTTACTCACATGAGACAGATATATTTTACTAGACATATCTATAAATACAGATTTTACTAGTCGTCAATGATTCATATAAAACATATATATTTATTATGAATCAAAATTTTTGTTAAAGAAAAAAAAAAAATTGATGGTTGTGACACAAACAAGGATTACTATGAAAACTGATCAATTGACACGTACATAATAAAAAGGCCTTGTATCGTATACTTGTATGTGACAATTACGAATCAAACAAGGTTATCATTTTTCTATCATTCAAATGAATACTCATGTTTTATGTTTATTTTTCAACTTCGTTTTGACCGATAGACATTGATTTATATTAAGAAGAGGAAAGAGAAAGAATAATATATACATGCATATCATCCTCACTCATAGAAAATAAAAATAACTGCATGCTCTATACATATATACGAAAAAAAAAAGAGAGAGCGAGAGAAAGAATAATCGACATGCTCTGATACATGCATGAAAAAAAATAGTCACACTATATCGAACTGGGATAATAATCCATGCGAGTTTTCTGTTTATAGAATAACTACAAAAAGTGCTGGAAAAAAAATATAAGATGTGCAAGATGATTGAGATAGGATGATGGGTAAACCACAACACCAATAATAATAAAAGTATCAAACTATCTTACCATCATCATCATCATCATTAGACATTATCTCATCTCCTGTAAAAAATATGATAAACTAACAATTTGTGATAAGACTCATATTTGTTAGAACACAACACACATACAACAAGCAAAGATACAAAGAAGCGACACTAAAAAAATAAATTATTACCTGTTGATAAATATCTCTAACTCCTGTAAGAATGAATATTTTTGAAAAACAAAAAAAAAACAAAAAAATAAATTATAAATAATATATACATACAAAGAATGGTTCAGTTAATAATCGTTGATTATTATATTGTTGAATCCAAGGTGATGGAAAATTTTGAAAAAATTGATTTGGTGTTGATGATGTTAATGGATTTGGATGAGAATATACAGTTCCTGTTGGTGGTGGAGATTCTGTAGTTGAGAGAAAAGTAGCAGTTGCAATTGTATTATTGTGCAAGAGCATGATGATGATTTTTTTTTTTCAATAGAAGAAAAAAAAAGAATAGATGAAATAAAAATATAACTAACGAATAGATCTATAACAGGTTGAAAGAGAAATCAATAAAATTATAAAGGTTTCATCAGATTTAATCAAACAAAAGGTTTCATATGTATACATTAAAAATGAGAATGAAGTAGCTTCTCTTTCTTTCTTTTTTTTAATAAGAATATAATCTAAATATAAGGATGATATTCATTGTTATTTTCAAAAGTTAAACAAAGAAAATGATGGGATTATCAGATCAATACGAGAGATAGATTTATCTTATTGGTTGATTAAATACAACAAATTAAAGATATCTATAATTGTAAAAGATTATTTTAAAAAATAAAGATTTTAATGAAGAAAAAAATGAGATTAGTATTTAATGAGAATTTGATCGTTATTTTTCAAATAAAATCAATGAATAAATTAAATTAGTTGAATTATTCAACTAAGAGCGACATCTAATGAATTCATTAGGGAAATTTCCTATTTATGTAAATTAATTTCTTATTATTAAATTTTATACTCAAATAGATAATTGTCACTTTTTCGTACAGTTTGATAAATATGAAAAAATTCAAATGTATAACTTAGGAATTGGAATATATGACTGCCGTTTTCTTTTAATCGTAAAAAGTTATAGAATTTTTCATATAAAATATACGTTTGTACTAATCAATTATTCCTCTGTATAGAACTACTATGATCCATTGACAGTTTCAATAAAAGAGAATTCAGCTCTCTTGTATCATCAATAATTTTTATGCAATAATTCAAGATTTTTATCACTCAGTGCTCCCCAACAATATCTCAAAGAATAAGATCAATTTGAGATAACATATGAACATATAAT
>JAJEKB010021660.1:10389-40401 GCA_022393335.1 Macrotrachela quadricornifera | reverse complement strand
AACTGTTGTCGTGGAATGCCTCTATTTCTACTCACCCTCACCCTCACACCCTCACCCTCAGCCTCAGCCACCCTCACACCCTCACACCCTCACCCTCACCCTCAAAGAGCCACCCTCACCCTCACCCTCACCCTCAAGATTTTCAATAACGTGAAATGTTCAACATTTAGGTATGTTCGCTATTTATTTTCTGATTTTCATTTATGACTCCAAAATTTCACTACTTTTTTAGCAATTGACAAAGAAACAGTGTGGTATATTTAATGTATTTTTCTTGACTTACTTTTAAACACGATTTTATGTATAGTTACCAACGATAATACATCGATAATGAATGCTTAAAATTTGAAAATAATCAGTCTCATATATAATTTGCTTTTTTATTAGTGAAGGTCATTGTACTCAAGGGAGAAAAACAAACAAATAAATGTCCATGATTTCAAGCAAATAAACAAAATTATTAGCCAGATTCAACCATTTTTTATTCAATCAAAGATACTTCGTATATCATTTAATTACATAGCAAAGTTGGTGAGTATATATATTTCATTTCCTAAATCAATATTCTTATCACTTTCGTAAATAAAGAATATAAACAATTAGTTTTATCTAGAGTCGCGCCGTCTAGTGACAACCATTAGAAAGTTTTTTCAAAAGATTTATGCATTAACAAGAAAATTCACATTTTTTCTTTCATCTAATAATCTTCGTTCTAGAAAAATTCATGTTTTCGATTTACTCTCGTACACATGAATCGTCTTTCAACGAATAATATTTACATACAATTAGTCTCATGTCTTTACGCTTATAAGGGTCTATAAAACTCCGTATCATCAATCTTCAATTTAAGCATTAGCACTGCAAAATACTTCGTTCAAATATTACTTTCTCTCAATCTCTTTCTTGTAAATTCAAACTCTATTTATTTCTGTGAGTGTCAGTAGTTCAATGCAAGCCTCTAACTTTCGAAACATTCCAAGCAAACGAAACTGCTTTTGCTTCTGTTTAATCAATTATTAATATTGTTCAGACATAAATTACATTAAACTCACTTGATTAGATCTGAGACGTGAAATCTCTTCCACAAACGCGTTCAACTCTCGTTTCAATTTGTAGTAACTTCTTCTGAAGCTCCTTGTAATACTCTTGGTAGGTTTTAATCATCATCAAGTGACATCTCAAGTACCTATGGTGGGTATAGATCAGCTGCTGCTGTGATGGAACTTATTCTTGCTGAACATACAATCTTATCTGAAGATAAACAAACCAAATTATTTACGCAACTCCTTTTACCTTATACATTTCTATCATTTGATCAACGTTTATTATGTATTCAAGCATGTTTACAAGTGCTATCAATTCTTGGTAAGAGCGTTAACTTTTCCTCTTCAAAATAATTGTGATTTTTTTTTCTAGTATATTCGGTAGCAACAAAAGAAGCAAATAATGATTTTATATGATGGTTTAATTGAGAAACTTGTGGAAACATTAAACGTTCGTGATTCAACATTAACAATATGTTTTAAGAACAAAAAGAAAAATATGAAAAATAATTTATCTCTTTTCCGTTATAAGGTTATTAAAGCATCAGCTTCAAAAACATTAACATCAATTATTGGTTTGGAACAAACGACAAAAAAATTGAATCGATATTTTTTGATTGCTCTGATTGATTTATTGGTTATTTGTTAGAAATCCACCACGTTTACAAGAAATCATCAAAGCAACACAAGCTAATTTCTATCATGGATTTTTACCAGCACTTGTCCGACAATGTATTGATTGACTAACTGTTAAAATGAATTGTTATTTCTAAGAAGATTATTTATTTTCGCAATTGATCAGATGAAAATAATGAATGATTTTCTCAATCATTATCAACAGCATTCTTTTCTTTTCTTTATCATTTGGCATCGTATGAAACAGATGGTAATGCATTAGTCAATTTGTGAAATTATGCAATCATTAATCAAAATTGTTTATTCTTACAATGAATCTCAAGATTTCATTATGGTATAATATTCTAAATTCTTCATCAGTTAATTATTATTTATTTATTGTTCTCTAGTTTGTTACTCGAGTTGTAGGTGTAATCGATTTAATCACTAACTTAGATATGACATCATATCAAACCCATAATGGTTTACAAGCATTTATAAATCGTTTAAAAGTAAGTTTATTTTAATTGATTTGTTATAATCAGAGGGAGACCACAGGTCACATATACAAGCTCCTATCGAAGCATTTCTATGACACTAAATTATTTAGAAGCATCACTGTGTGAGCAAGATAAAAATTTTTCCTAACAACAACGGTTGCAATTTATTTAAATTTTATATATAAATAGCATAATCAACTTGTTGAACACTCGATTTTTCCTCGTCGTATAGTTTTCTATTTAAAAGCATAGAAATGAAATTTCTTTTAGTATAACATCATTCAATGTCAAAAAAGAACAACCATTTATCATTTGTGTTCTTAAACATGATCAAGAAACATCTTCAGCTAATCTTGATACACATCCTCCATTATCTTCAAGTACACAATCCGATATATCAGGTGAACATCCTGCTGCTACAATACATACAACAACAACATCACAGTTATCAAAAGATATCAACACAAGTGAATTTTTAGATGAACATCTTGAAATTAATTCCTCGAAGTTCAATAGCTGGTTTAACATGTTATCATCAACGTACCGCATTATTAAAATCAGTTTTAAATTATTTACAAAAGCCTTTACTGCACTAGCTATGGCTGATACAACACGTTATATTATTAATGGTTCTTTACCAAATTCGTTAAAACATATTATTAGTAATGCACAGTATTACGGTGAATCATTATTTAATTTAGCAACTGATGTTGTCACATTATTTATATTTTAAGAACCAGCTCAATTATCCATGTTACAAGATAATAGTTTAATGGATATTATAATGCGTATTTTGTTGAAAAAAGATGTACCAGCTGCTCCTGATATTCTTGCATTATTACCAAATATATTTAGTAGATTATATTTAAATACACGCGATTCAGAAAATTTCATGGAATATAAACCATTTAATAAATTATTTCGTGTACTTTTATCACCGAAATATTTACCAGCGATGAGACGAAGACGTGGTACAACTTTAAGTTTAGGAAATGCTATGGATGAATTAATGAGACATCAAGTTAGTTTACGTACAGAAGCAATGAAATCAATTATAACCTTATTAGAACAATTAGTTGAATTGGGAAATAATCCAAAATATTGTTGTTAAAAACCAAATTTATCATCATCGACAACAATAAATAAATTAACTGATACAATTCGTACTCAACATCGAACTATACGTGCAACAAATACAAATACGGCAGGAAATGATCGAAATTCCTCAGATGATGAATACGATGATGATGAAGCACCATTAGCAAATCGATCCGTTCCACCAGTAACAACAACAACTCCATCGACAAGTGGAACATTAGAAATAACAACAAATATTCCGATTATTCTTAATCAAACATTAGTGAGTGAAAATAAATCCAAAGATGAAACCATCCCAACAGGTGTTCCATTATTGGATTATATCACGAATATTATGCGATTTGTTGAAGATGTTATTAGTAATAATACAACATATGATCATGGAAAAGAATTTGTTAAATTAGGTGGTTTAAAACCTTTATTAGATATCTTACAAATAAAAAATTTACCAATTCATTTTCCATCAAGTCAAGCTTGTCAATGTGTATCAACATTTTGTAAATCTACATTGGTATGTGAAGATTATTCAAAGAAATGATTATTTTTTTTCTATTTTGTTCTTTTAGACTCTATTAGTCAAAAATAGTAAGTTAATTGAAATGATTATTACTAATCTTGATGTTATATTAAATTCTCTAACTGATTTCTATTTAAATCGTACATATGATGCTTTATTATTAATCGAAGAACTAGCTCGTGCTGTTTCTTTATCAAATTCAACAAATCCTTCCACATCTTCCAATGATCCAATTGATGCTATTAGTCAATCATTATTAACTCCTACATTTCATCAATGATCTATTCTACATTCTCATATATCTTTATTAACATCATTATGTCAAATAACTCAAAATGAAGTTGGAAGTATATTCATTAGTTTCTGAGGTGCTGAAATGGATATATATGTATTGAAATATCTGGATAAATTATGTTTAACATTAATATGGAAAAGTTCAATCTTATTATCATTATGTTCATCAGACACAAATCTTATGGATTAACAATTTAATAAAAATGATTTATTCAAATTATTTCCATTGATCAACGATTTAATCACTACTATTTCTTCGATACAAAATTTATCTACACAATTAAATGATTTAATACCAAATGAAACAACACCTACATTTCATATTGATGCGATAATATGTGCATCGATACAAGTGATTTTACAAATTTAAAATTAATATTATCATTTAATATCCAACAATGTATTACAACAATAACACCATTATTATGTGTTTCATCGAAAATAGGCAGAGCATTATGTGACTTATATAATTTACCTGCTCGATAATGTTCAACATCCTAAATGAGACATGCAAGTTGGTTCAATCAACAACCAGCCGTTTATGCTTCAACAGCTGATGCTAATCTTGTGGCTTCAACATTAACCAAAGTTTTATCTGATGGTTTTCAATTTAATCTTCCTACAAATACAACTTAAACACAAGAATCAAATGGAAAATTTTTGACTAACATCTTTTGTTTGTACTATTGGGTAAGAAATTCCAATTCCAATTTCAATGATATTCATTTCTTCATTTAATTCTTTTAGTTTTGATACTCCAATATTATTCGATGAACGTCGTCGTCAATATATTTTAATCTTAGAACAAAATTGAATTATCTAAGGCTCAATATGCACTTCTTTCTCTTCTGGAATGGACATTAGATTTAATTAATCGACAATCATTAACAACTGATGAACAACAAAAATCTCAATTAAATAATACACATGATGCATCATCAACAGAATTTCTTAATTCATTATTGATGTTAATCTTACGTTTACTAAATATGAAATCAGTTCTTGAATCTCCACATCCAATACCAAACACAGCATTAACAAAACAAAGTTATTATATTCCATTTAATTCATTACATTATCTTGCTGTTACACAGAAATGTGCATTGCATATCTAATCAACAACTGGTATCTGATATACTTTTGGTGGGTATAAACAAGCATCAAATGACATTTCAAGTACCCTTAGTAAGTATGGATCGTCGTCAAGTGGCATTTCAACTACCCTTAGCAAGTATAAGGCGTCGTCCAGCGGTATTTCAAACACCTTTAGTGAGTATAAATCATCGTCAAGTGGCATTTCAAGAACCCTTACTTGGTATAAGTCATCATCAAGTGGTAACTCAAGTACCCTTAGTGGGTATCAATCATCGTCAAGTGGCATTTCAAAAACCTTTAGTAGGTATAAATCATCGTTCAGTGGCATTTGAAATACCCTTAGTAGGTATCAATCATCGTCCAGCGGTAACTCAAATACCCTTAGTGGGTATCAATCATCGTCAAGTGGCATCTCAAGTACCCTTAGTGGGTATAGTTCATCATCATATGGCATCCAGAATACCCTGATAGAGTACATATATGTAAAGAACGTCTCATAAAACGTTTTTATTCGTATATGGAAGCATAATACTGATTGAAAAATACCGTTACTCTGGGATCCAGTGGTAGTTTTTCGGTATTCTACAGAGATCAAAAACGGTAAAAGAGTTTTTGAAAGTGCAACGAATAATATACCCTTTCAGGGTTGATGTTACTTTGATACCCTATCTTAAACCCTCAAAAATTGGTTATTTTAGTAGGAACTAGTTTCAAAAAACGATAGTGTAATGAACTATGATGAGAGAAGTGTCTGTGAGGTATTAACACACGCTTTATTTGGCTTCTTCACGCAACAAGCTACCGTTCACATACAGAGTATACACTTATATAGAAAGAATGGAACAATGAATATCGGTCAAGCATATCGGTCAAACCATAAGAGAAGAGTAACAGGTCATATGTAGGCCAAGAGATAGATGATGGTGATATATCTCGTTACAGCTCCCCTCCACTAAGATGCGAGCACTCCCGAGCGACCATGCAACATCGGAAAGACAAAGGTAAAAAAGAAACGCAAAACAAAGCAAAATAAAACAAACACAACAGAAACACAGATAAAGTGCAAACAAGAACAAATTATATGATCGATGATTTACCGCATTTAAAAGTCTGCAAAAGAACAGTGTGCTACTTTCATGTTTTCTTCTAGTGATCAATATCAGTGTGACGAATATTTTTCTGTTTGAAAGATATTGTTGTTGACTTATCGTTAAATGAAATTTTATGTTTATCTATGAAGTCATTTCCGATAATGCATTCTTGTTGCATACCATCGATGACAACCATATTGTGAAACCGGGTCACAGTATTAAGTTTTATCGGTAATGAGATACGACATACTACGGGTAATATTTCGTCGTTTATCATAAAGCCACCATAGTCGGGTGGAGCACGTCGCCTGCGTTTATGCATGTGAGAACCGAGTTTCGAGAGAAGTGTGGTACTTATGAAAGAGTTTGGATAATTAGAGTGAACCATAATACGTGCTGTTCGATTAGAAATTTTTCCTAAGCCCAAAGCAACATTTGTATCTCCAGTTTCAATGGTATGTATTTGATGTCCTTGACGTGGTCGAGATGATGTAGTGGAGGCAGCAGTTGCACGTGATTGAATTTTGAGATCTTTTCTATTCGATGGTACATGATGTTTGTCATGTAATAAGTTTTCGTTTACTTGTTGTTTTGTGGTTAATTTTGTGTTGAGCTTGCTTAGTGTGTTGTTTTCAATATTTATTGTCGATGTAATTGAGTTTTTTGATTCTGTAATTGAATTGCAGTCAGATTCCCGTTTAGTTGAATCACATTTGCCATGGCTAAATCGACATTGGCAGCACTCATGTTTGGCTTCCATAGCCTTGAGTCGCGCCATAATGTTTATTTCTATGAGATCAAGTCGTTGACAAATGGTTTCTAACATAGCGAAAATAGACTCCATAATAGACACAAGTGGCTAAGTTGGATGGTGATAGTGGTGTTGATTTAAATTCGTAATCACGATCAGAAGATGCAAAAATCGTTAGCCAGGGTCGCCAGTTGTAATGAACTATGATGAGAGAAGTGCCTGTGAGGTATTAACACACGCTTTATTTGGCTTCTTCACGCAACAAGCTACCGTTCACATACAGAGTATACACTTATATAGAAAGAATGGAACAATGAATATCGGTCAAGCATATCGGTCAAACCATAAGAGAAGAGTAACAGGTCATATGTAGGCCAAGAGATAGATGATGGTGATATATCTCGTTACAGATAGCACAAACCCTTTTGGAGGGTTTTTTGTTTTAATATACGTTGAAATTGATGGTTTTGTACAACATTCAAAAGGGTTTAAGAAATGTTCAAATACGGTTTGGAAGGGTTTATTATTCGTTGCACTTTCAAATACCCTTTTTGGGTTTTGTATTATACTGTTATTTTTTTCAGTGTACTTTCGCATTGTTCTAAAAGAATACAATCGAATCTTCTGATGATAAAACTCTCAGTTTGATGTCATAGATCACCTCGATTGAAAGCAAACTGATGATTCGCCAACTCTTCAGCGTAGAGTTTTCCTTGGGCGCCCAAGTTTGCACTTGGTTTGATGGCGTCGATCACATCATCGTCAGTCGATGTTGCAAAGTTCTCATCGTTTAAGGAGGCAAAGAAGTCCTACTCGAAATAGAGATAATGCACTTCTGCCTCGACTGTCTCTCCCTATCTACTCACTCTCAACGAATCAAGAAAGATCTCAATACGTTGATTGACAAAATCCAGATCATGGGTTGTTTGAACAATAATGCTGAATCCTTGCACACCATTGGAACAGAATCTAGTTGAGGTAACGACATAACCTAACTGTTCCACGGTTCGCAGTTGGTGGAAACAAGGTTCTCTGATCAGATAACAAAAATAGTATAATAAGGTATTGTTTTCCATTGTTTCTTCGAAACATTGCAAGTAGATTTGGATTGCATTCACTTTATAAGCGTCATTGGTGGTTCGATATGCATAGCTGCATCCTAGAAAGATTAGTCTGTTTGAGAAGAAGTGAGAAGAGAGGGACGAAGCACCTTCAGGTAACATCAATTCGGGACGATAAAACCACATACTCGGGTATATTGGTTGATAGAACTTTTTCGTCTGGAATTTCTTTTTGATAGAGTTCATACAATCGATCGCTTGCTATTCAGCGAGAACGGTATATTATTGGATTCAAAGAATCACTTACTTCTTTCGTCAAATTTCCATACATCAATGAATCGATATAAAACCGATTGAACATTCGAGGAATGAAGGATTTCATATCCTTGACTGTGATATCTATGAAAAGAAAAGAACACATGTTCAATGGCACATTTCGTTCATAGTCACTATCGATGCAGCTGAGACATTCTTCTGGAGTCCAATCCTTTTCAGTGGCCAAATACCTGAGGCAGACATCAGCCATTTCATATGGCACATTGTATCGACTGTTTTGAAATCCATTTTTGATCTAGGAAGACCATGAAAGAATTGAAAATGTTTTCTAGAGTTACTAACTGCTGCTTTAGCTATTTGGAACTTGTATTCATCGACTTGAAGATCAATCATTTGATCGATGATTTGATCGAGAAACTGTTTGATTTTATGATTGTATCCGTAAATGAACAACTAGTAATGAAAACAAGAAAAGGAATTTTTTCGTTACCTGAAAGCAAATATTTAACTTACCGAATAGGCATAATCACTGTGATTTAAAGAATAGGTTAGATCAGTGAGTTTTGCTGAATAGACAAACTCAACTAACGCATCAAAAATTAATTGAGAATAGATCGCTGTTAAATTGTAATGAAATGCATCAAGATTTGCCAATGGACTAATGTTGTCAAAGAATCAATTTGAATTCTAATCGTTTTTGACAGGACACTTACGTTCGAAACAGAAAATAGAGATATGCTTTAGGTAGTTTATAATACGAATCTTGAGCATAGAACAGACGGTAGTATTCATTTTCCTACCACAAATCCATTCACACCATGTTTTAGAAATCTAATCTCCCTACTTCAAGTTTAGTTGGTAGTGATGGTTTTGATGCCTGCTTTGTTCCTGAATACAACTCAAAATCGGTCGGAATGAATGGATTGGGTTCGGGCAGATGAAGTTCTGAATTCAGTTCACAGTTTTCACACTTATGAATCAATTCTTCTGGTAGTAGTTCGAGTTTATAATCTACTCCATACCATTTTTCTTTTTCATTAGTGATGGATTGAAAATCTTTGCTGGCCAGAAACACTCTACAACGAATATAGGATAATGTTGAAGATGAAGAATGTGTGCATTTATATACCGCATTTTGCTCGGTAGTAAATACTCGTTGAGTTCTTGTTCGATCAAGTCAGGACGAAATTCACGATCATCGCAGTGACCGGAAAGACATTCCTCCAATGGATAGTCCTAGCAGAAGAACATGTCTTCAATCAGAGGAAAATAAGCGTTCAACAGACTCTCATCATCGAAGCAACTCCTTTAACGTAGTCCATGGGTCTAGCTTTTTCCAAGAATCGAAATTTGACTTCAGATAAATTCTAAAATAAAATGATTTCATTCTTTTCAACATCGTCTTCTACTGTTTACTTTATACTCTTCGAAAATCCATTGTTTAGGTTTTTCTTTACGTAGCATAGCCCAATATTGATGAATAATATGGATGACATCTTGCCAACAAGCTATTGTCGTTTAAAAGAAAAATGAGTACACAGGGTGAGGGTGTGTATTTTTAAAGATTACGTACCTAATCCTTGGACTGTTAAATCGATATCGATTGTGAAAAACTTAAAACCTGGATAAGAATCATACTGTCCACTCATCAATGCAGTAGCGAAATTCAGTTTTCTTAAATATGCTAGGATTGAACCAACCCCTTCATGACCAACTAAATGTGAGATATATGATCGAGGCTAAACAAACTTCAAATACGAAAAGTGAAATGTGACATAGTTTTACATGGCAATAGTAGAGTTGATCATAATCAGGAACAACCCATTTCAGACATAAAGAACGTGTTTCTTCAACAGGCACATAATAACAGATCGTCTTCGAACAAAAGGTATGTGTTCAACGAAAGAAAAGTAAACATGGAGAAACAAATACTTTGCATTTATCTGCTCCATAGGGATCAGCTGGATAAATGGCTTTTTCTAGTTTTCGATTTGGAACATCTTTGAAAGACCGTAAAACAAAGGATTGTAGTTCATCAAGTGAATCTAGAAAAAAGAGAGACTCGCCAGCGAAGTTAATCGAGTGATTTACGATTGCTCAGAACGACGAGACTCATTCGATTGGATGAATACTGTTTGTGATAGAAGTCGATCAACGCTGTTCAGATATCAATGCCAAGCTTTGCTGGTGTTTTCTTCAATGTTTCTCTATTTCCAGTTCCAAACGAGGAATAGGGATGTGATGGATCTGATGTCGACCGCTGCAGTTGAAATAATCGCCGAGCATCATTGTATACCGATCCTTTGTATTCACCATTCACTGCTTCGATTTCTCGATCGACGGATGATCCATAAAACAATGGCGAAACGAAAAACTGACTGAAACTAAAACCAACATCCGTTTAGTTACGGTAGGTCTTTACAGTATTTCTTTTCTTCCTTCCTCTTTAACTGCAATCAGTGATTGTTCTTTGTTATTTTTACCTGTTTAATACGCACACGTCACACTGTTTATGAAAAAGATATCTGTTCTACATCTGATCTCAGTAGAGGAGAGTTTCATTTAGGTTAAACTTACACGCCCAGAGCATATTCCAAGCAATTAAGATAAACATTGAAATGATAAACCGTATGATCAAGGGTTGTACAGGCATTTGCAGAACCGCCATTTTCTTCGATCGCTTTATCATATTCATTTTCACCTGGATACTAAAATACACATAAACCATCAATTGAGAGAGGAAGGCAAACTATAGAAACCGACTTTCTTACTCCCCATGAAGAGCATATGTTCAAGAAAATGAGCTATGCCAGGCACTTCTTTCGGATCAGCTAGACTGCCAATACTAACATCGAGAGCCACAGCCGCTCTTTCAATATCAGGAGAACTGATGAGGAGAACAAGCATCTCATTGGAAAGTTCCAAACCACGATAGATCCAAGTATCGCAATCACTTTTCTTGATGTTATCAACAATACGAACGATTGTTAAGTCCGAAGATGACTGTTCTTTAGTAGATTCAGTAGTCATGCTTTCGTTGTGACAGGTAGATACGAAATAATGAAAATGAGCAGCCAAGGAAAAGGTAAGGATGGAGAATGGGTATGATAAAAACAATGTAAGTTATTCAGTCGTGACTGCAAGTAATGACAGAGAAGAAATACACTATTTATGTATCTACAAGATCAATGTTATATCCTACTTGGTTGACTAATATATTTTCGGGAAATAAACTCGATAGAACAATTACATGAAGTACGATATCACTTAGAGAGAACGAATGCTACCGGTCAGGGATGCATTGTGTGAAGGATTTCGCTAATCTTAGTCTGATCCTCAAAATTGTGATGAATTTTCGTGTTTATTCTCACTTTAATTCCACTCGCATTCTTACTCTTGATTTCTTATTTTGATCCTGGATATATAATTTACTATAACTGAAAAAATTTCTGTTTCTAATGAAATTACTCAACAGAGGCTAGACGCTAGCAAAATATGCAAACATTGAGACAATAATCCGTTTTTCCCGATGAGATGACATCTCACAAATTGAAATGATTTTATGTATGCAGCGACAATGTTATTGTATCAGATGCTTGTAACTGGTTGGTTTATATTTCACACGAAATAGCAGGTGAAAGATTTTATGAATCATTCTATTATATGCGAGTTAAATTGGGTTTTTTCCGTCTTTCTTAATAAATATGAATTACCTGAGTCGTTTTACCGTTCATCCTTAGTGAGTATAGCTGCGTGATGGACGTATACATCACGCTCACCAAATTATCCATTAAAGTTAGCGATCCTAACGAGTTTCATCTTCTAATCGTTTATTTTCAGACGTGCTAGTAGTCAAAGACAGGTTGAAAGGATATATCTGGAATAAAAAGAACACATGGTTATTTTATTTTAGATATAATTGACTCACTAGATACACACAAAATGGCAGCTACTGCAGTTATTTCTCCAAAGCCCACTTCGTTTATTTACGAAGATTTTATCGGACGGATTGAAAATATTCAAAATCAAATGATTCAACTGGAACAAATGCTTGATCATCAACGTCAAACGGAAAAGAGAGCTGAAACTATACTAAGATCACGTTCATTCGTATTCATCGATCCATACGGAAATCGAACAATTCAAAAGTATCTCGATCATCAATCGATCGAGAAAACACTTCGAAAATATCAGAAAGACTTTGTACCGAAATATTTACAGCAATGGATTAAAATTGGCAATCTCAAGGAAAATCAGATTTCACCATTGGATGAAGGTGATATGAAATCAAGTGTAGCAGAATTTGAAGATGGTCATCAATTTGTGGCATATGTTCCAGTTGCAGCAAGGATTGAAATTTCGAAAGATAAATATCCTAGAATAACTACATTAAATGTTCAACTAACAGATACCATAGAAAAAGTGAAAATGAAAATCAGAAGCGATGAAAAGCATGATAGTATAGAATTAAGATTCTTTGCCGTCAATGAAAATGTGAAGTTATTCAGTGAAATGCCGATGAAAGGTACACCACTCAAAGCGGATGAAACCATTTTGTCCTCTCAATTATATCAAAATAATATCATTGTCTTGGTAACCGATACGAAGATGATCACGGTAAACTATCAATTATATCTGTTGTTTTTGTTGAATATATTTTGATTTCTTTGTTTCTTCTTAGAATAACGGTGTCAGATCGAGTATAGAATCGATTGAAATTTTTGTCAAAACTCTCACTGGACAAACTATTACTCTCAAAATGAACTCGGAAATTGATATATTCGATGTTAAAGTGTTGATACAAGACAAAGAAGGGATTCCTCCCGATCAACAACGTTTGATATTCGCTGGTCATCAACTAGATGATGGTTACGTACTTTCAGATTATAAAATACAAGACAACAGTACCTTACATCTCGTACTACGATTACGAGGTGGAATGTATCATTTTACAAATAGCCGACAAGATTTTAGTTCCTTCATTAGCGACGCTACAGTAGCTGTTCAAGACGTTCTTGCGTTTCACTTAAAACATACCAAGCATATGTAACGTTTGTCACCTACTGAACTACAGAACTCGATTATACAATCACAAGCTATTCTTTCAACTCTCTATTGTACAGTTAAAGATTTCTCCACTGTTGTTGGTGTTCCAAAATTAAAAAATGTCATACTACCTACATCTCTTGATAGTGACGAGAGCAGTGACAGTGAAGATACTTCTATTTAAAACCACTCTCTATCTGATGGATAAATAGAACATCATTCATTGCAGAATTCTCTTGTTCAAGTTAAATAAATGACACTTAATCAAGAAGCTTGACATCTATTTTTTTCTAACGCAGGTGCATATTTCATTATCAGACATCACTTGAATTGATAGTTAATTTTGCAGTAGGAATGCCGAATCAACATCACATTTCTCTTTCCATTCATTTTTCTTCTCTATTCTCTCAGTAAATAGCTGTTGTGAAAGAAATTGTGAGACAATCAAAGCGATCCCTCAACTGTGCATTTTATTACACTATATGTCGTTACGAAATACAGCAACATTTTCCCATACAACTATTGACGACGACAATGTTTGTGTTCCAAAACAAATAACCAGTTATCGATGGGGAAAACACGATTTACTCTAGTTCAATGTTTAGATTGATTTTGTTTCGAGTGAGGAGAAAATATACTTCATTTCGTGTTCATTTTATTAAAAATACACGAATTGAACAAACACAACAAACTGAACACAAACATCCAATCGTTACCTATGAAATACTCTCCAGCCTGTAGCAAAAATATTTCCTATGTTATAATGATCTCTCTTTCTCTTTCCATCGTTTTGACGACCGAGTGCCATTTTTTTTATTCTGCTGTTCAAAGTAGATAGTAGTTTGTATTACGGAACAATATATGTTTCTCTACGGCATTCTTAAGCATGTAATGACGATGTTCTTGCACAAAATGTCTGTCATTTGTTGGTTTTCGTTTCAAAATGAAAAGCAAATAAAACATTCCAAGAATTAGTTATATTTTATTAGTTGTCGGAAAAGTTGGTTTTTTCCCTAACTTCCGCGCTAAATCAACATAGCTCGAGTGTTTATATAAATTCGTCATCGACGAGTTACTGTTTTTTGTGTACTCAAAAAGTGAGTACACTATAGAATCGGTCTGTGTGTCCGGCCGTCCGTTTATCCGATAACTCTCGATAGACTTATCCGATTGTGATGAAACTTTTTATTCAAATGCGTCTCATTAATATGTAGGTCAAGTTCGTAGATGAGAATGATCCGTCAAGAAATGGCTGAGTTATCGGAAAAACAGTCACTTTTGACTCAATCATCCCTGAGGGAGGGTACAGGAATTTTTCAAAAAATTTTTTTTTCTCAGACTAATTTAAAACATAAATGAGTTAGCTCAATTTTTGACGCTGATTCCGTATATCATATTAGTTTTTGATTAAATTGCCGTTTTTTCTGTGAAAAAAAGCCTTAAAAGGGTCCTAGTATAACATAATATGTGTCCTTAGATCAGTGTATCTACATATATCTCAGGTGGCTGACAGTTTTATGTGTCTAGATATCTATTTATCCAATGAAAAAGCTTAAGTTCAATATCTATTGATATTGGCAGGTCCCGTAGCAGTCCTTCTTTGCGTCTTTTTCCTTGTTTTCTGAAGTTGTTCTTCTGCATATGTTCATATCAAAGTAGTGATGTGAATAAATAAACTCATTGAATAGAAGTGGAAACTTAAAGTTCAACTGAAATGTCATGTAAACTTTTATCAATCTGTCCAAAAATAATCATCCTTGAGCGCACTAAGGAACTACCCCTTAGGCCCTGCGGATGCCCTCTTTTCGTCCCATAGGACATGGCGAGGAGTTAGTTCCGGAAGGTTTGTTCGTTCGCGAAAACGGAAACTTTTCTGTTGTATTAAACTGTACTTCTTTTATAAACTCATATTAATTATATCAAAGTGCGGTACGAATTTTTGAAGATTATTTTCAAACGATAAAAGAGCATCATAATGAATACCGCTGTAATAAAGACAAAATGCTACCTTATGTTTATCGGATTTGTATCCTATATATTTAAGATGACCGCCTGCTGATTCTTTACTGAATCGATCGACTGATTCTTGTAGGCTTATGTTCATTGAAATATGTTGCTTGCTTGTCGGATCACTGATGAACTGAACATATGAATAGATTGGATGAGATAGAGCTATCAAAAGTGCTTGAATTTGGACTTCTCCGCCCCATACTGTATCTCTCGCTGTTCTTTTCAACTGGTCTTCATACGAATAGCTCAATATTGTACAAAGAATTTGAAAATAATCTTTATTATTGATCATAGCATTCACTGCTAGCAATCTCATAGAATGTGTAAATTTTTCAGATCCAATATTTAGTATCGAAAGAGAACTATATAAACAGTTGCCATCTCCAGTGGTACGAGTTCTAGCATGAACTGAATCGAACGCTTGAACAGAATATTCGTTTTTTGATTTTAATTGGACGGATTGATTTCTATTATGTACAGGTATAAAAGATGATTTTTCGATCAAGTCATTGATTATCTGACTTTGACTTGAAATTTGACCACTGTCTGTAATATTATCGAAATCAAGTGCAAGAAGAAAGTGATCAAGAATGTTTCTTGAGGTTAAATCAATGATTTCATAGTTCCCGGAAGAAACTTATTCATCGATTTCCATCACATCAGATTGATCATCGTTATGAAGATCTTCAAGATTACAAGTCCGATCGACATCAATGTGTTCGTTTTCACCATCAATCACATATATCAAACTGATCCTAAATGTTAAGATCTTTCAGATTGAAAGCTATATCTGTATGAACTTGTTTAGTTTCATCAACATGAAATTCAGTTAAAGCTTCACATTTTCTCATCCATATGGGTTTATGGAAACTTGTAAGACTTTCAAAATAATCAGATTTCAAATCACTTATATTAGTAAAGCAATAGTCGATTTGTGTTTTGGCATTAGTTGAACTTTTGCTTAAATTATTAATCAGATTCAACCCGAATGACTCCATCTTTTCAATGAATTTGTGATTAGTTTTTATTTTCAAATTTATATTGAAATCACCAACTACAATTATATCTACACAGAATCTTTTTGAAATAGATATAACTTCATTCATATTTCGTTTTAAGACATCATATGGCGAATTCGATGAATTATAAACGAAAATAATACAAATATTATCAACTTTTATTGAGCAATATTCAATATGATCTTTCCCTGAATATTCACAATGTTCGGTGATATTTTCATACTTCAAATCATTTCTTAAGTAAGTGATTTGACCAAAGGGTTTTCGTATATCATTACAATCACGTCTGTGAATGACTTTAAAACCTTCAATTTTCAAAGAATCAGTAGATTTCGTCCATGTTTCAACAAGACTTATCATAGAAGCACCCAAAAATGTTTTGTCAGATCTGATATCCAACATATGTTTATTCAATGATTGTACATTATGAAACATTACAAAAAATCCTTCTCCTTGAGATTTGTCAGGAAATTCAAGTGAAAATTTCAGCATCCGTTCGGATCTCATGGTTTTGAACATCATCGCTACTGCATCATTACGTTCAGGTGGTTTTGGTGGAACAAAGTCACCTACTAAATATAAACCACTTGCTTTTGTTACACGACTACAAGCGACATATAGTTCAGATCTTGTCATACCTTTCTTTAGATTAACAACCACTTTTTCATACGTTCCACCTTCACTTTTATATATAGTCATAGCTTCAGACGGAACTAAAGGAAACTGTTTCCGTTCTACTTTGAAATTTGTCGATCGTGTGTTTATTTGTCGAGTTACTGGTTCAATTGGTGTGAGACTGGAATCAATATTTCTATTTCGCATTACATTATGAAAGTTGGCTCTAGCTTTTTTACCAGTTTTTTCTTCATTAAATTTAATCCACAGTCTACATGGTACTGTTTCATTCGTCTTTTGAAGTTTTCCATAATCGATCGACATCAATTTTCCACAAGCACCATTTACTAATCCATCTTCAATATCCAAATTGACTGCCATCATATACTTAGCTCCAATTTTTAATTCAATTTTAAGTGGTAGACCGTAAGTTTCAATTGTTTTCAAGTTCTTTACGTTGTTTGGAACTTTTTCTCTTATTGATGCAAGTCCATCACCAACACAAAAATCATATGCATTGGCAGTTGCACCTTCGGTAGTGAGGCTGGCCAATACTTTTGTATTGTATGTATCAACTTCAGCATTACTTCGAAAAACTCTTATTCCATCTCCTATGATTTCCACATTTTCGTTTGAAACAATTCGTGATTTTAACAAAATAATATCATCGGGCGTCATAGCACCTTTTGCAATATTACTTAATGCAATCGCAAAAGTCTTATCATCTTTTTGTCTCATAATTTCTGTTAATTCGAACAATTCAAAAAGAGACCATAATGGACTATCTACTAATGCATTATATGAATTGTTAGATTGGAATATGTATTTATCGCCAACTGGTCTTAATTGATTGAAATCACCTAAAACCATGACTGATATTCCACCAAATGGCTCTTTTGACTTCATTATTTGTTGCAGACGAGCATTGACCTGTTGAAACATTGTAAAACCAACCATTGATATTTCGTCTATTATTAATAATTGCAAGTCTTTCAATTTCACTCCTATTCTATTCGAAATATCGCTATTTAATTGAACGAGCTTATGTTTGCATTGATTAACTGGTAAACTTAGAAATGAATGTAAAGTCATTCCGTCGATTAATGCTGCTGCTTTACCAGTTGGCGCACATATTGCGACACGGATAGCTTCTGGATTAGATCCTGGAAGAGAATTGTGAAATCTCAATATCGACTGATATACTGCTTTGATCAAAGTACTTTTGCCAACACCTGCACCTCCATTAATGAAATGGAAAAACTGTTTATCACCGGTTTTAATCAAATTCATTACATTTAAAGTGTATTTTCTTTGATTACTATTGAGACTTCTCATCAGTGGCTGATAATCAGCATCCGGTATCATTTTGGGAACATTAAAATGTTCGACTTTTTCAGTTCGAGTGTTCATTCCCATTTCAACAAAAATATCGCCTTCATTATTTCTTGTTTCATAAATAAGAAATTCATTTCTATCTTGATCATATTCAATATTTCTATCATCGATTTCATCGTCATTTTCTCTTGGTGCTTGCTCTTCAACAGCTTTTTCGAAATCATTAGCTTCACGATGAACATATTCCGATCTTTTTTGGCGAATTACATCTTTATGTAATTCAAACGTCTCTTCATGATTTATATAGATAAGATCCTCTTCTTCATCATACCATGGTAGAAATAGCATTAACTGCTCTCTATAATAATTTTCAGGATCTTGATGTAGCTTAAAATTTCTGAATCGGATTGTTTTTTTCTTTGTTCTCTTTTTAATCCAACCTTTTCCGTTTTTCATCAATTTCGTTATCAATGATGTCTTCATCATCGAAGTTTTCCGTGGGTTGAACATTATTTGCTTGTTTTTTTGATACATTATATAACGAAGCAAAATCAGCTAAACAGACATTCTTCATTTCGTCAGGTCGAATAATATACGTATCAATCAAACCCTGAACAAAAACATCCTTTGAATCAGGCTCCAATTTCTCAAGAATTTCATCTGATTTAACCATAGAAATTCTATTTTCAGGTCTATTTGTATTAATAAAAACAGTACTTCTGCTGCTGTTTGAGAGTGGAATACTTAAAATATGATAGACCGCTTGTTGAGCGGAAATTTCACTTGAATTCAGAAACTTATTTGCAATAACTCTAAGACGTTCTTTGACTGTGTTATTACCTTTTTTCAACTCATTCAATGCTTCTCTTAGAAGTTTAGACATTCCATTTTCAGATTTGCTAATATAGTCAACACAATACATTGAGCATGCATAAGGATTAAGAATAAACTGAATGTCCATATTTGCTTTGTGCAATGACATTATCATTGGATTGTATGCATTGATTCTGATTTCATTTGGAGCACGTTTCAAGAATACTTTCGGCTTTTTCAATTCAGCTCGGATCATTTTAATATATTCTTCTTCATCCATATTTATATGTTTCAAGAATTCCTCGAAAGTTAATGAACTATTTATATCTTTTGATAATTTTTCAAGTTCTTGAACTATATTTCGTCTATTTTTATTCATCTCTTCACGTTCTTTCTTGGTTAACTTTTCATCCTGACTGAATAGCTCTAAAATCATCGTTTTTCTCATTGGAAAATATGGAATGCCAAAGCGACATTTAATACAATCCTTGTCGTATTTTTTACAGGTATGTGAATGTTTATGACGTTGCAAACATATGAGTTTTTCAGAAAATTCAGCTGGCTTAGCGTTAACCGAAATCAGTTTATCAATAAATTCTGTACATTTTTCGATCGATTCAGGTTTTACTATATCGTATTTTGGAGCATTTTGTAACCACAGTAGAGCATGAATATGTGGTGAGCCACGAACTTGAAATTCAACTCTAACATACTTATCTTTTAATTCATAGCCCTGAAATGGCCCACAAGGTGCCGATAATATCTCCCATAAACATTTTAATCTATGTTCAAAATAACGAATACATGTTACAGGATCATTTTCTCGGCTTCCTCTAATGATATCTCTTTATTTTCCAACACTTGAGCCAAGATTACTATTAGTCCTGACCACTTTGTCTCTGCTGCTGATAATGTTAGAAAAATAGTTGGACATCCTAATTGCCGGATCATCGCCATCACTTCCTTTTTCTTTAGTTCCCAGAACGCTGGTGAAGATCGATCACATCTTAAGAATGTAAAAGCATCATCATTATGAATTAATGCATTGACATAATCCCGACTAAGCATTTGTGCAGCAGTTATGTTTTTTGTATTTTTGCTTTTTCTTAAATTTATTGAGATAGCATCGAAAAACTTTCTCGTTTGTAGTTTCTTATATGTAAAAAATAGTTTCGATATTCTACCACATCTTCGATCAAACATTCTTAATTCTGACTTAGCAATTTTCGCATAAGTCAATTTCACATTTGATTTGATTTTTCTTTGCTTGCCACAATAAATTTTCGGAAATGTTAGTTCATCAACTTTTAAATCCATTAGAATCGATATTGGTCTGTTGTTCTCCCCTGGTGCAAATTTGATACCAACATCATTTTGATCACTAATGTCGTCATTCAATAATGTTTCAGTAGTACTTGGATTGACTGGTTTATCGTCAGATTCATTCCAGTTATCCTCGTCATCAAAACCTTTGCTGACGTTTTCATTTTC
Source organism: Macrotrachela quadricornifera (assembly GCA_022393335.1). Classification (NCBI taxonomy): domain Eukaryota; kingdom Metazoa; phylum Rotifera; class Eurotatoria; order Philodinida; family Philodinidae; genus Macrotrachela; species Macrotrachela quadricornifera. The sequence continues at coordinate 19,731 of JAJEKB010021660.1, read as the reverse complement.
ATCCAACTTCTTATCTTCGCCGTCGACGATAAATTTCTCTCTCTCGTTGGAGTATTCTTTCAACCAGTCATGAGATATCACAATACCTTCATCCTTATACAGCTCTTGCTCAACCAAATATTTTACAGCAGTATGGACAACTTTTGGTTGAACTGTTTCATACATGAAAGCATTTTTATTTTTCATTTGTCTCATGAGTTTCAATTGAATCGTGTGAGTATTACTAAAACTTCTAGGCAATACAGAAACATTTGTATCAACATTCATAGACACATTGACGAGTTTACCCCTGAGACCGAACTGTTTACAGGAACCTAAACTTCGAATCACCATAAAAGGAATTCTTGGTGATATCAATCGTTCTTCTAATTCAGTCAAGATTTTCAAACAATCCGGGACTTCATAGAATGCTAAATCATTAGATAGACTGAGATTAGGTATCTTATTCGACATGATGTCCTTTTTACAAGTGACACATAATTTAATAATCGCATGTTTAAGATAACAAACTGTGTTGATAAATTCTGGTTTCAATCCTTTGTTTGCTAACATCTCTACTGTACATTCTCGGATAGAATAGTCGAACCATAAACCACCACAACAACTACAAACATGAGTAGGTCCTTCTTTTATTTTTGATTCATAATTTTATTTCATGCGATCAAAGTTATTTTTGTAATTATCTCGAGTATTATGCATTCTTAATGCATTTCTTCTTCTTTCTTCTTCTTTAAATTCATCATCCTGTCGTGCAATTTTTAGAGCTACTGCTCGTCGTTTGTTATCTTCTGTCTTGAACTCATCATCTTGTCGTTCGATTTTATGAGAGCTCGCTCGTCTTCGATTGTCTGATGAACGAAAGTCATCATGAGTTCTATTTTCTCTCATTCTTCTAGTCATGTCGGCATTTTTTTGAGAGTTAGATCTTCTTTTCAACTTCGGCATTTTTCCAAAAAATGTGTTTTTTATTTAGATTATGCACGTGTATATCTCGAAACTTAGTGAGATAACTAATGGAAAAGTTTCTTTCGAGCCGAATCCTCGTTAAAACTTGGTGAAGATACACTCGATTCGAAGTAAGAAACTTTGGAAAATCGAAAAGTTTGTAATCTTTATTGAGAAGAAAAATCAATCGATATTTTCTTTTGTTTATTTGAAATTAATCACTTTCGAGAAAAAGAATTCAATTAATATATTTTTTTCTTTTTTATTTGAAAAAGATCTTTTTTCAACAAAAAAATTCAGTTAATTATTTTTCTTTAATTGAAAGTAATTCTTTTTGAACAAAAAATCAAGCAATTTTTTTTCTTTATTTGAAATAATATTAAAAATCTGGAAAAAACGAAACAGAATAATATTTGAGATTGTTAAATATAAATAATTTCACTAAGAAATAGAATTAATTTTTAGATTAAGTTCTCATCGCTTTTCACAGTTTGTCTTTTATTCAGTTTGAGGTATTAATTGGAAGAAAGATATTTATGAGAAAAGCTTCTTTTTATTCAGTAAAAAAATCGTTTGTTTACAATTTTTTTAGATACAAGATCTTTGACAAAATTCTTTTATTTAATTCGAAAATAATAATACGCGTCAAATTGATGATGATCTTGTTTTGTATCAATCGACGATTATCAACTGCTGCATTCATTCTCTTTTCAGAGCTTCGCGGAAAAGCTCGGCACTACAATAAAGTACATTTTACTTTAATCAAGTGAAGTATAGATCAATTGATACATATATCGTTGACTTGAATAAATCACCAGACACTTGTGTTTGTTGAGATATCGTATCGGATTTCTTCAGTATTTTCGGTAGTTTCTTAATAGAATTTATATTTCTTTCCAGAATGTCAATATTAATAGCCTCAATACCTCGTGTAGCTGTAAGAAAAAGAAATATTATTAATATTTAACCAAAGTCAAATCGCTCACTCTTCATAATATCGAATCGACAAGTATCTCCTATAAAGAACTTCTTTGGATTACGTTCAGCGTTGATTGACACCTCGCGCGCGAAAATATCACGAGCAGAAATGCTATCTTTTGTAATAGATAAATGATATATTAAATATTAAAAAAAAACATTCAAAATTACCGGCGTAAGAAAGCAAAATGTTTTGATCGATTGATCGTAACAACAGTACCTTTTATTGCTCGTTCTAAAAAACATGTAATAACTTTTTTGGTTTTTCTATTTTTCAAATTAAAGATTTATTACCAATTACAACAACATCGTTATTTTTCGAAATAACGACATCGATTGTACTTCGATCATTTGCACGATTATTAACATCAGTAGTTTCAGCATTAACAACAACTGCTGATTCATTAGTAAGTGAATTTTCAGTAGTACTAGTAGTAGTAGGTGACATTGATTGAAGAGACGAAAAAAAAATCAATTCAAATTCAAATTTATCATTAAAAAGGTAGAGTAAAAGATTTATTTTGATAAATAAAAGAATAAAAAAAACAAAGTGAATTTCTCTTTTTTCTTTCTTTAGTTGAGTAATTCAATGCATCAGCTTTATTAATGATTCGTCATAAAAAATGCATTTAGATAATCAATTAAACATATCCTTTAGTTTCCAGTTTAAGTCAAGAAAATTGACTAATAGATTACATTCTCAATCGATCAAAAGTGCACCCAAATACGAAATAATATTGAGGAAGTTGATAGACAAACATTTTAACGTGTTTGATTCTGTCCATCGTTAGCAGTTGGTTTTCCTCATTTTGATGCTGGAATATGGAAAAAGTGAGGAAGGAAATACATTTATCTCCTTACATGGTCTTCTTATTTTAACAGGAATATATGAAGACGCTCATTATTTCGTTTCATCTCATGTCTTATGATGGATGTCTTCATTATGGATTAATGCTTACTTTATTAAGTGATGGGAAATCGAGTTCTACATAAATAAACAATCAATCAAGCATTTACAAGAAAACTTCCCTCACATTTGGAATTAGTTTTTATAAATAATTGGAAAGGTTTACCTGAATTAAATGATTTCATAGAAGGAAATCATCTCTGACTCATGAGATGAGATTTTTTCTTTTGTTTAGATAATTCGTTCATTACCATATCCACCATTTAAATTTGAGCTTGATTATTTCAGTATCTTGGAAATTTCACGTTTAGATTTCAGTAATACGATCTAATTAGATAATCGTTGGACAAAATATCATCAAGGAAAAATTTTTGCGCCTTTTACCTGCACAAACACTTCATGTAACGAAAACTTCATCTGAAACAAGAGATGAAACAATGGAATTATTCTGGAATTATCTGATTCACCGTCATCCAACTTTATTTTAATATCAATTTCATTATCAACAAAAATAAGTTCGAACTGAAACAAAAGAAATTTATCCGATAGCAAGTTATCATCCTTTGAAATGCGCATCACTTTTAATTAAAGATGATTCAGCTGTGATCATGGATAGTATTTTCTCAAAGCCGGTGTTATTCTACTTCATGGATTTTGGTGTCTTGAAGATAAATTTGATATGGCTGAAGCTAAAATTCATCTTTCTGTTGATGTTTCAAAATTTCTAGACGAATTACAACAGAGTGTGAATATTTCTTTCAAAAATTGACTTCCTCTCAATCGACTCCAACTATTGAACAGATTCATTCTTGTTGTGAAAGACAAACGCTTCGAAGATTAGCAGGAACAAATGCTATTTTATTTACTACTCAACCTTATGTTATTCCATTTATGAAAATTGCTAGGAACCAAATTTTCTCGGACGGTGAACGTTCTGTACACAAAACTAGTCTGACGATGTTTCATAATATACAGGGAAGAATGTCTATAGACATGTCCTTTTTGATTGTCTCGGTTAAGAACATGAAAAGATTTCTCGCTAAGATAAAGTATTGAGTAGCAAAAACTCACATATTCGAGATCATAGTAAAATTGTGAATTCAATCATGTGCTTTACAAAGCAAACAAAGAAAAAAAGTCTTTTGATACTTCAGGAAGCGAGAATAGAAAGATTAGGGGAAAATTTGAAGCATCGGAAATCGGCATCTCACCAAGTATTTTTACTTTTTGAAGTACACACTATATACTCAAATTTAAATCCGAGTTTTACTGCTTTATTTAAAGGACATTCGAGCACGTATTCTAATATTTCACAGAGGACTGACTCGCCTACATATTAGTTTTGCAAAGGACGAAAGCAAAATATTTTTCAACTTAAGTTTTCTAATCCCGCATTAGTCAACCACGACTCATCGAACGCCTCTGAGTTTGTTCCAGTAATTCGATTCTGTTTGCCGCGAAAATTTTTCATTTAGCTGGTCTTAACTTTGCCAAGGTTGTTGGGCTTTAAAAAAATATGATCGTTCTTTGCTATATAAAGAGGCTTCGCAATTACTCTTCTACACTAAAACATTAAAACACTGCTAAACATGTTCGCTTCTGTGTCTATCATCTACTTCGTTATTCTGCTGACTTTTGAAAATACTATTGATGGTCGATCAGTACGTACAGCTATAAACTGATAGAGGCAATATCACTTTTTCACTTTGTCACTCACTAGGTGGCGATTCCAATTCAGGCTGATCGTACATTCATAAGCAATTGTAAGTTCTTCTTTCACAGACGTCTAATCTCTTCACTTTTCTTTCTTCTGTGTAGCCGATCTCTTCGGAGGAGACATCATTCTCCGACCGGTAAGTTACATTCTCCTATTTCTATAAATCCACGCTTTTCAAGCAGCAGCTGAAAAATCGAGCTCTTCCGACAACTCGATCAGATGCACGATGGCCAAATGGAATCATTCCATACGCCTGGAAAAGTAGGACCTGTGATTCTGAAGGAATGAATTGTATTTACGCAGATATTCCTTCACATAGTAAGTCCAACTATGTTTTAAATTCAACGAGAAGATAACTAACAAAAGACGGTTCATTTCTTTAAAAAAATCTTAGGTCCTTCGGAACAGGAGATTATTCTGTCGGATATGCGAATTATCGAAGAAGCAACTGCTATCGATGGTAAGCCTTGTATTCAGTTTCGACCGAAAATTTCGTCGGATGACACATACATTTCGATTTTCAGTGGACGCACATGTTCGGCTACTGTAAGTTTTGTTCCTTTATGTGTGTAACCATGTTCTAATTAAAGGGTTTTCTTCTAGCTTGGTTACTATTCCGGATCTGAAAATCGTGTCTCTCTAGGACCTGATTGTGTCCACAAGGGCACCATCAGGCATGAGCTGATGCATACGCTGGGTAAGTGAATTTTTTCGCAGTTTGTTATATATTGAGTACAATTCTACTTTTATATTCTTGGAGGCATTGCGCATGAGCACCAGAGACCAGATCGGGATCAGTACATCCAGATCAATTGGGAAAATATTGACGAAAGTGAGTAAGCCCTTTTACAAAAGAGCAAAATATTGTGTCTCTCGGATCTTGTGACTAAATAGACGACAAGGGCAATTTTAAGATCGACCCTAATATGGTTGTGAAACAAGACACTCCGTACGATTACAGCTCAATTACACACTATGCTGCATGGGCTTTCAGTAAAAACGACGAGAAAACAATGGAATCAAAGCCACCGGGAAAAGTTCTCGGCCAGCCTTACAATCTTAGTGACATTGATATTTTGGAGATCCGCAAGTTCTACAAATGTTTCAATAAAGGTAAAGAGTTTCTAAGTATTCTATACTCAACAACCATACACTCTAAAAAAAACCTGTTAGCGCAATCTCTGCGGGATTGAAATATGAAACACGATATAGCTGCTTATTTGTAATGTAAATGAGCAGATGCTATAATACGGGTTATGCTCAGTGATGCTGCTCTAGCATTCTGATCAGTCTATGACAGTGTTCTAGCCTATCTGTCACGGTTCATGACGCTGCCTTAGCCTGTCGATTACGGCCTCTGGCCCTACCCTGACCTGCTGATCATGGTCTGTGACAGAGTCATGGAGTCTGTCGGTCACGATCTGTGGAAGGGAACGTCCAAATTTTTACTCTTAAACACTTCGACAATCTCTTTCAGATCGTGTTTCACAAAAGGATCTTCCCCTGAATACACGGAAAAATCATTCATAGGTTTCGTAGATTTTTTTATTCTGTTTTTGGAACTTTCAACACATTTACAAGCTTTTTCAAATCTACAGAATCTATTTGGGGGGTTCGATAGAGTTCTTTTTGTGTACTAAAAAAGTGAGGACACTATAGAATCGATCAGTGTGTCCGGTCGGCCGTCCGTTTACACGATAATTCACGACAGACTTATCCAATTGCGCTGAAACTTTTTATACAAAAGAGTCTCATTAATATCTCGGTCGAGTTCGAAGATGAGAATGATCCGTCAAGAAATGGCTGAGTTATCGCAGCAATTGTCATTTTTGACTCCATCCATCCCTGAGTAGGAGTACAGGAATTTTTCGAAAAAAAATTCTTTTGTCTCAAACTAATTTAAAACATATGTAAGTCGATTCAATTTTCAACGCTAATTCCGAATATGATATTAGTTTTGAACCAAACCGGAGTTTTCTAACGGAACATCGCCTGAAAAATTGACCAACCAGATTTCAGGAGGCGTTTTCACTTTGACAACAGCTTCCAAAACCTAGGGTGGTGCATCTCAACTTCAGGTTATCGAGGTTGATCGCTGTGATGGTATAGATAGTTATTGATTTGTTGACGATAATAAGAGAGTGGTGGTGGGTGTGAGCTATTATGGAGGTACCCTTATGTCCTCAAGTCCTATATACCTAGGGTAGCGTAGGACTTCAAGCCCCACTTCTGAAGGTACGGATAGGTCGCCAAGTCCAATTCCATTTTTTAAGTGGGGTTTTGAATCTCGAAATTGAAAGTTTGTTTGTGTATTTGTCCACAGGGTCAAAGGAGCATGATCTTTGATTATGCTCAGTGTGCATAAAAATATGATCCTAGATTAAGTCGAAACTTAAAAAATCGTTGTGATCAGACTCGATTGCAATACCATACTGAAGAATATCAAGGCAGATAGAAAGATACATTGCATCCGCTTAGTAATTATGTTGGGAAAATTGACAGATAAATGATAGAAGACTTGTGCAGTTAAGGGACTTAATGGATCGCTTCGATCCACGGTGATTGCACTTCAAAGATACCAATATTTGTGTGAAACAACTCGTCGCTAAACAGTGGACGTTTGTTTCCTTGGTTTTTTTGTGATCAAGAACTATGAGATATAGTAAAATGAAAGTCAAAATGAGTTCGATTAAGAATGATACCATATTGTCTTTGAGAAAAGGACCAACGAGTCCGTAGGATGAGGGCTATTGATTGACTCAGTCAAAGTGGTTCACGTTATATCTGTTTACAAAATGCGATATTCGTAGAACACATTTTGAGCCAGAAAATCTGACGTTACATTGAGCTAAGTGTATACAATCCAGAAATGCGAGAAGTCAGAAGTGACGGACCGTAGGGACGCCGACGATTGACAGTGAGCTATTTTCAATGAATGATGGCGATGAGTTTTCTAACAGAAGTAATGAGCTCAGCTATTCTATAAAATAGTTGTCAATGAAAGTATTATCAATTTTTTTCATATGCTCGTTCTTTACGTTTTCAATGGGAAGATAGATATATCGGTGTTCTCGTTAGAAACTTTTCTATCAGAGTCGAATAAAACCCTATTTATTATACATCATTCGATAGAGAATTTTACACGCTACAAAATGCTGTATAATATATAAAGAAATGAGACGACTCAGTTGCCTACATGGAAAATCTAATTATGCAGGAAGTGATTCCAAAGTTGTCATTGGTCTCGTTGACCCACAATTAGAGCGCTTTCTTACAATCACAAGTATATTACTTCGAGATTTTTTGGGTCGAAAAGCTAGAATTTGTACCCCATTTACCTCGAAACTTCACTGAGTGAGTAGTAATCAATAAAAGTCAAACTATGATAAAAAAAAAAGATCATCTTAGGGTATATGAAGGCGGAGAATTTAAATATGAACTGTATTCGATCTTAAATCCTTTCAGATGAACAACAGGCGACAGAAATTGTGCTTATAGAATAGATTTCTCATGCTAATTTTGATGTCGAGACATTCAAGAATGACTCGTCTCTCTCATGTACTTTTTTTAGTACACCTAACTTTCGGATAGAATCCGAAGTTTCCGCATTTATTTTAAACTTTGTTCTGTCACTTATTCTGACACATATTTTTTCTACCTTTTAAGTACCAATACGAGCACCTGCTATTGACATACCTCCGAATGCAAAATGGGCTCAGAATGGTCTCACTGTGGCTGGAGGAAATGGATATGGCAATGGAACCAATCAACTCTCTTACCCAGAAGGTTTATATGTCGATGATGATCAAACAATCTATGTCGCCGATCAGGGGAATCACCGTATTGTGAAATGGAAATCGGGTGCAATGAATGGCCAAGTGGTTGCTGGTGGAAATGGACGAGAAAATGGGCCTCATCAGTTGTCTAACCCATGGGATGTGATTGTCGACAAAGAAAGAGATAGTCTCATCATTTGCGATCGGAGGAATAGAAGAATAGTTCGATGGCCTCGTCGAAATGGCGCAATTGGAGAAACAATTATCTCGAACATCGATTGCATCGGTTTAACAATGGACGAGAATGGATCTCTCTATATCGTTGACGATCAAAAACATGAAGTGAGACGATATAAAAGTGGTGATACTAAAGAAACAGTAGTTGCAGGTAGCAATGGAAAAGGAAATCGTCTCGATCAACTCAATGGACCCTCGTACATATTTGTCGATCGAGATCATTCAGTATACGTGTCTGATATGGTAAATAATCGTGTGATGAAATGGGAAGAAGGTGCAAAACAAGGCATTGTTGTAGCCGGTGGTCAAGGACAAGGAAATAGTCTTACACAATTGTCATATCCTGAAGGAGTCGTTGTCGATCAATTGGGCACTGTCTACATGGCTGATTACTGGAATCATCGAATCATGCGTTGGCTCAAAGGAGCCACACAAGGAAGTGTGATTATTGGTGGAAACGGTGAAGGAGAACAATCGAACCAACTCAAATACCCCCAAGGTTTGTCATTCGATCCACAAGGCAACCTCTATGTCACTGATTTCGGAAATCATCGAGTACAAAAATTTAATATCGAACAGACAACAAATTAATGATATTTATCTGTTTGTTGTGTGCTTGAAAATGATTTATATTCAATAAAAGAATATTCTCGATTAATCAATATTAGATATTCGTGCACGCGCGCAACCAGGAACCATCCTGATGAAACTGTAGTGAGCCTAAAGCTCGTGCACGCACGGGACAGACTCATATCATTCACATCCTCACCCCCTAATCTTTA
>JAJEKB010021659.1:0-14940 GCA_022393335.1 Macrotrachela quadricornifera | reverse complement strand
TATAATGATGACAAGTCGAAGAACCTGCGTTGATGTATGCTAAAGAGGAAGAAGAGAGAAAAGCATTTTTATATTTGATAATTATTGATCATCACTTTTGTGGTTTTGCTTGTTATCTATCTGCAACTATGTAGTATAATTTCAAGGTTAGAATAATAAAATTAGATAATCAACAAATCTTCTACACTCAGATAATATATACATACGAATTTACTAATTAATTATTATCTAAAAAGAAAACTAAAGATTTGTCAGATAACGGATGTTCTTGTTAAAGATCTATCATAATAAACAAGTATAATATATTCTTTCATTGCATACTTTAATAAAAATAAATTATAATAATTAATGAATTTATAACTAATTTGTAATAAATACTTACTTTCTCTAAAACATCAATTTTTCTTATCGTTCATAGACTTAAATTTTTTATTTAAAAATAATACCATTGACTATCTTACATATCATCTTTATTATGATATATTTCCTTTTCATCGTTTGAAGTACGGTATATATGCATATAGGAGTGACCAGTTTGATTGAATGTTCTATTTTTGTTTTTCACATATAACTTCAATCTTAGATCAAAAAAAGATATAATTTTTTTACTATTTATGATACCTGAACAATAATGATGAACTATCATTCTTTGAACTATATATATATATATATATATGGCTGAAAATCACAATCAGTAATCTCTTCTTAAAAATCATCTTATCAAGAGTACTTCAATTTTTTATACTAATTCATTTACTCTAACTCTCACTTGATAATTGAAATATCATGCAATATCTTCAATAAAATTTCTTTTAACCATCAATTAATAAAAAACTAAAAAATTATATGTTGTGATTCATTCTTATGAATACAATATTTAGTCAAGATACGATCATACAAGAACACTCTAAAAAGAAAATGATACAATATGAAATAAAAACATATTGAAAAAATCGGATCACCATGAAAAACTTTTTTCAATATCGTACGAACTTACAAAAGATTTATTCAGATATTATATTGATCTATAATTAAAAAAATATTTTCTCTAATAAATCATTTTCACAAAATTTCTTTCTGAAAGTAGTTATGTTTTTGATAAATAAAAAGGTTGCAAGAGGATATTTAATAGTTTTAATTTTTAATAATATATACCATTCAACGAATCAAAGATTATCAGTATTATAAGACTGCTTATAACTGATGAAGAAAATCGTATTTCTCTGGCATAAGATTGTAAGCATATATAAAAAATAGAATTGAAATATCTGTTTATATTGATCACTTTCATCGATATATATGGGTCAATTTGAATGGTTTGAAAAATGTATATATGAGAATGATCGTTCTGAATGGTTGGTCTAATTCATTTTTTTTTATTATGTATCTTTTTAATATAACAAAAAAATATGAGTTTTTTTTATTAGGTATGATACTCATGTAATGCTAATGATTTGATATCGTTTGGTTTATATACTTTGTTCGAAACTAAAAAAATTTAAATGTTTTTGTGACGTCTTTTGGTAAAAATAAATTTTTATCAGTTTGATAGAAACTTTTGATTATTAGATGATTTTGCAAAAATATTTTGATAATTTTAGTTTCGAACAAAATATATAATCTAACCAATGATAGATTATCAGTACTACATTAGTACTGTAACTGATAAAACAATTATATTTACTTGATACATCGTAGTAGATGTATGATAAGAGAAAAACAAATTGGAAAACCTAGTCAGAATGATCAGCCTCATGTATAGACATGATTTTTTAGTAGATTAATAATATTTTCAATACATTATATTTGTTATAATATAAAGAAAAAAATGAAATTACTGTTTTTAACAATATTCTTTATCAAACTAATAATTAATATTTTTAAAAATAAATAAAACAATTGATACTATGTTTGATGTTTATTATTAATCAAAATCAACGTGTTGAATAATCAATATGATCTTTATATTTTCAATGTAAAGAAAACAACTTTTTTAAATTCTTCTTTAAAGGCATTAATTATATATTTTTTGCACAAATTCTTTTTTGTTTTAGTAATAGTACGATCTCATATATACAATGAATTTTTTTTTATGTTTTGTTCTCATAGACATATCTTGAAAAGCAGTTATTTTCTATCATTTTTTTTTACAATTAATTTATAATATTTTTTTCGTTAAAAAACAAGTTGCACTTAAACATTGTTTTGTTCACTGTTTTGTTTTAGTTTTTTATTCATTCGTTATTTGTCATATGCTATAATCATTCTTTTTGCCAACATTTTCGTGAAGCAAATAACAAACTACCTCTATACATTTGCTAATCGTAAAAATGAAGCGAGTATAGAAGTGACTACTTCACGGTTGAATGCTTCACACCGCAGTATGTATGCCACGTAACCGCGAGTTGGTGTCGTTTCTCTTCACCTTGATTACACTAGTCTCCTATTTTCTTCATTTCTTTGCACTAATTTTGTTCTCTTCTCTTCTCTTTTTTCTCTTTTTATGCTTACATACTCTGTATGACATTCAACATCACAATCAATCAATCAATCAATCAATCAATCAAACAATCAATCATCTGGCATTTTACTACACGTCAGTCTTATATATGGTTCCTCACTTCACTCATTTGTCTTTTGATTTCGTTTTTTGTGTGACACATACACATATATATATATATTAGAGTACCTATAATAATACAACTCATTTGTGATTCTTTATTTCTTCCTATTGTCTTGTTTTTGTTTGTCAGATATTATAAGCAGTTATACACAAGTTGATAATCACTGCTATCAGAACGAAAAAAGCCACATAAAGGTTTGTCTCGACTGAAGAAGAGAGTGAAACAAAGACAGAATATTTTTGAGTAAATCAAGTTATTTTTAGAATGGGTAATCGACAGGCTCAACCATATCAATCCTATGGATATAACGATCCTTATTTATCTCAGTAAGCATATTTTGATTATTTTAATTGATTATTATTCATCTTCAAGTAGATATGGAACAGGTTATGGTTATACTAGTGATCCAGGACTTGCAGGTAAGACAACAATGTATAATGATTCTAATAATTATTGTAATTAGGGTATGGTGCACCATCAACTTTTTATGAAGAACCTTGGTCACAAACATATTGGACCGAAACTTATGTTCCCACAGTAGCCGGAGGTCAAAGAAGACCTGTCATTTATGTTGCTGTTCCCTGGTCTTCGGCAAACCCACTCGGTGGTCTTGGAGGTTTTGGTAGTGGTTTACCAATGGGTGGTGGTTTACCATTCGGAGGTGGTTTATCAATGGGCGGCGGTCTACCATTCGGAGGTGGCTTTTCAATGGGCGGTGGTCTACCATTCGGTGGTGGTTTTGGTGCCAATCTAGGTAACCAAGGATTACAGATGGTGACTGCCACCCTTGGTGGTTTTGGAGGTAGTCCATTTGGTGGTGGATTTGGTGGTGGCGGTTTATCTCTTTTCTAAAAACTATGAACTCTTTGTGTCTTATTCGAGAGGATGCTATTTCTCTTATTTTTCATACACTACAAAAACAATGAATTTTGTTTAATATTACTTTGCGTAGATTTTATTTTGACGTTTATTGTTGGTGCATTTATGTGTGAGTAACTATATTTATTTTATATCTGTCTAATCTCTTTATTTCTATCTTTCTCACTATATCTGTTACACCTAATGATTGTCATTTTATTATTTTTTTTTTATTATTTAGTATCAGGAGGTTTTCAGATTGTATATCTAATTAAGAGAAAGAAAGCAGGGAGATAGTTAGAGAATTTAATAGAATAGTTTCTTTATGTTTACCTCATTAATTCTTCTTTTCTTTTTCTTTTTAATAATAAGCGTAGTAAAAGACAATATTGAAACTATTGATATTTAATAATTTGAATTAAAAAATCTGTAACAATAATTTTTTTAAATGTCTTTTCAATGAATAAATAATAATATTATCTATTTTTTTATATAAAGATAATGCAAATTTTCAAATTAATTGAAAGGTTTTACTAATATTAAAAACTTTCAAAAATAAATTTTAGTAAATATTGACAAGCATTTGATTTAACTTTATAAATGATTATATATTTTGTTTATTATATTTAATAAAAAGAATTATATGAATATGCACTCGTCAAGGACAATAATATTACGGTACATATATATATTTGAATATGTAAATTGAATGAAATTAATGAAAAAATCCATATAGTTCCAAATAGATTATTAATTTTATATACAATTCTTATCGGACTATTCATGTTCGAATATATGAAATGTTTAAAAATATTTGTTTTATTTTAACAATAATTTTGTATTGAAATAATGAAACTGAAATGTGATCGTATAAGTTATAAATCTAAAGTTTATATTTTACTTTTTTCTTCTTCTTTATTAAATAAAATTAACTATTTTTAACTAATTTTTTGAATCAACATCTTTTCATTTATATAACAGCAGTTTTCTTTTTAGTAAGAAACGATAATTTATTATGAGTAAGAATAGAGTTTTTAAATAATATATAATAAAAAAAATAACTAAAAACCTATGAATATTTTTTATTTTTTTTTCCTTCACTAAATTAATCTTTTACGATTATCTATCATTTGTGATAGAAACAAATCATTAATCATTATTAAGTATTTGCATGACAGTCTTTCAATTCTTTAGAAATTTATATGTTAAAGTTTTCAAAGTTATTCTTTTATTCTATTAATTTTAGTTTTCTGCAATTAAATAAATAAATTTTAAAATGATTGTTTATATATTGAAATTTGTAAATATTGACATTATATTTCAACATACATTAACTGATAAAATCAAATGATTTTAATTATTTCTAATTAAGAAAAAAAAATTTCTTTAATTTCATGCTAATGAAAAGCAATTGGTTCTATCCTTGAATATGTAATATTCAAAACATATTGAGTTATCATATCGAAGGACAATGTCAAAATGTTGAAAGGAGATAACGGCGTCCATTATAAGAAGGAAAAAAAAAAGAGAAATTATTCAGGTGTGACAAAATGTAAATTTGAGATTGTTTTTTTTTCCCTTCTTCGTTTGTAATATCATAAATGTAGATTGTTAATAGGAAAAAACACATTTTTTTTACAACAAATAAGCGTTTATTTTTTGATTTAAATAAAACAACAAGAAAATAAATATATGAGTTAAATACAAGAAAATTAAAAGTTCACATTTTCATTTCATAGATGAGAAGAAAACAATAAAATTTGACTAGATTTATAATTATCCACAAAACAACAATAATAGATTAAATACAATATCGGAATAAATGAGATTTCAATATTAAATAAATTTACATACATAAAAATAGAGATTATTATTTGATCTATAATAATTATAATTATACTGACAATACAACATCTGATTACACACATTAACAACAAAAAATAAATAAATAAATAAAAACACAAATATTTTAAGAACTAATTAATGATGATGAGCTGCCAGAGAGAAGTCGTTGAGTATCATTAATAAATCGTTGTGAACTATGCCAAAAGCCGTAAAAACCATAGATGAGGAAGCCTAATATAAATCAATTTTATTATTATTATTTTTTTTTAAATATCAAATAAATAATAACTTACCAATAATCATCCATACGGCAAATCGTATCCAAGTTGCTGGTGAAAGTTTAAGAATTAAGTATGTATTAATCAGTACACTCAATATAGGCACATAAGGTACGAGTGGAGTCTATTGAAAAATCAAAAATAAATATTTCTTTATATAATGTTTTTTGTTTCATATCAAAAACAAAACAAAAGCTCAAATAACAATAAACGAACCTCATGAAGTGTTAACTAGAATAATTCAAGTTTGTTTAGTTTGGTCTTTTTTTTTGAAAATTTAATATTATAACTAACCTCAAAATACGATGCTTTTTCAGCTTTTGGTTGTCGTGCAATAGCCATAACAAGAAGAATTTCCATAATAACAAAAAAAATAAAAGTTATTACAGTTCCTGATTCTTTAGCAGCAAGACGATGTCCAGCAAATATTTGTATTGCACAAACAATAAAACCATTAGGAACTATTATTAATAATCAATAAAAAAAAAATTCATTATACTTTTTTCTCCTTACTTATTAGAGCAATAAGATATTTTGTTATTCTTGCTGATAATTTCGTTGGATGCGTTTGTGATGGTCGAAATAATTCTTTATATATTGGTCCTGTAACAGGTACATTTGAACGTAAAAGTGGATCATCAATAGGTTGATATCTAAAATATAAAACAAATGATTAATTTTTTTTATATACAGTAGAACGCAAATAAAATATTGTCGCTGCACATAGATGTCTTCTCGAATCATATTTGGAAAATGCATGAATGGACTCATCGGAAACTTTCATCGACAATTAAGAAGAGACTATAGATTATAGTGATAGGAAGACATCTCCGAAAGTATAGTTCTATAGACTGATAGACATTTTGTAATTTGAATGCACATCACTTTTCTGTCATATCAAATAGTCATCTTACACTACTAGAACTGGAGCAGTCACTGGACTATGAAAATCGTCAATCGTAGAGAAGATCTTTGTCAATAGTATCTAATGATATACAAATGAGCCTTAACCGCAAGACATCTTAGTCTATTCGACTGACTTGAAATTTTGAGAAGAAACAAACTTTGACTAATAGGTGAAATTTTGTTCTAAGTAAATAATTTTCAAAGCTTATCTTCAAAGTCATATAAAGATCGTAAGTTGAGAGAGTAGTGTTGAGTTTATTTTCTCTCTTAAGATTCTAAGAGACATCGTATCAAATCGAACCTGCAACTATAAAATCTTGATCTAAAACAAAATTCATAGTTTCTATCACTTTTCTTCAAAATATACACTTTAGGCTAGAAAACACTCCATGTACATTGATAAAACGACTCTAAATTATTCGAGTATATTGATCAAAGCATAGTGTTTACATCCTTTTCTTTTTAGTTAAAAGAAAGGCGAGCTAATTATCAATTATTATACTTAGATACTTTATTGTATATGAAACCTATGTATATATATATATATATAAACTTTCGACATTCATCATGTTCAATGGAATAATTTTATGAAATACCAACGGCACTTGTTTTTTGTACATTATTGTATATATTAAAAATATAAATCATTTACCGTAAAAATAAGACCGAAATTGATACAAGTGAATAAGCAAGTAATGTTCCAATTGACATCATTTCAACTAATTTTTTTAGATCAAATATTAATGCCATACATGCTATTGAAAACAAAAAATAAATGAGAAAAATTTATTATATAGAAATAAAATATTATTCTTTGAAATATTTTCTACCTGCTGCTATTCCACCAAGAATTGTCGCAATCACTGGTGTTTGTAAACGTGGATGTATCCAAGATATAAAACGAAATATTAATCCATCAGCTGCAATAGCATATAAAACACGTGGTAATGGTAAAAGTGAACCAAGTAATGAAGCAAATAATCCTTTAAAAAATTCAAAAAATTACATAAAAAAAAAAAGAAAGAGGAATTGATGATATAGAACAAACCAGTTAATGCACCAGCACCAATTATATATTTAAATGCTGGTAAGTCAACATAACGAAAAGCTTCAGGAAAAACAGCATCAGGATTTAAACGATAGTATGGAACCTAAACAAATAATTAAATTTTAACAAAAGAGTAAATATTAATAATTTTTATTATTTATAAAATCTTTTCAAATTCGACAAATCTTACTATCTGTTCTTTATCATATTCTAATTCTGTCATGTCACAAAACTATTTCTAAATAAGAACAATATATTAGGTAAATCATGATATATGATCGAATTTTGCATTTTATATTTTGATCGTTACGTATGTTTAATTAAAAAAAAGAGAATATAACAAGATGCAGCATGAAAAGCTCTACAATATACAAAGAAGATAAAATAAGAAAACGGGCATTTATCTTATATCAAAAAAGCCACATGTAATAATATGATCGGATTTTTAAATAAAATGTATTTAAAGATTAAAATATGAAATATAAAATTCTACCACTTATTATGGACCATCCAATACTATTATTCGTTTAAAACGATCAAGATTGCATTATGTATGGTGTATTCATTTTTCAAAATTTTTGTTTTTTAATTTATACATCAATTATTATTACTTTTTCTCTTTTACAAATATTTCTACTAATCCATTATTTTTCATCTGTCAGTTGACAAGAAAATAAGTTAAATACTATCTCTAGAGGGATTCATAATTGTCATGTCAAATTGAGTAAATAGTACGATATGTTTAAATAATCTTATTAAGAAAAATATATGATTATTCTACTTACCATTAATGTTATAACGATTGATACAGCACAATAAATTATTGAACATACGAGTAATGTCAAACAAATTGACATTGGAATAGCTCGTTGTGGATTTTTACTTTCTTCACCTAAAAATAAAAATTATTAAAATTTTTTATAAATATAAATATTTAATAAACCTGTTGTTGCAACAAGATCAAAACCAACAAATGCATAAAAACATGTTGCTGCACCAGCTAATGTTCCTTCAATACCAAAGGGAAAAAATCCACCTTTACCAACAACATATGTTGTATTAGTTGAATTGTCTACCTAATTAAATTTACAAATAATAAAATAAATTTTAAAAAAAAAGAAAAACTATTCATTTACTTCATTTGGAGAAATTTTCCAATTATGTCCATGAATTTTTGTTAAACCAACAATAACAACCAGAGCAATGACAAAAAGATTGACAAATGTAAATACATTATTCAATACAGCTGATTCTTTAATACCAACAACCAGAAAAACTAATAAAGAAAAATACTTTGTGTTGTTTTTTTTTATTTTCAATTATTTTTTATTAATATTCTAACATACTAGTTATTACCATACATAAAGTCATAGCAAATAAATCTGCATATGATGCAAATGTTTCAGTGTGTAATGGAAAATGTTTTATAAAATAATCTTTCATTACAAAATTAATAAGTGAATCAAAATAAGCACTTAAAGCTCGTGCTGTACTAGCGGCACCTAAAGAATAAAAAAAAAATTTCTTTAGATTTTATTTAATAATTGATACCTAAAAAAATTTAATTATAGATTAGGATATTTAATATAAAAGATTATAACAAAGAAAATAATCTTTTTTTTTTGTTATCTATATTTAAAATCTATAAATATTAACAACTAATTAGATATATTTAATTTAAAAGGTTTAATATTTATTCAAACATTAATTCATAATAGGATCAAGATTTTTATTATATAATATTTGTTTATTCAAAATTATTTTCTGAAAACATATTATTCAATCTAATTATAGAAAAAAAGAATATTAATATTTTATAATGATTACTAACAAACTATTTTAGTATCTTTTTTAAAAGACCTAAAAGGACAAATATTGTAAATAGTTTTATTACAGATTAACTGAATAGATATTAAATTGTTTCTAAAATAATTTCAAAAATAATTTTCAGATTGCTCAAATTCTATTTTTTACTTTTCTGTATATACATATGAATTTATACTAAATTTCATTCAATAGAAAACTTGAAAATATAACTCGCTCAACTGAAGATAATATTCATGTTTATATTACTTAAAAGTATTTAAATACTATACTAAATATTTGAATAATTTATAACAGAACATTTCAAAAATTCTACATACCTATTACATATTCAAGGATCATATTCCAACCTAAAGATAAAAGATGTTAAACTAAAATCTTTTAATATATGAAAATTTATACCAATAATAAATGCCATAATTTCGCCAACACTAACATATGTATATGTATAAGCACTACCTGCACGAGGTGCTCGTGAACCAAATTCAGCATAGCAGACACCTGAAAAAAAAAGAATATAGAATATAATCTATGAATAAAATCATAAATAAGAAATATTTACCAGCAAGAATCGATGCAATAGCTGCAATAAGAAAGCTAAGAATTACTGATGGTCCTGCCGTTTCATGAGCCACTTGACCTGTAAGAATATATGTACCTGTTCCTAATGTTGATCCAATACCTAAAATAATATATAATAATAATATTAAAGAAATTTCATTAACAAAATATTTATTATTTATCTTACCTAAAATTGTTAGATCAAATACGGTTAAACATCGTCTTAATTGAGAAGTTTGTAATGATTCTGTATCATAAGTTTTCTTTCGTGTTATATTCTCATAAAATCTATGCAGTAAATTTGTCATTATTTCTGATAATATTCTTCTGTTGTTAATCAATAATGAAGATCTATAATAATAAATGCTAAAGTGTTCTTTTTCTCGATACAATTCTAATTTAAATATACTCTTATTCTCACTCCCACGCTACATCTTAATTGAGTATGACAAAGTGTTATAGGAGAACCGAAAAACTCTCATTCAGAGAATAAAACAATAAATAAATAATTGCTGCTTAATAATCTTATTTGTGCTTATAAAACAAATGGAAAGAACGTCAAAAGATGTCGTTATAGATAAGCAAACACAATTGGGATTTGAAAACATTCAGCATAGATTTCTCAAGATAGAAATCTTTAATTCAATTATTTTTTTCTTTCATATTATTTCCGATAAAAATAACTAAAACCTTAATAATGTATAAATACAATTGAATAATCTCAATACTTTTCTTTTGTAGAACTAGCATCCACTAATTATACAAGATCATTATCTCTTCTTCAATATATTTATTTTAATTTTATATAATAAAAATTAATATTTTGGAATTTTCAATCCATCTCAAAATATATTCAAGAACTATATTTTGATTGTTGTAAATAGATCATATTTGTCCATAAGGATTTATTTTTCCTATTAAATTCTTTGATAATCACAAGAAAAAAAAATTAGAGCATTTCAATAATAATATTTATTTAAGATTTAATGAATAATTTTGTGTATTTATTTCGTCAAGTTGTACAATATCACAATGTTATATTGATAACAATTTTTTTTTTCTGTGGATGTTTTATCTGATCTATATTCTACAGATTGATTGAATGATAAATCCTAAGATTTTTTTTCTTAAAGAAAGATTAATCTTTTTTTAGTAGATCAAACAACATTAGACTTGTAAAGATCTATCAAATAGATAAAATATTTAAATCTTTTTTAACTTTAGTTAAAATCGATATTTCATATATAACCATCTTTCAAATAAAAATTCTTTGATATATATATATAGAATTTTCGTAAGAAAGATAGAAATGATTAATAGACAATTGACTTTGATAACTAATGATCTCTATTCATTAGTGAAGACTTCTTCCTTCTATCTATCAATTGAATAGTTTGATTTTTTTTTACCATGTTTGTATGTATGTCTATATAGACTGATAAAAAAAACATAATCAAACATCTGTTCCAAGTCATCAGTAAACGTTATTGTAATTTGAAGATCATTTTATATTAATAATTAAAAAAAAAATTAAATAATAAAAAGTATATGAAAAGTTCATTGACAACTTTTTTTTATTTAAGATATTCAATAAATATTAATTGAATATCTCTAGAGTCTTCATTCTCTATACAATTAAGTTAAAATCGTATAAAAATGATCTTTGTACAAAATAAAAAAAAATTTCATAAAGAAAATTTTTTCTTTTGTTATAAATAATATATTTACTTTTCTTTATCATTGAATATACAAGACATGTTATCTGAATAAAATATTTCATTTAACTTGACTAATAGACAGATTCTGTTATTCTTTCTTTTTAACCTAATATAAACATACATTAAAAGAGGAGGAGTAAAGACCATTCATCATCATCATCATACTCTATGAATGTATGCGCAATGATAGTGATACATAGTGCAATGTCTCTCTAAAGCATAACTTAACTGATATATGTATATATATATACATACGAATGAGAAGTAGAAAAAAAGCAACATGAAAGAAAAGAAATGACGATCTAGATCGTTCCGCATCGGATTAACGAGCCACTTCGGAAAAATCAATCGCGCGCTCGAGCGGTCTTTTCTCAATCGAATACCGGCAAACATAACCTTGTTGTTCTCTTTATATATATCTTCCTGCTTATCGTCATCGATTCATTGCAGAGACAGGATTAATGTTCGAATTGATGCAGATGCGCTTATAGCTTAGGCGACCAAAAGTCATTAGACGGCATAGATCATCCATCACTTTTTTTTTCTTCATTGCCCCATCATCTCGCAGTAGAGCATAAAGATAGATAGATAAATAGATAGACTCAACATTCTAGTCAATTTAATGTTAAAGATATATTCTCTTCTTTTTATATACATATACTTGTACAATGTGTCATTCAATTCATATGTCCAATATCTCGTTTATTTTTTTTTATTAAATAAAAGATTGAGATAATAATTAAGTTAAATAGGCGTGGTTTGTCCAAGAATTAGATGATATATAACAAATCAATTGATAATTGTTTTTTCTTACTATATAAATCAAGAATAATTTCATTCATTCATATTTCAAAGCTAAAACTTCAAAAAAAATGATATTAAAAGCTCAAATTTAAATGACCTTTTTTGTTAGTCGTTGTCAATGATGCGCAAATCAACAAGTAGATATATAAATATACATATATATCTATATTGTATTCATTAAATTCATGATAGATAGAAAAAAAAGCAAGCAACAACATCATCAAGCGGATGTTGCATTTGTCCGTATCCGTCCGGTTGTAGAGCAAAAGTGATGATGAATGAATTCACACATGCAAATTTGACCACCATCACTACTATAGTATTTGCATTGATTAAATGTAGCATCACACAGTAGTAGTTGTAATAGACAAGACGAGACACAAAGAGAAGATCAATACGTTGTCGTTGTCGTTGCGCTCCACCCCCTTTTCCTTCCTCATACATACATATGTATACACTTTTTATTTCGTTACACCATTTTTGCTCTCGTACCCCCTGATGAGTTGTCGCCTGAAAGAGATAGAGTAATCAAATCTACACGCTGTCGATTCTATACGAAAAAGAAAGATTTGATCTAATGAAGTGTTTCATATTGTAATTTTTGTTCTCTTGTTCAATTAAATATACAATTGCGATCAAAGAAACAAATACTTTGAATTTATTGTAAATATAAAAGTCTTCAAAATTAAATGATGAACAACTTCTTTTTTTTTAGTTACTATTAATCTTATTTATAAATGAACATCAAACAAAAAAAAAACAACAAAAAAGAAAAGCACATTTGAATCTAAAATGTTTCTATATATATGTTAGATCCAATAAACTTCATTTTGAATAACATTATTTTTCATGAAAAAGACTTCATTTGAATGCAATAATAATATATCAATGAGTAAAAAGTAACTTAGTAAAGTGAAAAATGATTAACATTTTCTCTCATTCCCAAGAGAATTTAATGTGCCGACACACATAGAGAGTGTGAGAGACAAAACTAGTGGTGTCATTTTTATTGATGATGATGATGAGATAAGAGAGAAAAAAAGACACATATATACACATTTCTACATAGTAAAAATATGATTGTTGATCAAAATTATCTATTGAATTTCAGGTATGAATCAAATAAAAAATAACTAGTATATTATTGCATAGAAATTTTCTTGTACACCATTTCATTTGCTTATTATCAATGTTTTTTTTTCTCTCTCTTGTTCCCCTTCCTTTTTCTTGATTTTTGACATTCGTCCATATAAACCAGACTCAAAGGCATTTTTCGTACGAAAGTCACGTCGCAGCGATAACGCGCAGACAAGATGATAAAGAGGCCTCTAATTGTCCGATGATGCTCTCTCCTTCCCTCGCTCGCTCTCTCTCTCTTGTTACTTGCACATCCATATAGAACAATATCCGATACTAGTGCTACCCACCGAGCAAATCAGATTTATTCTTTTAATTCTCTCTTCTACACACGATTAATAACAAGCTATTCTCTTTTGCTCAAATCTTGTCTGTTTATATGCATTTCTTTTATAGTCACATCTCTCATTTTTTTTTCTCTATATAACATGGAATGTATTTCTATAGTAAAAAAAATATATGAGAGAGAAAAAGAACAGACAAATATTGAGAAAAGAGAGTAAATGATTCTTCTCTCTCTCTCTCTCTCTATTATTCTTTGGATTTCTTTTTTTTTCAAACAAACAAACGTTTACTAAAGAAAAACGATGGCGTCTTGGTGGCATCCACAGCAGCAACAACAGCAAACAAGTGAACCATTTGATTATCCTCCTCCTCCACAAGCAATGGTACCATCACAATTTTTTTATGATTCACATATGATTATGGTTGAAGGTGGAAATAATGATGACTATATCATGCATACAACAAACAATGGAAATATAAATGATTCAACTTCAATTGATTATCAACATCGTCGAAATTGGTTTAATGGGTAAACAAATCTTTAAAAAAAAATATATAAAATAATATTGACAATGAAGACGAGAAAAAAAAAGCTTTTATTTCAATTAGAAATATTCTCAAGAATTTCATTGGATATTTGAATAAATAAATTGACCATTCATATTCGTTTGTTTTTTTCTTTAGAAGTAATAATGATGATCGTAAAGCAAAATCTCGTGTTGCAGCAAAACATCGTCGTAGTGCTGAAAATAAAGAATTTACTGATTTATCAAAATTATTACCATTACAACAACAAATAGCTGCACAACTTGATAAAGCATCAATTATTCGTTTAACAATTAGTTATTTACGTTTACACGAATTTTTATCACATGGTGATCCATTTTGGCCAAATGAAATAAATGGTAAATTCATTTTTATTCATTTCATGAATTTAAAAAATTTTCCTGTTGTTTTTTTTTCTCTATTTAGTACCATCAAGAAAACAAGCATTTAAATTATTTAATGCTGATGAAGCATCACAATTATTACAAGTAATAAAACAACAACAA
>JAJEKB010021657.1:0-31316 GCA_022393335.1 Macrotrachela quadricornifera | reverse complement strand
CATGAAAAAACAATTGATATATATGGTCATGTTACTCTATTACGTGCTCAACGGTAATAAAATATTTTATTTGAAATAAATGAATATTGGCTTTTGTTTTTTTTTCTTATAGAAATTATATTGTTCAAACTGAAGAACAATATATATTTATTTATGAAGCTATAAATGAAGCAATACAAACAGGACAAACAGAAGTTCCAGCAAGAAATTTATTAACACATTTACAAAGACTTTTACAACCAATAAATGATAGTTCATTAACAGAAATGGAAGCTGAATTTAAAGTAAATCTTTAGAAAAAATAAATAAAATTTTATTAAGAAAAAATGATCTTTTTTTCATTTAGCGTTTAGCAAATGTTAAAGCTCAACCATCGAAATTTATTAGTGCAAATAATCCATCAAATAAATTTAAAAATCGTCTTGTGAATATTTTACCATGTAAATTAAATCTTTTTTTTTCAGTTACAAATTATTTTTTTTCTCATTACTAGATGAAAATACTCGAGTATGTTTATCTCCAATACGTGGTATTGATGGTTCTGATTATATTAATGCATCGTATATTGATGTAAGCTTAATGAAATGATATTTTTTTCTTGTCAGTTTATGTTAAAGTAATAGTTCTATTCAACTTTGTGAATAACTATTCTGTAGTCATACTACTAGATGACTTAGTATATACGTATAAATCGATTTTCGTTATCATCGAGATCAATATAAGAAAAAAATATTACATTTAATTGGTTAGATTGAATTGAATAGCTATCATTGTCATGTTATCACGGCTGTAGGACTGAGCTTTGAGTCCAATGAATGTGGAAATAACAAGACAATTCTGTACTACTAATACATTAGCAATACCATATGACAGAGTTATAGCAAAGCTAATAATTAATAACAACAGTAATTTTGATTAGGAGATGCTTACCTATATGATCTAAACTTTAGATAAATATCTACACAAATTTCGTGATAGTTTATTTGTTAAACGGTAGCTAATCTTCCGACTACCATAATGCCACTGTATATCATCAGTTCTTCTCGAATCGATAATAGTGCAAACAAATGTGCGATACGGATAGTACTATCTATTTATGGTAATCTTATATAAGATTCTACTAGAGAAAAGACAAATCTTTATCTCTTACTAAATATATATTTTTTTTTATTGACGAAAATTGTAGGGTTATCGATTGAAAAATGGTTATATTGCAACACAAGGGCCATTAAATGAAACCATCGATGATTTTTGGAGAATGATATGGGAACATAATGTAACAATTATTGTTATGCTTACAAAATTAAAAGAAATGGGAAGAGAAAAATGCGCTCAATATTGGCCAGTAGATCGTTCAATACGTTATGGATATTTTCTTATTGATCCACTTGGAGAGTATCATATGTCACAATATTTATTAAGTGAATTTAGATTAACTGATTCAAGAGTAAAAGAATTTATTTTGATATATATATTTTAGTATTTAAATATTATTTTGTAGGACGGTCAATCTCGAACTATTCGACATTTTCTTTATACAGAATGGCCAGAACAAGGTGTGCCAAAAGTTGGAGAAGGTTTTATTGATTTCATAGGACAAGTACATAAAACAAAAGAAGGCTTCGGTCAAGATGGACCGATTGTTGTTCATTGTTCAGCTGGTAAACATTTTTATAAAAATTTTAAGTTTTGTTTTAAGAAAAATATTTTGTTTTTGAAAAGGTGTTGGAAGAACTGGAGTATTTTTAACATTGAGTATTGTACTTGAACGTATAAGGTATGAAGGTGTTGTTGATGTATTTCAAACGGTGAAATTATTACGTACACAACGACCAGCACTTGTTCAAACAGAAGTATACATTTTTATATTCATAAGATTTATATTTATTTTGATGTTTTTCTTATTTAGGATCAATATCAATTTTGTTATCGTTCAGCACTTGAATATCTGAGTTCATTTGATAATTTGATATGAACTTAATTTCTAGTCAACACAGTGACTTGTAGCTAAAATTTCTGATAATATGCGAATTTAATGTGATGCTTTACAAGAAAATTCTTATTACTATGCTAGAGCTTTTTTTCTATATTATATGTAGATATATGTTCTCGTTTTTGATACTATTTTTCTAACCAAAGGGTTCAGACTTTTTTCTGTCTTAATTATTGTGCTATGGATGCTGTTTTCTTTTTTTTGTGTGTGTAATGTTTAATTTCGAATTTAAATAATCAAACAATTCTCTATTCAAAAATCTAGGGTATAACATATTCTATCCACTAGTGAACCTGGAAACAATTTTTGTTATATATTCAAAAAAGCTTGTCAGCGCAGTTCCTTTGGACCTAAAGTGTGGAATTCACATATTCATATGAGCTATAATCTATTTTATTATAAACTTTTTTCACTATTATTACTTTGGTTGAAGAAGAACGACTGCAAACCACAGTAATCAATTTCTATCTCCTGTCTGACTGTGATGGAGAGCAGGAATACCGCATCTGCCGGTAACCAAGGACAAGTGTCTGTGAGGGACGGCCCTCAAACTTCGCCTTAAAACTTACACTTACGATTTTCCTTCATCAAATATATGAGTTCCACAAAATCAAGATTCAAGAGAAATAAGTAGGAGAGATGATCAACAGATAGCATCATTTTTTGGTTTTTTTTGTTAGTTTTTATACAGTTCAGTCGTTATGTTTGGTTAAACACAAAATCATTTCATCTGTTCTCTTTAATTATTATTGAGAACGTTACTCAGACTGAATAGCGTATTAATTTCCTGAAGAAAAAAACACTTCAGCTCGCCTACTTTAATTTTCATGATAGAATCTATTTTTTCCTAGCAAAAAAAATCTTAAAGCACTTTTTTACATATGTGATTTATTTTCAAAACATTTACATAAATATAATTTTATTTACAAAAAAACATTTATCTTTTTTAAAACACTTGTATTTATTTGGACATCAATTTAACCAATTTTATGCGTAAATCGTCATGGATGTTATTCCATCTCATTGGAAGTTCATTTATTAGAGTCGCTTTCAAATAAAATACTTTTGTAGCCAGCGTTTTCTCCAAAATTGACTATAAAATCTCTGTTAGATTTAAGGCGAAACCTCCGAAACCCAATTGAGTACATTTAGTTCAATTTAATAGTTCTGTTTTTGACTGCATTCGATGTGTGCTGTGAAGACAAGTTCTTGCTGGTATATTATTACATTTTTCTCTGCAAATTTTGGTGTAGATCGATCGCTTTTATTCCGTTTATAAAACGAAGCCATATAACTGACTAATCATATAATCCGTATTAATATTTGTACTTCTTCCAAAACCGTATGTATTGTCCCGAATTTTAACATTCTAACAATTGGTATACTGCACGCAGTCCAGAAAAAGTTTATCTTCTATAATACGTTACATTTTGTACTGATACTTTGTGCTCTAATTTATGAAATATTTATTTGTCAAAATCAAATCACTCTGCACGAGTTATTTTCTATTCATTTCTAACACTATTTGCATCAGACAACGCATTGTTGTCCATGATGAGCATTCAACTACTCCTCTTTTTTATTTTTGCCGCATAATTGACGTCAATAATTTTGAACTTTTCCTGTTGTAATCGATTTTGGTGATATATTCTTCAAGTTCAGCCGTAGTCAGACTAAAGTCGTCTCTCCGTTTGACGAACCTCACGATTAGAAAGTATTTTTGAATACCTGGAATGTTTTCAATCATCGCATCCATCCAATTATTCATGTTTTTGGGCTGCATTTTGCACATAACATCTTGAAGTTTTGGGCTGCTTTGAAATTTGAATCTAACTCACACTAGTACTATGTAAGATCACTGTCTGATTCAAGATGATTGGATGAATATAGACTTTTTTCATATAAAAGAGCTTGATAATAATCGGATAGACAACGTGTATCTAAATAATTGTTAATGTTAGATGAAAGAAATGTAGAAAATTCTTGTCGATACTTTTTATACTATCATAATAATGAAATTATCGATTTTATACGATTATTTTGAAACAAATTGCCAAGATTCATACATTGATATGAATAATAGTTGCCATCTAATAAATCCATTTTTTATCTTAAAAAATTATTACCAGAAAATGAAGTAGATAACAAAAAATTAGTTTATTTATTTTATTTAATGAATTTATTTAAATTATCTACTATAAACATACTTATATAACGCAAGTTTTATGTTTTACTTTATATCATACCTAGCGGAACGTCTCAGTATTGATTCTGCCTCTGGATCGTATTTTAAGTCCCGGCCTCGTCTACTCTTATTCTCGGTAGCTATGAAATACTGACATTGAAAAATTGATCAAAAGTGAATGATTCTTCGTTCTTACACGTCTAAATCCAGAAGATATTGATGAAATTTATGATTTCTATCGACTTTTTCTCTTGATCAAACATTTATAAGCGCATATATTCGTCTCGATCATCTCAAATCTCAACTGATTCTGAGCGCCTTTCGTCATGTTCTCGATTCCAAAACCATCTAATTATTCTTCTAGTAAATTTCTTTTGATCGAAACTAAACTCAAGGACACATCTAATTGATCTAGAATGTCGGATTCACAATACCCATTGTTTGCGGAATTTCAGATAATATATTACACTTTGTACTACTAGAATCATATTGAATTTCGATTGTTTGCCAAGAAGAACAGATACAAAGATTTGTGTGGGACAGACTCTTTAGCAATTTTAGGAGTCGATATTAGTAACAAACAAATTTTGCACTTCATACACTATTTATTCGAAATCCTTGTCTCACACGACTTCAAAGAAATCAATTTCCTCAAATCGATGAGGGTATAATATGACTCATATGCAGTAAAGCGATAGGTACTCTAGTAGGTTATCGAATTCAATAGACTTCTGATTCGTAATGTGCTTCCTCCGATCATTCGATGATGATATTCATTTTCCCAAAAATTCGTTTCGTATTGATTTCGGGCTAACGAATAAGATTTTGAGGTAATTGGACCCCTTACTCAAACTCACCGCCTCTAAAAAATCTCTGACGCACTTTTTACTTGAAAATGTAAGTTGGATTAGCTAGTTTCTTAGCAGCTGAATCCCTATTGATTTTTGGCCAAGGAATCAGATTTCGAGGCAATTGACCTTCAGATTCAGATTCAGCATCTTCGAAAACCTTCAGGTATGTGCCTTGTGTGTGCTGACAATGTGTGACTCAGCAATTCTTTGATTCAATCGAATACTGCAATCTGATTGGTCAGGTACAGACGAGGGCTTCTTGCGGGCGCGGGGACTGATGTTTTTTCGACAAAAAGTAGTCGTTGACCTTCTTCTAGATGAGAGGATGTACTTTAAAAAGATTGATTGCATATGCTCGAACTGTGTCCAAAAGTGTAAAGAATAGAGAAACAGACAAACTTTCATTTATATATATATATAGATAATTTACGCAGAAATGAAATAACCAATTATTGTGAAATTTTATTCAAAATCTCTTACGTTTTGTTGAAAATAATCGTATAGGATCAAAAATTTTCTTATTATGATACAATAAAAATTTCTATATTTTTTTCATTGATTAGATTTTGAATTACATCTCGAGGTAATTGGTTATTTCGTTTTTACATAAAATTGACAATAGTTTTATCTTCAATGTTTAATCGAAAATAGATCATAGATATGGAAAACTGTCTTAAAATTTTGTTTGCCACTTTATAACGATGGAGTAACACAAGGACCTTTGAACAGGAAAAATTGCAGCTTTTTATCGTGCTTCTATTAAAACTAATTCACAATTAAAGGTTATTGAAAGACTTTTGCATCAACCTGTATATAACCTAAACTGAGAAAAGTTCTGATTTCTGAAACATGTACCCAGAGTTTAGATGTTTTATTATTCCTTAGTTATACCTATGTAACTGTTTTTTTGAAATAACAAACATTATAATGCATTATGTCTTGATGATTACATCTCTACGGATCTACCTTTACAACTATTTCTTCGCATCGAGATCCTTTTAGTGGGTATTATGAAGTATTTGAACGTAATTAACACATCGATTTATATCAAATTAATCCAAGTTGGTATGTATTGATAGTAGAGTGAAAATAGCTGAGACGTTCTCGCGAATAGTTTTGACGTGAATTTCAAGTATGATGAAGTGCGGAATTTCTACTTTTTTCCTCTTGCTATATAGCCTTTTGCTACACTCCATTCTCTTACTTTTAGATCCATATCTCATGAATAAAACCATAAATTTATACCACTATGTCTATAATATCATTACATCTATATCCGGATGATTGAATGTTTTGACATGTTTGCTAGATGCTGTGTCGAGCGGTGTAGACCAGATTCCAATAGTATATGACACGACTTGGATTGACTCTTAGTAGTCGTTTCTATTCAATGCATGTATGTCGTTGACGTTCACGACTATTTACGAACGAATATGATTAAGAACAATAATTGTTTAACAAATCATTTACAACTGGTATACATAATGGCGTATAAAATTATTCAAACCTTGTTTACAGCTGTGGTATTGTGACGCTTGTCATTCATGGCGATCTTTCATAGTCAATTTTTACGATCGTCTTAATGCATCCTACAGCTTCGTTTATGATTATTATAAAGTAGCACTCTAAACATACGTTACTGATTTCTCCTTCGCAAAAAATGATCCATTAATGACGAATAAAATATTATTCTAAATAATCAATTATCAGAAATTAAAGTATTTTTTGGGAATAAAGATTTAAAATTCATTAAAAATATAGGGAAATAATAGATACAAGTTATGAAAATGTGGTCTTCGTAAAATAATAGAGAATAATAAGGCACTTTTGCATTATTCACTCATTATCGGGTGCATGGACGAATGTTTAGGCATTATTTTTTAATGAATAATCAAGCATTTAGGCCTTATTTCTATACAATGAATTATAATGCACTTATTGTTAAAAATATAATGAGAAATAATGAATTAAAGTCGTTTCTTTACGAATCGTTTAAAATAATAGGAAGTAATTGGTCTTTTTTTTGCATTAGTTATATTTATTCGACGACATGGTTAATGACATATAATGAGTAGAAAAATAAATAAGCTATCATCCAAAACTCAACAATCTTTTAGTTCATACATATAATACAAACCGACTCATTTTTAAAATGAATTCATTATATTGACAGAAAAAAAAACCTCTTTAAAAAGTCAAATATTTGTTTTTATTGTTGTTGAAACTCGATCTCTTGTACAAGACGTGTAATCCATTGTGGAACAACTGGTGTTCGACGAGCAACATATGCTCCACGATTTGTTCGACAAAGAACAAAATCTCCATTTTCACTATTTTTCATTGTTGCCGGACGAACACGTTGAACAATACCATCTGATGCAAATACAACTAATGGCTCAACATTATGTTGTGTTTTAATGATATTTGATGTTGTTGTTGTCGGAGGACGAGGAGATAATATTGTCGATTGAGATGTGAATGAAGGTGATGATTCAATCAATGTAATTGTTGATGAATTTAAATCATTTGATGAAGAATAATCAAGACCAACACCTGAATCATTATCAGTATATGAACGATGATAATCAATTGAATTTGATTTAGCCATTCGTATAATATTACTAAAATTATTGAATAAAATATGCAATTTTCTTATTTAAATCAAGCTGATGCCATTTCTAAATTGCTATTCCTTTCTTTTGCGTTGCTAGCTATTGCGCTCAACATTATATATAAATAGGAAAAAAAATAGTCATGACGCTTGCTCCACAAACAGTGAAAAAGGAAGAAAAAAATAAAAGTACAAAATTCTAATGACAACATGATATTTTTTTTCTTAATAAATATGACTCATTTTTATTATACGACTTGTAATGCTTCGATCAACAGAACGGCACTTTTTTAAGTATTTTTCTTTAATAAATGACACACGACAAAATAGGTCTTAAGTGAATAAAGAATTTACAATCAAATTCGTTGGTACATTTTCTAAGGTCAATATAATATACAAAAACATGTCATAGATCAGAAAAACTATTTTTATAGTTGCTTTTTTTAATCTCCGGAAAATATCACTTCCCTATCACCGAATAAACGTATACTAAGAATTTATATATAGTCTTCTTCTTGAAACATGAAACATAAGCATGTTATTTTTCTCTAAAGTATGACTATTTCAAATATTGCATATGTCTGTTGAGTATTATTTATAGATCTATCGTGATTTGTTATGATGAAAAAACAAAAGCATCTGAAAGTGTATTCCTTGAAGAGAAAAAAAAGTCTATTTGGATTTACTTGAACTAATAGATTTACTAATTGCAATACATAATAATTATGTCAAAGGGAAATTATCGAACTGAAAAGTCAGTTCTCTATCATCTTTCCTTTGATCATAACATGAATACTAATATTTATAGGAAAAAAAAACTTGACTATTTCTACATTGTTAAGTTTTAAAAATAACCATTAATTATCTGTTGTTGTTTTTTTACATGTTTCTATTTCTATCCTATTAATAACTTGTCAAATAAAGTCATTTAACTGAACATATATATAAATAATAATCAATCATCAATTCATGTTTTATAAGATTAGAATATGCAAATTAAAAGATCAAAATGATCCATTTACAAGTTTTCTCATTAATTTGATTATCATCTTTTAATTTCTTTTCTTCCTAACTAAAAATTATTATATGAATAATAATTATTATTCTATCTAAATTAATAATTACATTGACATACAATCAAAAAAAAAAAGATTCCGATAGATAATAAATATGATTTATAACGGAAAGACTATTATTTACTAAGTAAAATGAATGATAAAAGAATAATCAATGAGTTCTTTAAGACTATTTCTCTTTGATTATTTAGTCCTTTTATAAATATCATATTTTTATTAATAATATAAAGCAAAAATAAAACAGCAAAAACAAAAACGAACTGATAAAAATTAATATTGATAGATTCTCTTTCTAAGGATTTTTTTTTATTTTGAAAATATATTAATAAACAAAATAAAAACAAACTAGAAGTGGATGTCAATGTCAAATATTATTTCTATTTGTATCGTCTATTATTGAATTATTTGACAGAAATAGTGGTTCATCTAATAATAGATTTCGTTTGATTGGTGTTAATTGAATATTTTCAAAATTTGTTTTTTTTATTGTATAACCATTTGTTTTACCATTTAATGATATATCTATTGGTATTTGATGTGATGATGGACGTTCATTATATATTTCTCCATCACCACTTACATTATTTAATCTTCGACGATTAAAACAAAAACATATTCGAAATAAACATGGAATTATTTGTTGAAATTCTTTACGAAAATTATCATTTAACCATGAATATAAAAATGGATTATATATTGTTGATGACATAGCTATAACATGTGTACTTAAAAATAAAACTTTATAATGACGTAAATCTGAACGATGAAATTCTGCAACCATATGAACAATATTTAATGGTAACCAACATATTGCAAATATCACAACCATAGCAATAAGCATACGATTTGTACGTTTTTTACGAGAAATTTCAACTTCTTCACGTAATCTTGTACGACCAGGTAATGAACGACGTGCAAGTGCTACCCATACTTTATAATAACTAAATGATATAACTGAAAATGGTATAAGATATTGTAAAACTAATGATGAAAAATTAAAAAAACGCCGAGATGTATATTGTGGCCAGTATTCCTATTAAATAAAAATAAAATATTTTTTTTAAATTTCTTTATTGTTATTTTTTTTTTTTTCATTTAATTTACTTCACATTTTGTACGATCAAATCGCATATAAATAGCTAAAGGTAACGATATTGATATACCAACAACCCATATAACAATAATTAATAATATACAAACACCTAAACGCATTCGAGAACGAAATGGATGTACAATAACAAAATATCGATCAACAGCAATGGCTAATGAAGTTAATGTTGATACATAAACTACAATAAAATTCTCCAAATGAATAAAAAAAACACATGCTAGTTATAATTTATATTTTACCAGATATTCCTAATGACATAGGTACTAAATGACAAAGTATTCTTCCAAGATGCCAAGTATGTCCATAGGCTGATATAGGTGTAAATGGTACAGCTAAACAACACATCTATGCAAGAAAAAAGAAAAAAAATATTTTTTCATAATTTAATTTTTCGAATAAAATTAACTTACTAGAATATCTGAAAGTGCTAAATTAGTAATAAATACATTAGTTACAGTTTGCATTGCTTTATTTCGACAAACAACAACTAATTGAATTTAGAAGAAAAAAAGCTCTTTTTTTTTAATTTATATTATTAAATTATTACTTACAAACTACAAGAGCATTTCCAGTTATACCAAAGAAAAAAATCAATCCATATAATGATATAAATGTTGCCATTATAGGTGCACGACTTTCAAGTGGAATTGTTTGTGCAGTTGTTGTACTAATTGTCATTGATGATGTTTGTAGTGTATTAGTAATATTAATATCATTTTCAATAATATTATATGCCATAAGCGAATATAAATAAGTATAAAGATTAAAAAAAAAATCTTTTTAAATAATAATTAATAAATCTACGAATATATTATATACTATAATAAAAATAAAGATAATATTTAATGTAACTTACAAGCAAAAGATATGAAAAAGAAATGCTTTTGTCTAGTTTCCTCTGTTATCGTCTCCGTTTACGTTGCTTCCTATTTTTTTATTAATCATTTTTCTGCGTGTTTTTTTTTCCTCTTTTTTTTCTTTGACTTTTTCTTCTTGATCTTATACTACATTTTATAGAATGGTTCAGTAAATATGCGTATTCATGCAAATGTGTTGAGAATCATCTTTCTACTATTGGACTGTTTTTCATAGAACTTGCGTTTCTTTTTCTTCTTTTTCTTTTATCGTAAACGATAATGATGAAGAAATAGAAAACATGCAGAGAACGACAAGATGAGAATTTTGAAAAAAAAAAAAGGGAAAAAAAAGACGGTTCATACGTTGCTTTACAGCCAACGAATAGAATTGAGTGTGAATAAGAAAGTGTAAAGATTCACTGTTTGCGTGTGCATCTTACACCCACGGAAAGGCTGTATCTAAGATGAATATGTAGCAAAGAATCGGCAGGATTAAAGAAAAACCTTTTTTCTAATAAGTCTAATGACAGACAGATGCTATCAAACACCTCACACAATCACGTCATTTTTTATTTTGGATAAAAAAAATTCATTAAATAATATAAAAGATTCCATCAAGCAAAGAAGAAGAAAAAAAATTAATGACAATGTTTTTATATTAGTTAGCTTATTCATAATTCTTGACAGAGGAAAAAAAAGAGATTATATATAAACTTACTGTAAATATAGAAGAAAAATAATTATTTAACTAATTCTATAGAAAGTTTTTTTTTTTTTTATTAATTAAAAAGTTTCATGTGTCGAGATATATTATTTGGTTTAGTACGTGTTGTTTTTATTCTCTGCTAAAACTTTTCTTACTTGCATTTACATAAAAAGAGATGAGGATGAAAGTAAAAAAAAAATCATAAGTGAGACAAAATAACAAATAAGTATCTGTTGCTCTATTATAATTTCAAATCAGCTACAGACCAATAATTCTAATTATATATTTAAATATTCACATTGTCTACCTGACAAAAGCTTGACATCATATTACGCTATAAAGTTTATATGCGATGAAAATTATTAAAAAAGAAAAATATTTCATTCTCAAGCCTGATATTCTATTTTCTATTGGGATTAGAATACATGACACAAGACTCACGCGATGATCAATTGAACTATTGCTCAGTTTTATTCTATTAAGGAATAAATAAAAAATTAAAAAAGAAGTCTTTTTAATAACGTACTTTTTTTTAAAAGCAAATTGTAAAATGTATTGTAAAGATAATAATAAAAATGTTCTTTTAATTTTAAGTGAAATTTTTACATATATCTAACAAAGAAATTATGATTAAATTATTTAAATACAGCTTTGATTAACTGAAATTTTTAAATGCAAGGATAGAGTGATGAATAAAAATTTAAAGTAGATTTTTTATTTTTGAATACGAAATGATTGTCTTCTATATATCGACTGAAAAATCAACATTACTGTATAAAATAGATTAATTCTCATACTTTCAAATTGTATTATAGACTTTGATTGTAGTAAGAAAAAGGAATTATTTTATTCCGTTTCCAAAACTCTTCTTAAAATAATATTTTTACGTATTGAGAATGAAGAAAAAAAAGGTTTTTTCCATACCTTTTAATGAGATTTAGTTGTTAAAACTAATCATTTTGGAAAAAGATATAAACTCATTTAATTCTTCATTAAATTGTGTATAACAAGAATTTTATATTAATTCCTAATCATCAGAAAATTGTTAACATATTTACAGTACTTTAAAGTTTTATCTCGAACTTTTGAACAAATATTGATAATGTTCTTACCATAAATCAATGTTATTTATGTGGAAAAATTCTATTTGACTGATAAATATGCATAAGAAAAAAACAAACGTTAAGCTTAGTCTTTTTTTCCTTCGAAATTAATAGAAGAAAATATATTTGCATTTATCATTAATGTCTATGCAATGAATTTCGATAAATAATCTTGATGATTGACTCTTTTTTTATCTAACATTTATCATGGGAAAAATGGTCTATTATACTCATCTTTTGTCCTCGTCATATATGTTAATAATAAAATCTTTATTTTGAATTATAATTCTCATATGAATATGTATATATAATATTCATGATAAAGTTAATAAGAAAAAAAACGGCTTTTTAAAAAACATTTTTTCTCTGATATCATGATCCGAGTTCTTCTAGAAATGTCATTATAAAACTCATTCATAAATAATTTTCCTTCATTTAAAACTATAATAAATTTGATTATTCAGGAAATTCTTTTTTGCATATGGAATAGGCACATTATGAATTTTTATAAAATTAAAACAGTTTGTAACTGTTAAATGCTAAATAACTCAAAATGAATAAAAATTTTATATTGTTCATATTTTATTGGATTTAATATTTATCTTAATAAGTTTAGTTATTACGTATTTTGAATATACAGTTTATATGTGCTCATTAAAACAATTATTTAGTATATATTTAATACAAAAAAGAAAAATGTTTCATCATAAGTGAAAGTATACTTCAATAAGAAAATGAGCACTAGACAAATAATTTCCGTTGAATTCAGATTAGATATGAAAATAATTGCAAAACTTATATGAGAATAGAAGTGATCCTTCGATAGTTTTATTAATGTTGAAAAATATTTTAAATGAATAGTAGTTGTCCAACTAGATATGAGTAGAAAAAAAAAAGATATAAAAAATTTTAATTTTTGTTTTGTATCGAACTTCATTTAAGAATATGACAGAAAGTTGATTATCTATTCAAAACACAGATTGTTTTCTATCCTATTAGAAGTGTCAATCCAAACTTTGTTTTACAAATGTTTTCAATATTTTATTAATTAAAAAAATGTAAGCACATTTATTATTAGTCTATTTCTCACTGTAAAGTATGAAAGATAATTTAAATATTATTAAATAAGTAATGTCAATTATAATTCATTCATTTTTTGAGTATAATATTTAAAATAAGACTTGTAACATGAATCTTCTTTCTTTTTGATACATTGATAAGCTTGAAATAGATGTGATCTAGCTAAGAGTATAAAGAATCGATTTATTAATTACCAAAAATTTCATTGAGAGTATAATTCAAATCCAGATCTTGATTCAATAGGCACTAATGTTTAACAATGACCAATATTAGATTGAACAGATATAATTCAAAAACGAATTAATATGCTAAATAATCTATATAAATGTTGTCGAATTATTAAATAATTGATCATAAATAATCGCAAATAAAAGTAAACTTTGATATTGAAAATTTTGAAAAACTTAAAACTACTATTACAATTCAAAAATAAATATTTTAGTAACAAGATCACAGTTAGTGACAACGTAGACATTACATGAAAAGATAATGGAATGTTTTTTGATAGTTTGAATAATGTAAAGTATTATACTTTGACTGACGATCAATTAAATAAACCAGAAGATTCTGTTTTGATCTGTTACTTTACTGAAATTAATTTTTTTCATAGAAAGTAAGAAGAGTAAACTTCTTTTCAATCGTTCATTCTGCACTAATAGATGTTTTAAAAGATATCTTTGATAAATTAGCGTTTCACATCAGTTTTACAATTCCAATTTGAATGGAATATGTACTCTGTACACATGCACAAATGATATTAAAAAAAATCTAGATCTTTGATCTACATATTTATCGGGAGTTATACAGCATGTCCACGTAATGCGACACTTGACTGATTAACTTTTGAAAAAATTTTTTTTTCGAGTTAATCAAATCTGACTGGGCTTCAATACGCAGTTTATAGCGCTGATTATATTTTCAATTTTCTATGCAAGAAAGTTTTTTTATGAAATACTTCGAAATGTATCATTCAATACAGCATTTTATTCTCTATAAAATGGTCTATTTAGTTTTGACTTCCATAGCTATGAACAACTTGTAAACATTAATATATTTCCCAACATGATGCTCAGTTTATGAATCCTCCAGCTGATGAATCAATCTTATTCTTGCGTAGCATGCTTAAGTACTCAAAAATGAATAATATTTAAAAACGATAAAACCAATCTGTCTATGTGAAGTCTCTCAAAACTGATGGACAGAAAAGTGTCACAACGTTACATTTATTTTTTGAACCATTGAAAAGCTCTACAGAATATGCTCTTTTGATTATTTATTTGGATAGAGCTTTTCTTTAGAAACTCAAACTTAAGCAAGAGTTCCAAAGAAAAAATTTTTTGAACAATATTTCTTCACATACAAAGATTTTTCATCAATCAATCTTGTCTAAATGGTAAAAAAACACGATATTGATAAACAATAAGATATGTCTATATACTCTACTGAAAGTATCCATTGTATAAATCTTCTTTCTTATCACATAACCAAAGTTTATAAAAGAAACAAGAATAAATTCTATTTCTATCTATAAAATTAATCATGTATTATTCTAATAAAATTAAATGTATACAAAGATAATATGAAAGATTAACAACAGAAAAAGAAAAACAAGCGTGCATATGTTTACTAATTAATATAAAGATTTCATAACAAGCATAATATAAGAAAATAAAAATAAGTTTATACATATGTTTGTCCAGTTTTATATTTTCCATCACGATATTTTTCATATGATGGATCACGATGCATTAAATGTTCCGATTCCTCCTAAAAAAAAAACAATAATTGAAGAAAAATGTTTTTTTTTAATTATATTTTATTAGTTCACATAGCATTAATGTCATATAAGCAAAGCTAAAGAATATATCACATTTAATATGTGAATGATTAAAATTAATCTGTTTTTTTTTTTATGTATAGAAGAAAAATAAAATTAACTGAAAATTTTAGATTTAAAAATTAATCAAAACTAAAAAAGCTAAATTTAAATTTTACAATTGTTTTTGTGGATGTTTCCTCAGGTAATAATGCTTCAGTAATTATAATTAATGGGGTAGATGATAAATCTGATTTAGCAATTAATATAGAACCATTATCTTGTTTTTTTGTTACCTATATAGAAGAAAAGTATTATTATTTCATGCATTATATGTGTTAAAATAGCCTATTATTTATATAACGAGATATATGTTTTATTTAAACACCGACCTCAACTATATGTGGTAAACTATTTTCTAATTTATTATGATTTAAATTATCAGGTTCAGTGTCTGATGATGTCTATAAGATATTGAATAATGATGGTATTATTTTAAAATAAAAGACAAAAAGAATTTATATAAGAAATGAATAACATACTTTTCGTGTTTGATAACTAGAATCTTCAGACATTTTTGGCATACGAACATTTCGAGTAACTGAAAAACGACGAACTCGACCTATATTTTTTCCAGGTAAAATATCATCAAGCCAATAAAGTTCTTCTTGTGTAAATATTTTATCCATTAATTTACGTACAAAACATGTTGCTAATACCTAAATAATAGAAAATAAAATATTATTTTTTTCTATAATTTTAATTTACTAATAATGGAAAACCAATTGCAATTGAACTGATATTTTTTATACCAAACATGCCAACAAGTGCAACAATTTGTATAAGAGTAAATAAATGAACACGTTTTATTGATACATGTCGTAAATATGGATAATCTGGTTGATGTTTTTGTGGCATAAAAAATAATAAAAAACGATCAAATATCTATAGATTAAAAAAGAAAAATATAATTTAAAATAAATATATATTTAAATTTACTAACTTGCATATTACGTAAAGCAGATACACCCATAAACATAAAAACACCATAAAGAACAGGCATTGGAATAAACTAAAAAGATTTATTAATATAATTTTAATTAAATCTTAATAGACATTAAATGATGAATGTACTACAAAATTTCGTGTAGAAAATTTTAGAATTTAAAAAGATTCGCTTATATTACAGTTATCCTTTTAGCTTTTTAAAATGGACAAAACTTTAAGTGATTAAATTTTGACGTTGCGAAAATCATTTTTACTTATTTCATTTTTTTATAATTGTAGAACTTTTCCAACTGGATCTTACGATATATCTTGTTTGTTTTTTTACTACAATATATTAAGTGACAATATAATGATATACAAAACTGTTTTATTCGTTATAATCTATGCTTTACAAAAAGGAAACAATTCTTATCAATAATTTATCATCATGACATTAGTTGACGTGTGATCAAATAGTATAGATCTATCGAATTGCAGTTTTTAAGAGTGAAGATGATGATGAGAATCGATTCTTTATACTTGTTTTAGCTCGTGTTTTACATTAGTGAAGCGAAATAATTTCGTATTAAAAAATTGAAAAAAAAAGCTCTCAAGATCCTAAGTTGGTTCCCTCTAAATAACCAGTTTCGACATCATAAAAATATCTCTATCATTAGAACTAACAGAGGAGCATTCTCAAATATCAGCGTGTTTTTCATCTGTAGTGTACCACATCTTGTCTATTTTAACAAACTATGTTTATTATAAAAAACGTTTTTAATTTTGCAGTTATAAAAGACATCGCTAATATAATTCTTAATACGATTGACAATATTATTTTTTGGCATTACGCGATATAAGGCTGAAATTTTCAAAATAGTGATCATTGTGGTAAAAATTCTTGCAATTCTTTGAAATAATATAATGAGTAGATGAGCGGTTTTGAAATAAAACTATTTCAGAAGGGTGAAAAATTATGAGTTAGGATTAGAGTTTGATATTCTCTTCGCGTTTCAGCTTAGGAACTGTAAAATTATATTTTAGAATAGGAAAAAAATAGTTCGAATGAAATACTTTTTCGTACATTTACGTCCTTTCACTATTAGGATTCTAAATCTACAGATATGTTCTTCATCTATATATCAGTTTACAGAGTTAACTCTTCTTTATAAATTAACAAAAACAACAGGATAATATTTCTAGATTTTGATTATCTAAAGTTGTGTTCTTGTAAAACGGATACCATTATTCTGAAAACTTTTCCCCTTTTGACCTTCTCACAAGTAAAATTTTCATAAAAAAAATATGTTTATTTAGTATATAAAACAATTTTGAATGATTGAAATCTAAAAATATTACCCATTTTTCCATCATTTAGAATGAAAAGATAAATACAAAAGAAGACGTAGTTTTAGTTCAAATACATACGCCTAAGATTCGAGTAAATAATACACTTAAACCAGTTAAAATAGCCATTAA
This sequence comes from Macrotrachela quadricornifera, assembly GCA_022393335.1. Taxonomy (NCBI): domain Eukaryota; kingdom Metazoa; phylum Rotifera; class Eurotatoria; order Philodinida; family Philodinidae; genus Macrotrachela; species Macrotrachela quadricornifera. Next base: position 13,461 of record JAJEKB010021657.1, on the reverse strand, counting down.
AAGTGAGCTAACACGTTGTTCACTAAAACATAAAAAAAAAAGATCATGAATTCGTTTTTTTTCTCTCTTTTTATCAAATAAAACACACTGAATTCCTTCAAATTTTGGTTTTTCACCTGGTGCTGCATTTGCACTCATAATTTTCAATGCATTAACATGTGTTAAAGCTAAAACAGTAGCTGCAACAAACCAAGGTAAACCAAGTATTGATTGTATTAAAATTGTAAAAGATAAAATAAATAAATCCAAATGATAACCAAGTTTTTTCTATACAAAAAAAAAAAAAAAAATAAATCGTTAATTTTTTTTTTTTAATAATAAAAATCTACTTTTAATTTAAATTCTTTTCTATTAATAATAACAGCTGTTATTTGTTGATCCATAAATATAAGTATTGTTGCTATTAATGCTGGTACTATTGCTAATGGTATTGTCCAGAGTTTATTTTTACCAAAAAATGGTATTAACCATCCACGATCATGTGGTCGAGTAGGTTTAAATTCCATTGGTACATGTAATTTTGGTGTATTTAAAAGTAAAAATGCATCCCATAATGACATAAGTACAATAGCAATTAAAACAGAAAAATCACTAAGAATTATTCGAACCTAAAATTTAAAAAAATAAATAGATAAATAAATAATTATTCATCTATATTATTCAATTTACTCTTGTTGGAAAAAAAGTACTATGACGAAATTCTGTTAAGACCATACAAATAAAAAATGTAAATAGAAATAAAAGTACAGAAAAGAAGAATATATCAGCATGATAAACAGGTGTAAAACAACCTGAACCATCAACAGTACCACCTGCTTTTACACATGCTATTTGAGATGTTTTATTTAAATTTGTTCCATGAAATAAATAATCAATTAAATTTGTATCATTTAATGCTGTATCATTATAACCAATATCAGTAAATGCACAAAAACATGAATAATCTAATAAAACATTTGGTCGATAATTAACTGGATATATTTTACGTATTTTAAATATTTCACGTATAGCATCATATATAAATATTAATGCAACTAATGATGCAAAACAATCTTCAGTAAAACGTGTTATATATTTAACAAGAAAACTTAAATTAAATGTAACAAGTATTATTAATAATATAAATACCCATATACCAATCCATAAACGAAATTCAAGAAAATTAATATGATGTTTTCTGAAAAATAATAAAAAAAAAGAATTTTTCATTTTTAAATTTATTTATTTTAATTATTAAATTTACTTGCACATATTTTCTAAAATACGTTCAAGAATTAACATTGGACCAGTAGCAGAAAGGATATTTAATGGTTGTCCAGCAAATAAAGCATATATAACACCACTTATCGATGCAGCAAGTATACATTCCATAGTAGCCTAAAATAAAAAATAATATTCAATAAACATATTCAAGAATTTATTTTGTTTTTTTTGTGAAATATACATAATAAAAATAACGACATAAAATGTTGAGTAGATACATCTCTTCTCTATTGTGTCATTCCGTTTATATATTTGAAAAACAGAAGATATATATGGTTTGAAAGAGAACAAAAAAGTTCATTTGTCGATGAAAAAATAGGGGTCAACACATTGTTTCATTACTTGTGCATTATACATTATTTTTTTGTTGTCGGAACAAAGTTTTTAGTACAATCTTTGCGAAATTCAAATGTTAAACTCAATAGAACTGCTTATATTGTAAATGAGAGAATTCATGAATATATGCTTTGATTTGTTAACACATGTTTATGGTGGGAAATGTTAATCGTAATATGTTATAGTGAATATAACCGAGATACAAAGAATTGGTATTTAAAATTTAATAGTATTTCATAGTAATCTTGCATTGGACTTTGATTTTTATAGGTATATGTCGTATGGCTCATAAGAATGAAGCAATAATACTTAGGTCTGTCTTATTTGCTTATTTTTTGTATGAGACTTAACTTTGGTATTATATGATATTAGCATCCATTTCTGTACAATTTTTGATTTTTCCCGCCTCACCCTCATTTAGCCATCCACCATATCCCATTAGTTGCGTGTACATAGAGCTTATTCATACATTTTCGAGAAGGTAAAACTATAAAAATCGAATTAAATTCTCATACTTTAACTGCGTCTAATGAGTACGAAATACATTTGATTCTATGTTAAAATGCGTACTGCACTTAATATTCAAGTACCAGTTATTTATGTTATTAGTATAATACTAGTTGAATAGTGATGAAATAGTATAGAAAAATAGAATTTCATATTGTCTATCATTTCCTAAAAAGAGAATTTTTTGTTTGAGCCTTTTATAAGGAAATTAGATGTGACATTACTTTTGGATACACCTAAGTATTTTGTAATTTCATAAACATATTTCTATGCAAAAAAAGATAATATTCAAGATATTTTCATATAAACCAATAACTTTTCGATTTCTTTCAAAGTCATAACGCGATCAAAATTATTCCTTAACTACATTAGATATAATATATTCTAAAAGTCATTTATGGAAAATAATTTCGCGTAAGTTAACTGTTTTATTAAATCTAATCAATTTTTATCTTTAATTGAAACATAAAAATTCAGTGTGTTGTTATTTTCATAACAAAAAAAAGTACTATATCGCTTTTTTTTTCGATTGCTTCAATCTCTTTGTTAATCTAACCTTTAAGTCATTCATACTTTGCACTGTTATTTACGTAGGAACACAAGTGCAAGCAAAAGGTCAGTATAATACAGAAAATCAAAGCAATAGAAATAAGATCCTGCATAAAGTTCGCTTTTGAAAATTAGTAGGGTTAGACAAATTCAAAACAATATACATATAGTAACTCTAATGAAGATAATATGCGTATGATCTATTCATAAATACGATTATTTAATAAATAATATGTATCTCAAAATCGAATACAAATAGTATAGAATAAAAACCTTTTTTCTTCTTCTTTAATTTAATCTTATCAATTTAAACTATAAATCTTACCATATAATTTTCTGTTGCTGCTCCAAGCATACCACCAAATGCAACAACAGAACAAAGACATACAAGATATAAATAAAGTGTAGCTGCTATACATTGTAAACTAAGAAAATCAGTATAATCCGATATATAAAATGGTAATTTATTTTTAACATCCGTCCAAAGACCATGAAATGGTCTAAAAAAAGCATATATATTCTATCAATAATTATATAATATAGTTGTTTTTACTTTTTTGAAGCTACTAAATCTGGATCTGTATGAGCAGTTAAATCAATATCTCCAATAGATCCTACCATTTCTTCCGGTGCTTGAGCTTGTCGTTCTTCCTGTAAAATATTTTCAAAATAAAAAAAAAAACTTGTTTGTTATCATTTCTTACTTTGCTCGTATATTTTGGTGGTGGTTCAATTCGAATAGTTGGATCCCATTCACTTGGTGGTATAACATATGTATCTTGCATAAATCGATCAATCATTTTCATAATTTCATCTGAATCTTTTGATAAATAAGCATATTCACGACAAATATCATCAATTAATATTGTTGCTATTGTTCTTCCTATTTGTAATAATTGTTTTTCATTTTCTTCTGGTCCAATTAAAAGAACAAGAAAACGTGATGAAAGTTTTATTTCAAGTAATCCAGGTAATTCAATTGCTTTTTGTAAACGAACAAAAACAACTGCTTGTTTTTCAACAAAATCAACTGGACATATTAGAACTGATGCACCTTCAGATTTATGATTAATTTTTTTTTGTAATTTTACATTATAATCCTAAATAAGAACAAAAAAAAAGGGTTTTTTTTGATCTCTGATTAGTACAATTTTTAAAAAAAACCGAGCTTTTTCATGCAATAAAATTAGTAAAACTATTGTTATTTTCGATTTTTACATTATCATCCTTTTCTACAACAATTTTATTCAAACTTTTGTTAAGATTTTTATTGAATTTTAACCAATACTAAAGAGAACTTATTTGAATTTTTCGTTTAGAATTTTTTTTCTTAATTTACTTTTGATGATGATTGTGGTCCATTAGTGGCATCATCACGTTCTGTTGGTGTATCCGAAGGTACTGTAAGTGTATTAGCAAAAGATGATGCTGGTACATCAACTTCATCATCTATATAAGCAAAAAAATAATTAATTAGATTAAATATAAATAAATAAATAATCGAAACCTTGTTGATTAAGATTGTTTATAATAGAAAAACTTGGACTTGGATGAAGACCTTGTTTTGATAAACTAAGTGAACTGGCAGTTTTTGTTACAGAACGTTTTTCATGATGATGAAAATGTGGTAAACCAAGAATCCAAGCAAGTTTTTGTGCATTTGATGAATCTTGAAAATATTCAGTATCAATTAATGATTGAACCATTGTTTCTAAAGAATATTTTTTTTTAAAAAAAATTTAATTTTTGTATTAAATAAAAATTTTTACGTGTAATTGTTGTTATATCATTAGCTGGAATATCAAGAAGAATAATACCATTTTGAAATAAAATTTTTAAATCTATTAAAGCTGATTGCATTAATGTTGCTACATGAGGTTTTGACCATCGACCAAGAACATTTTCTGCTAATTCTTCAAAACGTACCCATCTTTATAATGAAAAAACAAAAAAAACAAGCAATATTATTTTTTTTTTATTTTAAATATTTTATTTTTAATACCGAGCTTTTTCTTTCCAATAAGCATAATCAGTATCTTCCGATCGACGAAGAATATCTAATTGACAGAATAATTGTGGAATATCTCGTTCATCCAAATGAAAATTATCTCGATGTGTCTAATGAAAAAATAAAAAACAATTAAATTCTTAATATTATTATATTCAGGAAATTATTAAAAATCTCATCTTTTTTTTTTTATCTATGATCAAGTTCCTGTAGATATGATCTAATTTCTAATTATATACTTCATTAGTTTAATAGATATATATATATATGAAAAATCTTTTTCAAAAATTAAATGTATTGAATTAATAAAATTTTAGATAAATAATCTTAATAACTTAGTAGAATAATTTTGTATGTATAATATAAAAATTTCTTTTTTTTTTATTTAATAATTAAAGAAACGTTTTTGTGTGCATGAATTGATGGAAATTAAAATTTAATTTTTTATATAGTATTCCTAATTGAAACTTACCTTACCTCAGTTTTTTCAGTATGATGAGGAATTTGTACCATTGTATCCGTATCCGAATGACGTCGATTAGTTCCGTCTATTATTAAAGAAAAATCAAATTTATTATAATCTAACTATTGAATTTTAAATTTTTGATTAGAAAAAATAAATCTAATCTATAACTTACTAATATTAATGATAATACCGTCATCATTCATCATCTTATCACAAGCGGAAAAACTTTTAAAAATGTCATTTTGATGTATTCATTGTCGGTTTTTTTTTCCTCTTTATTTTCATATTATTATTTCATTTTATAATTAGTTTTTGTTCTTTTATGTATATTAAAATAGAAAAGAAAAAGGCAGATGAATAGCTATCTTTGTCGGATACGATTGATATAATTATCTTTTGATTTTTTTTTATAAAGACTTTTGAAATAACTCAAATGTATATTTATTCTATTATTTTGTTGATCAACAAAACAAAAAAATGATTTTATAGTCTAAATATATAAAATGTTATTTTATTAAACAAAAAATTTATTGAAAATTTCATATAATTATATTGATTAATAAATAAAAAAAGACTATTATAATATTCTTACCGTACGCTTTCATGGTCGTATTATTTCTGTTACGAAAAAAAAAGAAAAACAAAAACTAAATATAACATTTTGATTGAGTCTATTATAAATACTCGTGATCAACATGATTAATCAAGCGTTTCTAACTCTACAAGCATTGTAGACCTCACACATAATCATGTGCTCTATATGAGTTATAGAAATGCGTATTTCAAAGTCGACTATAGGTATACTTTTTATCTATTTAGTACAAAAAAAAAAAGAAAGACTAATAGTGCATTTCAGAATCTCGATAAAAGAAAAACCTGCAATTATCTTTTAGTTTAATTGTAAATCTTATTTCTTTATTCTATTCAATAACAAAAAATATTTTTAAAATAGTATAAATTAAGTAAATATCATAAACACAAGACTACGTAAATAACGATATATTCTCAATTATATTCGATCTTTATATTTTTTTCTCTTAAAAAATAGCATCTGTTTTTGTTTTTTTGTTAAATCAATATGAATGTTCATTATTTATCTTTTATAAATTCCATATTCTCAATTAGAAACAATGCTTTATTATCTTGATACAATATAATAACTAATGTTATTATAGTAAAAAATATTCAATGCTTTTTCTTTTTGAAAACATATTGTTTAATTTATTTCTATACAATATATATAGAAATTATACTCATATTACAAACAAAAGAAATAACCATTTCATATCAATCAATGTCACTTATTTTATATATATATATAAAACATATTCGAAATAGTTACATCATATTATTAGTGTACCTACCATGACGAGTCTTAGATGAATTATGACTTAAAGTTGCACCACGTAAACGAGACATATTAAATTCTACTTTTCAAAATGAATAAATATTATATTTTAATAATTTATATATAATCTTACTTGATGTTTTATCTTCACGGAAAGAATATTTGAAATTTATCCTTTATATATTTTTGTTAAATGACTACAATTGATGATACAAATATGATAAATGATATTGATCATCAATCCAATGAATGATCACATCATAAAATAACGAATTATTAGCAAACAAAGACCAACCATTCAGGTAGAAAAGTGTTATTCAAAGATATAAAACAATAGTCATATTTAGTCGCACGCTCGATTTCTTTTTATATACATATATATATCACATAACTATACAATGACACACATATAACAAAAAAAACAACTATACAAAATAAGAATAAAACTTGAATAAAATTCAATTATTTTGTTTTCTAACCTTTGTAATCTTCATTTAATCAAATGATATTTTTTTTATTTGATCTTTAGATTTTTACATAAGATCAGTAATAAAATAAAATGTTTTGTTTTTATATAAAATTGTTTATATGACTATTGAGAAATAAAGTTGAAGGAGATTATTCTCATAAATAAATAAACAAATCATTGATTTCAATTGTTTTTTTCACTCAATCTTATACTGGTAAATACATGTCTATTTCTCCCATTGTTGAATAAGATGTGAATATAGGTCGTTTATATGTTGTATAACCATCCTATACGATGTTATGTATCATCGTGTTCAAATACATCTCTCATCAGAAAAAGGAGATGTAATCTTTTTTTTTTGCGCCTTTGTCCATAAATAGAAAAATATGATTTATATTGTTTAACTAATACATCCCATTGAACTTGTTATTGAAATTAATACATAGTATTTAATTATAAATGGTAACAGTCAAGAATGTCCTTGACAAAATATCCCTGGTTTTTGGTCTCCAGATGAAATGTCCTCAAACTTTTTGTCCTTTGAATAATGTCCCAGAGATGAAATGTCTTTTGAAAAATGGCCTTCATATAACCGAATATTCTTTTGATTAATTTATTATTTTTGTGAATATCTGATGTGTTGGACATAGGCACTGTTGGCCAAGGAACTTTCTTTTGGTACTTTTACCATAGTTCCAGAACTATTGGAACTAGAATTTTTTTTTCTGCGCTTTAACAGATCTTTCCACTAGATTAGAAAAGATCCACTCGTGAATTGAGAGTGAAGAGTGATGCCAAGAAGATGAGAATGAGGGTGAGGATAAGGTTGAGGACGAGGGTGAGGTTGTGAGGGAGGATGATTGTTTCCTAATCAAGCCATAGAATCTTTGCAGAGAAACAAATAGTCCCAATAGTTCCAGCACAAGGGTGAAAATAGCAAAGAAAAGGTTCGTTGGCAGTCCTCGACATAGATGGCATTGAAGTCTCAGTATTATGATGCAATTCGAAAAGAAGTGGATATCTTTCATAGTTTGATCATTCAACTAAACAGTGGAATATGTCTTCGTACGAAACGATTGCTAACAAAAAATTGTTCAAGACCGAACCAATGAATTATATGATCGATTTCACAACAATTCTATTAGAATGGAAGAATTATTAGAAGATCTTTCTTTTTTTGTGTCAAATGATTAATAAAATAAAATTTTATAGATTCTTTTAAATTAAAACTCACCATAAACATCTTCATCAAATATTGATCATTTTCCACCGAAAGGACATTTGTCAAGGATCATTTCTATAGAACACGTTGGTCATAAAGGACATTTTTTTTTCGGAGGACCATTTGTCAGGGACATTTTATGCAGAGGACATTTTATATGAAGGTCTTTTTACAAGAACCAAAACCCAGGGACATTTCATCAAGGACATTTTTGACTGTGTTCTTATAAACTGTAGTTGCTTCAATAATATGACGCAAATACATCTCCTCATGTGCTACATTGATTGATTGCAATTCATTAATGATTGTTTCATTTCAAATAAACATTAATTAAATAGCGAATAATAGTCGTGAAAATTATTTTTAACAAAAATATCAAATAGCGCAGAATAAATTGCGCTCTTAGTATTTTTCCTCTATGTTTCACCTAATTTAAATACTTTATCTATCAAAAAGATAGCACTTGAAATTCTCTACAAAAGTATATATGACTAACTTCAAAAGCTGTAAAAATTATCGAATTTTGATATAATGAATGGCTGAACTTGGCATGCCATATTTGATCATTTACTTCACTCTATTAAAAGATGCAGGATGATAGACCCTAAAATTTACGTCATATTAGGTGTTTTCTAGTTGCACTTATCGTTTTCAAAATGTAGAGAAATTTTGAATAATCAAACATCGATCGTGAGAAAATCTTGAAGGTGAGGGTCATTTTCAGTTTTGATTAGGACTGTGTTAAGAATATATTAAAATTTGAAAAAAACAATCTATCATTTTTACAACAATCATCTTACGACATCTTTTATTTTTATCTTTCGTAACTATAACAAACGAACCAATTGAATACTCTTTCTATATCAATATGGTACGAGCACGGGCACGTTACTGATGCTTGTATCGGTAGCGTAATTGTTATCAAAGAACGAACAAAAATGACGAAAAAAAAAATCTACATATCTAAAGTTCGAATTTCGTCCTTAAGCTTAAAATAAATTAAAAAAAAAGCACGCCTAATATAAATTCAATTCATTCTTATAGATAGAAATTCTGCAGGCATTTATTTATTTTGCAAATAATCTCTTACTAAAAATTGTAAAGAATGTTATTTTGTTTTATATTTCTGTATAATTTAGACGTTAACAATTTTCGATTACTAGCGACAAAAAAAATTCAACGAACAGTATTTTTACACGAAGCAATACTTTTACATAATGGGACACAATGATCATACATATTTTTGTAATATGTCATATTGACATGAATCCTTCATTATAATATTGATTTTATTGAATGAAAATAGAAACGTTCCAATCAATATAGACCGGTTAATAGACATTATGAATCATATATGTAAATATTTTGTAAAAGTAAATGAATGAAGAACGTACAAAGGAGAATAAATCATTTCATTTAAATTTATAAAACAATGACGAATTATTTAGACAGTTATAAAAGTATATTTCTTGATATAAAATTACGAGATTTTTGGAAAATATTTTCTTTAATACGTAATGAAAAATGTCTTCCATCTTATACAATATTAACCAATAATTTAATTCAATATTGGTCAGAAAACAATCATCATACAAATCATTATTATTTACCATTATTATGTGTTCGTACAGGTTTTGATTTATTTTTACGTGCTAAACAATTTCCAAAACATAGTGAAATTATTATGTCTGCAATTAATATTCCATCTATGATAACACTTGTACAATATCATCAATTAAATGTTATACCATGTGATATTGATCTAGATACATTAGAAATGAATATAAATAATATTAGAAGTTTAATAACATCAAAAACAGTAGCTATTGTTTATGCACATATATTTGGAAAATGTATTGATGTAACAGAATTAGTTAATTTAGCATATGAAAAACAAATTTATTTTATTGAAGATTGTGCTGAAACTTTTTCGGGATTTTGTTCTTGTTTATCACATGATAAAAAGTAAGATGAATATATATTATGATTTTACCTCTAAATGAAAATAGTCATTAAAAAAAAAAGTAATTTGAAAAATATATTCTGAAAGTTCGTAAAATTTTATTGTATGAATAAGTACACGATTAATAGACAATGTAGTCTTTTTTTTCTGAAAAGTATAATATATGCACTGTTTCTATCTAAACTTGTATGATATTTATTATTTTTAGTTCTGATTCATCTTATTTTGATATGTATTGTCCAAGACGAATAGAAAATAATATTGAACCATCATGTTACATGGGCCATCCACGTTCACATTTAATATTATATAGTTTTGGTGTTTTAAAATTCTGTACAGCATTAGGTGGTGGTATGGCTAAAATATCTGATCATAATTTATATATAAAAATGTCTGAAATTTATCATAAAGATCCTATTCAAAATTCTGAACAATATTTTTTAAATATAAAAAAATATTTTTATTTATATTGGTTATTAAATGTTCCATATGTAATAAAACCATTAATGTATATAGTACGTTTATTTAATATAAATCATATGGAATTTGTTATAAATCGTTTACGTGCATTTTCTAAACCACCAACTAAAGAAGATTTATTTATATCATTACGTCGTCAACCATGTCAATCATTACTTGCTTTTCTTTATTATCGTTTTCAAACACATGATTATAAACTTTTTAATATTCATAAAAGTAAATCATTATATGTTATAGAAAATTTTCAAAAAAATTCAACAATTAAATTAATTGGTATGAAATGTAAATTAAAAAATTTTTGGTTATTTCCAATAATTGTATCTAAACCGGATTTATTTGTTAAAATTTTATCGAAATATCATATTGATGCATATCGTGGTACAACACAATTAAATGTTATTACAAAACAATTAACAAATACTGATAATTTACCAATAAGTATAGATAAATATCATAAATGTCCAAATGCTGAATATTTAATTGAAAATGTTATTTATTTACCTGTTCATTGTTATGTACCAAAACAAGTATTAGATAAATTAATCGATATTGTTAATAGAACAGCAAAACAAATAAATCAATATCATTTAACATCAAAATTGTAGTATGATTTCTTTTTCTTTTTTAATTATTAACCGTTAATATATCTATAGAACAAAGTGTTCCTTCCTTTTTTTTTTAAATTTAAAGAAACCTATGCTATTTCAACTGTGATAGAGGATTGTGTAAAATCTTGCTGTTGTTTTTTATTTGTTTAAAATCCACTTCGAGAAAATGTTAAAATAAAAAGAGAAAACAAAAGATTAATTTATTTGAAATATAATATGGACCAAAAATATATCAATTAAATTGAAAAATTCTCAAACATATGGAGGATATTTATCATTAGTATTGAGATAAGATATATTGATGTATTATGAAGCCTTTTATACGGAAGTGTAGTTTAAACATTTTATTTTCAACGGAATTCCTGAAATTTAATAGATATATTAGTAAAACTTTTTTTTTTTGTTTTTTAAAGAATCAAAAACTTGAAAATATCACTATGTTTATTAGAAATCGGAATGATATGAATAACATAAATGACAACGGAGAGAAGAAAAAAAATATATCAACTTATAATTGTCATAGTAAAAAACAAAACCGATATAATAAATGATGAGATTACAATTGTTAATTACCATTGATTTAATTCAGGTATATTACGATAATAATCAAGACAATTTGGATTAGATAATGAACCTGTTGCATGAATTTCTTGACCTTCAATTATACGACGAATAGGTACTTCAACTTTTTTCATATTAATTGTATACTAAAATGGAATAAATATATATTGTATTAGGACAATAATAGATCTTTTCTATAGACTATTTTTTTTCGATAGTAATGTTTTAAAAAAAAAATTAGAAATAGACATTTGTGAGTATGAAACTTTATAAATCAGCATCATTTCAAAGCCATTATTGTTAATATCACTTCTGACGTCGTCACATCTAGTAATTAAATGTCAAAGCAACTATTCTTACATCATATTAGTCAGCTAATACGTAAAAAAAAGAAAGAATTTAATTAACTTTCTTTCTCAAATAACTAACTAACCTAACATTGCGACTCAACTGTCTATTTCTCATTCATTTATCAAATTAAATAATAGTCAAGTATATAAGAGTGATCTTTAAAAAAAAATAAACGCAAAAGAGTTGAATATTTTAAAATAAATTAAATAAATGCAAACGTACGTGTCAATCTTATACTAATGATTAGTAAATAAAACCTTGACATCTTTATCTATTATTTAAAAAAAAAAGGAATTAGTTAATTCATATTGATTATTAGTATTGTTAAACAATATTCATTTATGATAATGACTCTTGGGATCAATATTTTAGTTATGTATAATGATAACATGCTTCCTATTTTTTATTAGTAATCTATAAAAGAGTGTATATGTTATTTTTTTTTGCGAAGAATATTATATTTACTGGAATATCTGGTACTTGTACAATAACTTCCGGAACATGTCTTGCTGATAATTGTTGTCGTATAGCTGTTTTTACTCGATCAACAAGTGATTTTTCCAAAAGATGTACATTTGATGGAAGCTAAATAAATAAAATAAACAATCATCGATATTAATATTATTTCTTTATACAAAAGACAATTTCATTAGTTTAAGCGCATATAACACCCACATATTTTATGTAAAAATACTTTTTTTTTTCTTTGGTTAACAACTTGATTCATGTCATATTCATGACTTACTCTAATAAGAATTAAAAGAGAAGCTTACTGTCAAAATATATTGTTAACGCATTTCCTCTCTTGCATTCAACTAAATTATATCTTCTCACGAACTAAAATCATTTTTCAATAATACAATACACACACATATATCAACAATGACAATAATGACGTGTTTGAAACGGTAAATGTATTTTCTTATTAAATATCTTAATCAGATAACACTTTTTATAATTGAGAACAGGTTAAAATTGTGTACATCAAGTAAATAGATTTTTAAGAGGTTTAAATAAGCGGAAGCTTAAGATTTATTTATAAAACGCATTATATAATAAAGTGAAAACGTTAATGAGAAATTTGTCGTTAAGAAGATTATCTATGATAAAGCAAAATCTCTTTGCTTGCCTTATTAACAATCAGATTTCATCGTTCACTATAGCATTTTTTTTTCTATCTTAGAAATTATTATTTTTTTCTTTATACATGCATAAAAAAAACTTGTTAACTTATCTGTTCATTGGTCTTGAAAGAATCGTTAATTGGTAATAACTGTCATCTAGTAAATGATAGATAACAATTATTGTTAGTGTTAGTACTCAATTGATT
>JAJEKB010021656.1:0-10507 GCA_022393335.1 Macrotrachela quadricornifera | reverse complement strand
ATCACGTTGGGTTGCTCATCAACTTACTGACGAACAAAAACAAGAACGATTAAGAATCTGTCGTCAAAACTTAGAGAAATTCAGAAACGGAACATGAGGATTATGTGATATTATCACCGGTGATGAGACATGGATTTATCACAGACAGATTGGTCGAAAGTCAAGCAATTCCACCTGGGTTTATGAAAATGAATCACCAAGGACCATTGTTCGTCGAAATAGATATGAACCAAAAACACTCTTTTGTCTATTCTTTAAATCCACTGGTCCTGTTCTTATACATAAAGTAGATAGGGGCAGGACTATCGATCACAACTACTATATTAAAAATTGTCTCATACCCGTTATCAATGAAATAAGAAAAAAACAGAAATCGTCACTCACAAAATATAAACTGCTTTATGATCATGGCCCTTCACATAGACATCGGGATGTTGCTAATTATTTAAAAGAGGAAGGTATCGAAGTAATTCCACATCCACCATATTCACCAGATCTTGCACCATATGACTTCTGGCTAAATGATTATATCAAGAGAAATTTGGCTGATCACACAAACGAAGACTGACTGGCTCAGGAGGTTTCCACCGTAATGAAGAATATTCCAATAAATGAGTTTAAAAAGACTTTCGATAAACTGTTAGAAAGAATGGAAGTTTGTATCGAAAATAATGGTGGTTATTTTGAGCATCTAATAAAATAAACTTACGAATATTTCTTTCTTTTCGTATTCTACTTTTTTATTGTCAGGATCTTTTCTTGGCTATAAGCGCTATATCATTTATCTAGCAGGACGTTAGAACTAAATCCAAGATAGAGTTTCTCTAAATATTATTAAAGGCGCGACGTTATACTATATACTCCTATAATAAAATATTCAATATTTACTGTTTTATTAAATTTTAAACGTCGTGACACGAACTTTTAGTATACCCTAAGTAGATCGACGTAAGAAAAAACGTTGGAAAGATGACGTATCTATCTATCGAATATTTTTCTCACTCATGAAGAAAGGCGCCTAACGGCATTCCTGATCGAAGTTCATCGTTTTTCTTCGCCAAAGAAAAAAATGCATCCAGAGATTGACCATTATCTTGAATCACGTACAGATATTAAAATTTGTGTGAATAATTCTGAACAAAAAAAGAAGGATGAGTTTCACTAGAATTATTCTAAGCACCTACCATGGTTGCTTCGAATATATTTTGTAGATGCACTGCTTAATACAAATATGAATGCATTGTATCTCACATGACGATGGCATCAGAAGAAAGAGGGAACGAACTGCGATGTCTCTAGGATCCGAATCAAGAAAACTATTTAGGAATATGTTCTTTTTCCAAAGTGATAGAATCCTTCTTTTCACTGTACTTGATCTGTTGCTTATTCAGAGTGTCGACGAAAATTTGACGGAGAACTTGTTTTGTGTGTCTGAAAATAGGTATGTTCAGTCTGTGACGTTGAAAAATGTCGCGAAACAACATGAAATTCTTCATCGATAGAAAAGTTTCGTGATCGTTCAACTGTGAGAATCGTGAGCAAGTTCTATTACGCTCCAAAATCCTTTGCGAAATAAATAATTGTTCGATGACTTTCTCAAACTACACCAGAATACAGTTTATATTTGAGTTAAATCAATCTTATTGCTTTTTTATGTTTCTTAAACAGAGGGAAAAATAAACTTCAAAAACATTACATTTGTGACCAATGACTCAATCTTTCGTGAAACCATATATGTAGCACTTGAAACTTGGTTTCATTTTGAAAAATGAATTTTCAATCGAATTCAAGTTTCAAGTTTGACACTACTGTTAGGGACAACATTCTCATTTTCTTTTTCAAAATACTCGTTAGAGAATCTACATTTATTTTCTATAATTTGGTACGAATATGAGTACAATTATTCGCTCGATGTCAAATATTTCTTGGTACTAATTTGATCCAAACTTCTTCCGGTCCAGTAAATACTCGCTCACGAACATTGAGCTTCTGGTGAAGTTGTTCGCCAGATAAGATGGAATACTCACGAATCAATCGGACCAGAAGAATCTTCATTTCAATCAAGGCAAATCGCATTCCAACGCATATTCGTGGTCCTGCTCCGAATGGTAGAAAAGCCATTGGATGACGTTTTGTTTGATGCCGTTCAGGATAGAATACATAAGGATCTTCAGGTCCCCAGAGTTCCCGATCAAAGTGAAGAGCATAGATGTTTGCATTTATTGCAGTACCTTTCTCAATTGGAACTCCTTGAACAATTGTATCTGCATCAGCGAGTCTTCTCACACCACCAGTAGCAATAGGATGCATTCTCAATACTTCCGAAATAAACATATCCATGTAAGGCAATTGTGAAACAATATCATAATCTGGATACTTCTTCATTTTCCTGTCGTTATCATCATCGTTGCTGTTCAATGGAAGTTGATAAATTTCAGCTCGAAGTTTTTCGAGAACTTCGGGATGTGTAGCAAGTTCATAAGTTGCAAAGGCTAGTGCCGTGGATGTTGCTTCATATCCTGCTGCCATAAAAATGACAACATTATTAATAACTTCGTTCCGTGTTAGTCGATAACTAGCTTTGCTGATGTCTTGTTCAGTATCCTAGAAGATTCACATTCATCTAATTGTAATCGTAATTCTAATTACTTACTTGGATGTTTTCGTCAGTCATGACTTGTAACATGAGTTGTAGGACATCAACACGTGAAGTTGGTGTCTTTTGTCTCTGTTCAATAATTGGATGTAATCGATCTGAAAGCCAAACAAGTGGAAATTCGGGCAATTGTTTTTCCGTTATCAAAGGTAAAACATGAGTATTAATGAAGCTCGCTACCGCAATCACAGTTGAAAAGATTTTGATAATGATAGGTGTGATTTCAGGAACGAGTTGAAAGAATTTAGTAGAAGGATGCGTTCTAAAATCGTCGGCAAACATTGCTTCCACTTTTTTGAAATAGATATTATCAGGATTGTTTTGTATATCAGTGTCAATTCCAAATGCACATCGACCTGAACAGAAAGATTGTTGAGAAGAGTATGTTAACAATATTACACTTACATATGATATCCATCGTCATTCTTTTATAGTACGTATGAATATTGAAGTCATCTCCACTTTGCGCGTGCTCACTTAATTTATCCATCGCATTCGTAATACAGCCATTGATAAGTGGACTCATCATTTTCAGTTTCGCTGCTGTAAATGTCGGATTAATTACATGACGATGACGACGCCATATTGCACCTGATGCTGAAAACACATTTGTAAATTTCTCACCCTCCGGAAATTGTCCTCGTTTAGAAAAATTCGGAAATTGTTTGACGAAAACTTCTTGCAGAAAATCTGGATCACTAACAATCAATGTAGGAACAGCACCTTGATAAATTCCGTAGATCCTTCCATATTGTTTCGACCAACTTTCAAGTTGACGACTGAAAGATGCTACGTTCCACAAGGTTTTCAAATGTCCAAAGAAGAAACGAAAAGGTGGAGTGAGAATACCACGTTGACGAAAATATTGGTATCGTTGTTGTCGAAGAAATAAACAATAAATGATCAGACCAATCAGTATGAACAGTAGAGTAATCGATAGATATAACATTGTCTCGCTTTATTTTTGCTTCACAAATTGTAACGAAGAAACGAATGTGAGAGAAAAGACCACGCTCGTCCTTTTACGCCATCGACTAGAATTTACTTTTATTCGTTCTTCATACGGGGAGAGAAAAAAGGGCGTTTAAAAACAGCAGGCCACGAGTATGACGTTTTACGTAACCTTTCGTGCTTTCAGCGGCACAGAACGTTCTTTTTTTACGTTTATCAACCGTACATTTTTATTATTGAGGTGGTTAAATGTAACACTCGGGAGTGCTTACATGAATAATAAAGAAAGAAAGAACTTTTTAAGCAGCAAGCTACAACACAGAAGCTGAAGAAGTTGTCTTCACTCAGGTCTTGAGGTGTGAATGGGGTGAGGGTGAGGGTGGGGTGAATCAATTGGAAAACAGATCAATCTATCCTTTGACGAAAAGACAAATTAATCTGCTAGATCTCAACTTTTGCTTTTCACCAATCGATTTTCTGTCAAGGATCAGTAATATTCAGATAATAAATGCAGAGTTTGTTGATTTTGCCGACGCGTTTCATGTTTATTTAAAAATTTGAAACACTCATCAGGACATTCTGCATAAAAAGAATTTAAAAATTGTGAAAATTGGATGAGAAAAAAGTAAATAAAATAACCAGAAGAACAAAAAGAACAAATTAAAGAGCAAAGACTACAAAACATTAGAAAGTGAAGGGATATATTGAAATAAGCTAATAATGCATATAATAATGATAATCATCAGCATATAATAAAACTGAAAGGAAAACATTTTTCAGAAAGATAATCAAATAAATAAAGATGTGAAATGAAGTGAATAATGTTGAAAGTAAAATGAAAGAAAGGAAGATTATAAGAATATAGGAGAGCCAATATTGATCTAAGAATTGAAAGATATTGATAATCATCGACATATAGATATTGTACGATAGAGAATTGCAATTTGAGAAAGAATTGGGAAGTATATCCATCTCTTGTAATTTTTAATTTCTCTTTTTCAAAATTACGAATGATTTCGAAATATCATTAGATTCTTATTCAAATATATTTGATAAAGATAAACATAATTTCACATCCAGTTCATTAATATTAGTGGTTCATTAAAGAATTTAGTTAGGAACTTATAAGTTGTGTGGCGCTGAAATTATATAATATTAATAATAAAGTAGTCATCAACATAAAATATGGATAAATAATTTATTAAATATAAATTTCTTAATTAGGTTTTTGTACGATAGAGAATTGCAATTTGAGAAAGAATCGAAAATCTGGAAATATCATTGGATTCTTATTTAAATATTTTTAATATCTAATTTAAATTGTTTAATACATTTGTAAATACTTGACTTAAATTTAACCGTAATACATTTAGTATTTCAACAGATAATTCGATTTAGTTTGCCATCAGATAATTTGGTTAAGTTTATCAATATCATTGATTCAACATGAATGGGAAAGACGGATTAACTATTCATTGTTGATTGAGTTGTAATGATTATCCACTTTAGTTAAAAACCTATAAGTTGTAGTTTGCCATTAAATATTTAACTTGAATTCTTCTTTGATAAAGGTACTTTTGCGTAAGCAGTGGCTAATTCCTTATGTACCATTTAACAAATTTCTATTGACTATAACTTTTAAGCAACTATTGAGCCACTTTTTTGAGTCACTGTCCCTTGCTCCTACCTCCCTTTCTCTCTAATATAATATAGTTGGCCTCCTAAACTCCACTATGAAACAAAAGAATAATTATCATAGTGATACTGTTTGGAATAAAAGGTAAATATTATTATAATTTTAAATTTCATTCATCCACGTGTCTGGGCTATACGTTTTTGTAAATTATCAAGATTTCTTGTTCCTAAAATTGGACTAATATCATTAATCGGGGATTCACCAAAATACCGATTCCATAAGTCATGGAACTTCATAGGAAAGGTTTGCATACTTTTACAATAAGTAAAATGAATAAACATTGTTCTTCCGTGATCAACTATCGGTGTGTCTTTAATAAAAGCTTCAATTATTTTATTCCGTAATACATTGTAATTAACCGAGGTAGGTAATTGATCAATATCAAATTTCGAAAACATACGAGTGAATTCTCGATCAATAAATTCACCAGGATATTTATTCAATAATAAAGCCATTCTTAATGATTGTCTTTCTTGTAAATATGATTCAAATGTTGAACAATATCGAGTAACTCTCAATAGCATTGCAAACTGTATATCTCTTCATATGTAATGGATGAATACTATTAAATGGTAAATAATACGATTCGTGAGATGGTTTATGATACACTTTAGTGAATAATTTTCCATCTTGATTCTCCATATGTAAATCGAGAAATTGAGCTGAATCTAAACTAATATTAGCAAATAAATGCATATTTGAATCAAATTTATTCCATCGATCATTCATTTGTTTCATTAAATGTCGAATAGGCCAAGTGATTGCAAGAAATATATCATCAATATATTTGAAGTATAATCCACCACTATTACGAATTTGTTTAAAAATATTTCGTACAAAGAAGAACATATAACAGTTAACCATAGTAAGTGTAAGAGGAGATCCTATTGCTCCACCACGAATTTGATGATAATATTGGCCATCACAAGAAAAATAATTATTTTGCATTACAAAACGACCCAAACGAATAATTGTTTCGACTTTTAATCCATCAATTTGTTTTAATTTCAAATGATCCATCATTTTCTTCAATGATAATACTCCTTCTACTTGTGGTATCATTGTATAGAGATCAGTCACATCTATTGTACTAAACACAGTTTGTTGACGTAGATTCAAAACCACATGTGACTGTTGTTTCTTTGGCCATTTTACCAAATAAAGGTCTCAATAGATCATTCAAGAATTTTGATATCTTGATTGTGGGATGTTTAAGACCTGAAATAATTGGACGTAGAGGAGTACCAGATTTATGAGCTTTAGGTAAATAATATAGATGAGCTAATTCGACTTTATTAGGCCGAATACATAATTGTTCATATTGTTTTTGACTTATCCTTTTGGCAAGACGTAGATCTAATAAATACTTATTTGCACGTTTGATCAGATTAGGTGAAGGATCATTTGTACCCAGACATTGATAAGCTTGAGTCTTTTCCATATATTCAACTGACTTTTTCCGATAATCTTCAAGTCTTCCTAAATGAAATACTTTGGACTTATCCGTTTTTCGAACCACTACATTGGAAAGACGAAGTTTATATTTTAAACGTTTCAATAATCGACCATCATTTTTCTTTTTCTTCAAAATAGGACGTTGACTTAGACCTTGTGACTGACTCGATGTAATTATTTGACTAAGGATAGAAGCATTATTTCTTGTTAATATTGTTGTAGATTGATTTAATCGAGGATGTGTACTTGTTGAAGTTTGATGTAGATTTCGAAATAATTTATTTAATTCACCAATAAATTGTTCGACTGGACGACCGGGGCTCACCTTTTTCTCAAAGAAACGTGCTTCAATCTTACGTTTTAAAGTAGCCAACTCAGTTGTTCGTCGTCGAGTTGCCGTTTGAGGATCATTATAGATAAATTGAGGTCCTAATCTAAGGAGTTGATATTCATCCTCAGTTAATTTAATTTGTACTTCATTAATTACGGATGGAGCGTGAAAGCCTCGCCCAGCGATCGTGTTAGAGTCGGGGCAACGATTTCTTGCTGTTGTAGAGCTTCGTCCTCGACTCGCTGTCCTTCTAAAAAATAAATCGATTGATCAGCTTCAAGATTGAAACGTAATTCACGCATTTGATTGTATAAACCTTGTGCTTCTTCTTCACTTAAAATAGGCTCATCAATTTTGAAAGAAAATTCAGTTTTAGCAATAAATTTTGGTGACATATCATATTCAACACGTTTTGTAGCTGTACGATAATTTTTATTCTTTGTATTTCATAATTTCATTTTAGTTTTGAGAATAGTATGTAAATTCGATTGTTGTGGAGTAGCTATTTGTTCAGAGTCTTTCAGTGCTTTGAATTCATCCATTTGTACTTTAGCTAACTGTATTTTATTTTGAGTCAATTTCTTGACATGTTGAGTATAATGTTGAATATACTTCAGAATAGCTTTTTCAAGACGATTCACTGATTCATTAGCACGATTTATACATGAGGAACTAGTAGTAGTAACAGCAAGAGCAGTATCTGTCTTTGCAGAATCTGCAGTTGTTGCTATTGCTGCTGTTGTGTTAGTTAACGTTTGAGCTCAATAAGTAGTTAACTGAATTTGTAGATCTGAAATCGTTGCACATGCTTGAGCAATTTCACTTGCAAAATAATTAATTTTCTAATAAGAAAAATAATCAATAATGTAGTACAATGAATTAATTTTACTTTAACGGAAATTTTCGACCTTCAATCGGTCATTATCAACCTTTTAACACAAACGAGATCTTACAAAACACAATACAAAAACAAATAAACGTGAAATATCAATGAAAATAGATAATAAACATCATTGAGTATAATTCACTTTCTTCACATACAATATCATTTAAAACATCATTAACTTGAACATCAATATCATAACCATATAAATTCCACAAAAGCAACGATGACAATAACGCTAAAGAGAAACTTATCCAATTCCTTATTTTACCTGTAGTTGTTTCATCTCAAGCATAATTAGCTACTTAATCCTAATAATATGTCAGAAAGAATAAAATCTTTAATCTTGAGCATTTTAAATCATAATAAGAAAAATAATCAATAATGCAGTACAATGAAATAATTTTATTTTAAACGGAAATTTTCGACCTTCAATCGGTCATTATCAACCTTCAATCATTGTTGGGAGTAAAAGAGTAACGAATTAATGGGATGGGTAGTTTGACGAACGCAGAGAAATGAGTTGATAGGTTTCAGGAGTGTTCTTGTTGGATCTAAACGGTTATACTAGAGAAATGTTTCTGTTGTTCATTAAATGAAACTAAAGTTGCACTATCAACTTATTTAGCATGGTTTTATTATGTTGTTGTTGTTGTTGAGGTGGTGTTGTTTTGAGGAGGAACTAAAAGATGAAGATCGATATTCTCTATAGAAGATCCTATTTTATGCATGCCTGTCGGTGGTGATGTAGTATAAGTTGGCGTGGTTTTTTTTGTTGATGCGGTTGGAGTTTTTCCAAGACTGTCAGGATAAATATATAATGGTATCGATCGGTCAGTTCCATTAAGCTTTGGGTTTCTCTGTTGTATCAGCAAGGATTCTTTGATCAATAATCTATACCGATGTTGATCTGATAGCAATATTTCAAAGTCACCAGCAGTGAGTACGTGACTGGTGGTAGATAAATAGTGTCTTGTTAATGCTGATTTTGGATTTCGACCAAATTCATGTTTATCTACTAAAGTGACAGTATCCAACATATCATTAATATCCTCATCATTAACGTTTGATTTAAATGGTTCATGTTTTCTTGCATGACTCTTTCTTTGAACTCGATCGATAAAAGATGCATTTCTGCGTTGTTTATTAACAGTTGGTAACGTAGAAACTTTTTGCATTGATTGTTGTTGGTTTAAGGACTCTAGCATCTTTCGTGCATGTGATCGAGTAACCATCGAAGTAGTATTAGTAATAGGTGTTTTAGATGGTGGCACGTCTGTAGTTGTAATCGGTGGTGGTATTGGTTTCGGCAGAAATTGTTTCAAATCGGATAAATGTTCACCAACTTGCGTTTGTAAATGACGACAGGTTTTTCCAATATATTTGTTATTGCATATAGAACAAGTTGTCTCGTAAACAACGCCCGATTTTAAATCCTTAGGTATAGGATCTTTAGTAGTAAAACTTTGACCGATTCGGGCCTTTACATCATAAACAACTCGCACTTGTTTGCATGGATATTGTTTAGCAACTGCCGCCGAAATACGTTTACCATATATTTCACTTGGTTTCCCATAATATGGTACTCTTAAGACAACGATATCCGTTTCAGGAGTTTTTGGTGGTATAACACGTGGCATAAGTTTTAAATTTAGTTGTCTTCGAATCACAGATTCAACGAAGGCTTTCGGATATCCATTTTTGGTAAATATATTACAGATGTTTTTAAATTCTTCGTCAAGTGCTTTGTAATTGGAACATATTCGCATAGCTCTGTATGCCATCGACGAGACCGGTAAAAGTATTCTTCCTATAAATCGTAGTTTCAAATTCGGCATCGACTTCTTTTTCAATAAGTACATCGAGAAACGAAAGTAAACAAATATTTGAAACATTTTTTTCATTTAGATGTTCCCATTTTTTAAGATCTTCATCGGAGGGTATTCGTTCCTCTTCCGAGGTGAATTCAATAGACAGATGGCATTGCGATAATCGTTCACATACAGTTTTGACGCAAACGTCGGACTCGAGTAATACGAAAGTATCATCTACGTAGCGTTTCCAATAAACAATGCCCATTTCTTTAAAAGATGTCATATGTTTTCTCTCGAAATCTTGAAGAAAAATTTCAGCCATAAGAGGTGCTAAAGGTGAACCCATAGAAACTCGATCTTTTTGCTTATAAATTCTTCCATTAAAAAGAAAATGAGAGTCTTTCGTTGCTAATTTCAGCAGTTTCTCCATGTCTATTCTTTTCATACCGGTTGATGGTGGCGTCTCAAAAAGATATAATGCATCCAGAATAATCTTAATTGTTTCATCAATAGGTATATTTGTATAAAGACTAGTAATATCAAATGATACCATTTTGTATTTGGTAAACGACTTTGCTTTCGATAGTGATTTTATTTCTTCTACGAATGGGAACGAATCCTTAATGACGACCTCGTTATGAATAATGCTTGATAACATTTGTTTAAGAACCTTAGCTAAACCATAATTATATGTTCCGATTGATGAAAGAACTGGTCTAAC
>JAJEKB010021655.1:0-30940 GCA_022393335.1 Macrotrachela quadricornifera | reverse complement strand
CAAGCTGATTGGCTGTTGCGAAAAATTTTCAGCCAATCCGATTTCGAGGCGGTTTTTCCTCATGAAGATAAAGACGGAACATAGGGTTATTCGGGCCAATTTGAGGTTATCAAGGGTGCTCTACAAAAGTCCTCATAGAATCTTCTATGGTTACCCATAAAATAAGCGAGTTCCAATTTCCTGCAAGCTGATTGGCCCGTTTTTTAGCTAATATAAAAGCAGACACAACGACCAGAGGTTTACGATAGGTACTTAGTTACTAGTAAATTACATATAAGATGCCATTCCTAGGTTGAGGATCCAAGGTTAGCCCTATAGTATAGTAGATGAGGACCGAAGGTTACCCCTATAGTGTAGCAGTTGAGAACCCAAGATTACCCCTATAGCATAGTAGTTGACGACGGAAGGGTACCTCTATAGTATAGCAGATGAAGACCCAGGGCCGTACCGACAGGGGGGCGCGTGGGGCGCTACGCCCCCCCTGCTTTTGAAAATCAATGATGTTGCGCCCCCCCCTGCTTTTGAAAGTCAATGATACTGCGTCCCCTGCTTTTGAAAGTCAATGATACTGCGCCCCCTGCCTCTGAAATTATGTAAAGTAGCATTCTACTTGATTCAAATAGTTTTTGATAATATAGAGGATAAAATATTGAAATTTCAAATTTGAACCATTCACTAACGTGTAAAAAGGTAATAGAAAATGTTTTGAGTAAATGTTTTACTCATTTAATTTTTCCTTATCTCAAAAAATAATGAAAACTAGCCTTTGCCAGCAGTGACCTCTTTTTCATATGTGATACGTTTTAAGTCTATTAAATTTGTATAGCGTAACTTTTATCGAATGAAACGTTTCTTTGTACGCACATCAAATCAAATATGACTCACAAAAATGTCTTCGTTCAAGACTTTGAGCAAACCTGTCTCATTTTGATTTAAATTTAGATTCGCTTGATCAATGTACAGACACTTTCAAATACATTGCTTTTTAAGCATTCATCGATGTTGGATTTAAAGTATTTTCTGATGTTTGGATTATCTCTTGCAGATATATAGTTATACAAGAGTCGATGGAACTATTTGTTTTATACGTTTCTAATTTTCTATTTCGAAGAATCCATCAAAATGTGTTTCTTTGTTTAAGATGTAGTTTTTTTTATTGCTCCCCCTTTTATCAAATCAATGCCTATTGCAGAGCTGGGCAACTCAGTCAAAAATGTGAATTAACTCAACTCAATTCGTTGAATGTAGATTTCAATTCAATTCAATTCAATTCATGATTAAAAAAAATGTCTTCTAAATAAATTCAACTCAATTCATGTATTCTAAATTTCTAAAAATCGCACTACCAATTCAATTCGATTCAATTCCTTCGTATTGAATTTTTTTTCGAATTCAACTCAATTCAATTCATATATAATTTATTTTTTTGTCTAATTCAATTCAACTCAACTCTATTACTGAATTGAATTGAAACTAACTCAATTCATTTTTATGGCAAAATTTTTGCTCACACACTTTGCGCCCCTTTTTCTCTCGTCGGACTTCCACAGAAATAAAAGATTCTTATAAATCTTATGAAATAAGCTGTTTTTATTTCAATACAAGTAAAAAAGCTGATAGTATATCCGATCGTTTTGCAGGGAAGATTCTCAACAGCATTATATGGAAAATCCAGTCATTCAATAAAGAAAAAAAATTCCAGCTGATAAATATATGTATCTCGATCATCGATCGGATGTTGCAGAACGAAAAAAAAATAGTTAGTGCGTATAGAAAGAAAAGAAAAAAAAGATTATTCGGGCATAGTGCAAGTATATGTACTATTATGCATCAAGATGTGCGCAAAGGCACAAATGTGATTAATCAACTAGATATAAAATATATATATATAAATTACAAGATAAATTCATATAATTAATTAAAAATTGTTTATTATCTAAACTTGTCTTAAAAATAAGTTTTGAATTGTTTTTGAGTTGATTTCAATTCGATT
The DNA here is from genome assembly GCA_022393335.1 of Macrotrachela quadricornifera. Taxonomy (NCBI): domain Eukaryota; kingdom Metazoa; phylum Rotifera; class Eurotatoria; order Philodinida; family Philodinidae; genus Macrotrachela; species Macrotrachela quadricornifera. Next base: position 28,947 of record JAJEKB010021655.1, on the reverse strand, counting down.
CATTGATTTTTGAAATTTTTCTCAATTCAATTCAGTCATATAAATAATCTCTTCGACTCAATTCAAATCGATTCCATCATTTTATAACTTTTGTCCAACTCAACTCGATTTAGATTCAGTCATTACAAAGGAAAATCGTCAATTCAATTCGATTCAGTCAGAGCATCTCAAAAAATTTTTTCAATTCAACTCAATTCGGATAATGAATTGAATTGAGTTGAGTTGAATTGCCCAAGGCGAACACAGGAAATCGGATCCTGTCGGATCTATATAATTTCTGTGGGATCCCATATGGTTTTTGTCGGATTCCCACCAGCCGGATTCCGACCCGGATTTCGTCGGGATGCGCCGGAAACAAGATGAAATCCGACCGGATTTCATTATGTTTCCGTTACATTCCGACGAAATCCGGACCGGAATCCGGCTGATGGGAATCCGACGTGGATCCGATCGAAAACGATCGGATCTACAGGTCGGATCGAATGTCCTGGGTGGTCATTTTTTGAATTGAGTTGCCCAGCTCTGGACCAAATAGATATTCAAAAACTGGTAAATGATTGGACGAAAATGAAAGATAGAAGAATATGTGTAAAAAATTGAATAACTTTTTGTATTATTTAATTTCACTTTATTATTCGTTTTGTTATTTTAATGTAATTATATATATATTCACTGATTTGAAATGTTCTCTTACATCTTCAATAAATAACTTGAAATAAATAATTGTCAATTATTATAATTATGTTATATAAACAAAAGTACTTTTCAAGGGTCTGCATAGAAAACATGCAGTATTAGTGCTTATTCTTAGTCACAATTAGTTTTTAAAAAGATTCTGATACGATACAACAAACTAATTCTTTTTTACATAGGAAGTTTTTTTGTTTAAATGTATGCGCCCCCCCTGCTATAAGTGGCTCGGTACGGCCCTGTGAAGACCTAAGGGTACCATTATATTACAGTAGTTGAGGACCCAAGGGTACCACTATAATATAAGGCATGAGGACCCATAGGTACTCTCATTATATAAAACTTGCAGATTTAAAGGTTTCACTTTCCTTTCCTTTCTTTTTTAAAAAGGAAAGTAAACTTTTTTTCAACTTTCCTTTCTTTTAGGAAAGGAAAGTTTCTACTTTCCTTTTTTCTAGGAAAGGAAAGTTTTTACTTTCCTTTTTTCAGGAAAGGAAAGGAAAGTGCCACCCCTATCTGTAAATTTATTCATTCCCATTTTTAGTTCATTTAATTCAGTTAGAAAACAATAATATTGAATTTAATTGTCAATCAATAAATCGAAAATTTTAATTTTTCATTCTATTAATTGAAATAAATAGTACTGAAATTAATATGGAAATATAATGGAACAGATCTTTCAGTAAAGTTTATTGAAAATTTGAAGTAGATTCGAAAGAAAACCAAATTTAAATTGAACAAATCAATGTTCTATTTGTGTGACATGAGTTGTCTTTTCATAAAGAATATTTCTATTATAGTTTTGATAACTCAATTTTCAAGTTGGGTTAACATCTGCAAATGATTTAATATTTGTTTGTGTAGAAAAAGTAGTTATGTCAATAATAACTTTTGATCTGATTTGAGTTAAGAATTAAAATTTTTCATTTCTGACAAATGAAAATAAAATAATTTCGAAATGAAATATTGATTTTCAATAAAAAGACGTTGACTTTTCTAATGATGAAAAATCTTTGGTGTATGGAGAAAATTCTATAAGCTCTCTTTCATTTTCATATCAAATTTAAAAGAAATTAAATGACTTAAATGAAATTGACACCAAGATGTGTTTGTTCATGGATTAGTAGTCATAAGAGTCTCGATGGAGTATATTAATGAAAAAGAAGCTTGTATCGATTTATTTTCTTTTACTAACTCAATATGGTTTCTCTCTTATTAATATTTCTGATTCTATTGAATATTAATACAATGGTTGAAAATCTATCAAGTAAGTTGTTAGAAATAAAAACAGTTCAGTTTTAGTCAATCAATTATGAAGTTTAAATGTGAACGTCGTATGAAATTCATGATTTCATATGTTAGAAACGATCGTTTCAGTTACAGACAGGTGTTCGTAAGATTTCATCAATCATATTTCAAAACTATGTAGTTACACAATAAATTTATAATTTGTTCTATTCAGAATATCTCTTACGTTAGTTTAGAGATTGAACAATTCAAACTTCACTTCATTCATTCAATATTACGTTAAATAAACGTTTTTTCTTAATCAAATACAGTATAATTTGCATTTCATTTTTTTAGAACATGATTGCCAAACTCCATTCGGTTCGAATAACAGATATCCTACGCAGATAAATCCAGTCGCTATAATTAATGGTTATTTCAACAATGATACCAAGCTAGATTTAGCAATAGCCAATGATGTTTTAAATAGCGTTAGTATCCTATTTAATAATGGAGATGGAACATTTCAGAACCAAGAAGTATATCAAGTTGGCAATTCTCCAGCCTCTGTGACTGTAGGTGACTTCAATAATGATGCTAAATTAGATCTAGCTACAGCCAATCAAGGTGAGAATACTATCAGTATTCTGCTTAACAACGGAAATGGAACGTTTCAAAGTCAAAAAAAATATTCAACCGGTATTTCTCCAACCTGTGTGACAGTAGGTGACTTCAACAATGATACTAAACTGGATCTAGCAACAACCAACAATGATGATAAGAGCATTAGTATATTGTTTGGTAAGGGAGATGGAACATTTGAAAACCAAAAGAAATATGAAGTTGGCTCTCATCCACAAGCTCTAACTGTAGGTGATTTCAATAATGATAACAAATTGGATTTAGCAGTGGTCATTAGCAATGAGAACAGTATCAGTATTCTGCTTAATAATGGAGATGGTACGTTTCAACAACAAAAGAAATACGAAGTTGGTTCTACGCCAAAGGCTGTGACTATAGGTGACTTCGACAATAATAACAGATTGGATCTGGTGATAGTTAACCAAGATGCGAATAGCACTAGTATACTGCTTGGAAACGGAGATGGCACCTTTCAACATCAAAAGACCTATCGAGTTGGTGCTTATCCACAGTCTGTAACTGTAGGAGATTTCAACAACGATAGCAGATTAGATCTAGCAATAAATAATCAAATGGGCAACACTGTCAGTGTATTACTTGGTAATGGAGATGGTACGTTTGATAATCAGAAGACATACGTTGCCGACGCTTTTCCAACGTCACTCGTATCGGGGGATTTCAATGAAGATACCAAATTAGATTTGGTAGTGGCTAATGGTGGTTCTGACAACGTCATAGTACTATTCGGTAATGGAGATGGTACCTTTCCAAATCCTACAACTTATCAAGTTGGTAAAGTACCAGTATCTATCGCTGTAGGTGATTTTAACAATGATACGATTTTGGATCTGGTAATAGCTAATAATGGTGAAGATAGCATCAGCTGTTTACTCGGTAATGGAGATGGAACGTTTAAAAATCAAACGAAATATAAAGCTGATCCTCAACCACAATCTATAGCCACAGGCGATTTCAATAATGATACTAAATTAGATATAGTAACAGCTAATCAGGGTAATCGCAGTATCAGTATACTGCTTGGTAATGGAGATGGAACATTTCAAAATGAAAAGAAATATAGAGTTGGCCCTAAACCAAGTTTTATAGCCGTTGGTGATTTCAATAATGATACTAAATTAGATATAGTGACAACAAACGAAGGCGAAAACAGCATTAGTGTTTTGCTTGGTAATGGAAATGGAACATTTCAAGATCAAGATTTGTATGAAGTTAGTTTATATCCAAAATGTGTGGTTGTAGGTGATTTTAACAATGATAGTAAATTGGATCTCATAACAGCCAACAGCTATTATATAAGTATGAGTATTTTGCTTGGTAATGGTGATGGAACATTTCAGGATCCAGTGTCATACACAGTTGATAGTGGTTTAATATTTGTAGCTACAGCTGATTTCAATAATGATACTAAATTGGATCTAACAGCCGTTTCTTGGGGTAGTACAGTCTATGTTATACTTGGCAATGGAGATGGAACATTTCAAGAAGACAAGAGATATGACATCGCCGATATTGCCCAATCTGTAACAGTAGGCGATTTCAACAACGATAAGAAAATAGATATAGCAGTTGCCAACAATTATGATACTAGTATTAGTATTCTATTTGGTAACGGAAATGGAACATTTCATGATCCTATAAAATCGACTACGGGATCTCATCCTTATTTTATAGCAGAAAGTGATTTTAACAATGATACAAAACTAGATCTGGCGGTAACGAATGATGAAGATCACAATATAGCTATCCTTTTGAATTCATGTCCATGATCTCTTTTTATTTGTTTCTTATACAATTTCAATATTTTCTTTCGAAAAAAAACGAAGTTTTACAGAACTACTTTTTGGTTCTGTGATATTTGTGCAACCATATGAAGTGCTCTACAAAGGATGGAAAATCATGAAAGATTTTATCTAGATATGTTAAAGCTATCTGTCTGATCAGACGAAACTAAAAAGATTCTATACAAGAATACAGAACGTTGATGGGTTCTGCTCATTAGTGCTGAATAAAACAACGTTCTATGTTGACGATACTTAAGCAAAACTGCTCTTCTGTTGAATTATTCTAAACGAAAGAGACTTTGTATGATGATACTGAATATGAAAAGAATTTATTTAATAGTCTAGATTCACAAGAATGAGGGCATACCAGGACTTATTTTTTTGGGATTTATTTATTTACTAAGGATTTATTGAGCCTATATAGCTGTATTAGTATTTCGGCGCATCCTCACTTAGTTTTCGTTTTCACTCTCAATAGGAGTTATACGAAATTTATTTTAAGATGTATGGGGACTTATTAAAAAATCCGAACAAATTCCAAAAAAATAGATCCCGGTGCCTGCTGCAATTTCTATGATGAGATTAATCCAACGACTGGAAAACGAAAGCGACGATGGGAAACAGTGAAACATTACTTTCGACGTATTTCATATCAAAACCATCTTGCATGGTTTCGCCATTATCTTGAGAAACATGGAATGAAGAAGCGAAAGCTCGACAAAATTGATGATCATGTATTTGATATGTTCGAACGGGTTCGAGAAAAAGGCTTGCCCGTGCACGATATTGATCTTCGTCGATGGGCTTCTAAAAAAGCCACGGATGAGTCTTTATACAATTTCATGGCTTCAACCTACTGGCTGGGCACTTTCAAATACAAACACAATATCATTTCGAACAAGGTGACCAGTTTGTAATTAGCTTTTATGAATCTACGAAAAAAATCTGTATATTCTAAAAACAAATTAAAATAAGAAAAAGAGGCTTTTACGAATTTTAGGCCTCTGAGTTTTCGCAAATCTTCAGCTTCTCCAAAAATATTTTGAGACCACACTTACTGAAACTATGTGTTCCTTACAGAGGGTGATGAAGCGCCAAACAGAAAGTCAGGAAACGATCACAACTTCAGTTAATCGGTTTGTGGCCGAATTTCGCAAGCTTTTGCCGAAATATGAAACCGACGACGTTGAGCCACAAGGAGAAGAAGATTACAGTTGAATCTGTTCGCTCCATAAATGTCACCACCCTCAGCTGCATAGTGCAACCAACAATCACATTCGATGGTCATCTTCTCTCGCCAATCTATCTCTGCTTGAAGGAAGCCAAAGAGGATATGTGCGAAAACGCTCGCTCGCATCTTTTCAAGGCATCGAATGTGATGATCACTTGCAGCAGTTCTGGAAAGCTTATGACATCCTTAGTTTAGTATTGGCATGATCATATTCTCCTTCCATCACTTGATCAACACAAAAAGTTTCTACTTATCTCGGACTGTTGGGGAAGACAGACACATGCAAAGGGGTTCTACGATCAAATTCCTGAATGCACAAGGCTTGAAATACCGAGAAAAATGACGGATCAAATTCGGCCATTGAATGTCGTTTTTAGTAGGCAAGTGAAAGTAATTCCTTGTCGGCTATATGATCATGTACTGCTCGATGAGCTTGATATTAACATGAGCGAACGTAATAATATCATTCGTCTCACGTCTCTCAATCAAAATCAATTGTCTTCTAACGTTTTTTGTGAGATTATCCAATTCGCATGGTATGCCAGTGGTTATACAGATAATCATCCGGTGTTCTCCAAAACTGTAGCTGAAATGTGTTTCTCGTTTGACATTACAATATGCACCGCGTCTGCATGTGATATGGCTCTTTTCATCTACTGTAGCTAGCACCACAAACTACCATATTTCAATCACTTTTTTCTAAACTATCACTTTCACTGATTTTCTTTTGTAATACTTCTGTAGCTTATAACGACATGACCGATAAAATGAAGCATATTGAGCAATCTATGAGTTGTTGAACAACGAGTAGATGTGTTACTGATAAAATTTTCTACGTATCTTGAGAGTTCGATATCCCAAGAAAAAAGGCGTGAGAGCACAAATCCTTTTAGAGTTTTTCATATTTCATTGAGGTCTATCTGTCGCCGAAAATGAACCTTCAAAGACTTGAGCACCTAAATATGTCCCTTCGTCAGTTTTTTGTGCTGATGTCCAATCCGCAATTAATTTTTGTTCAAAAGTCTCATCTAAATTAAAAAATTTGATGAATACAGTCTCAAATACTTTCGTTCCTATTAAAACCAAGTTTTATTAACATAGAAAGGAAAAAGAAAAAGTCCGATTCATAGCATGGGTGGAAGCTGATATAACGAATTGAATGAGATAAAATAGTTGGCTCCATCATTTACCTGGAAAGACTAGATAAGTTTACAAAATCGAATTATATGCAGTGGGCCTAACATGATTCGATATGCCATCACCGATAGAGTTTTGGGTATGGAATAAATTAAACAAATATTTTCTACTCAGTTTTACATGCTGAATCTGTAAAAATCATTTTCAAGAGATGGAAAAAAGTATAAAATGAAGAAAACAGCACTCTTGCAGTATTTCGCCTTTTTTTAACTGGAAGGAGGTATTTGCTAAGATTAGAAAGTAGATTTTCGCAATCAGCAGCTGAAACTCTATTGAATGACATAAAAAAAGTTGGAAAAAAAAATTTCACTCAAAATTTGCATCGGAGGTACTTTACAATATTCAAGTTGAAGATCCTTCCATGTCACTATCTGCACATTTTTTGATCATGTTGAGAATATTCATGCATACAGTCAAACCAAAAAAGTATTGGAACACTCCCCCTCCGCATTTGTTCATATTTCTTGATTTATGAAGCAGAAATGAGTGATAATGTCTGTCTTTTTGCGTCAGTAGGTAGTGTTCACTTTGTACTATATTTTCTAACATTACAGGCTGATATGTTTAAGTACATTCTTTACGTTTTCTTTTAGAAAAGCGCAATGAAAAATAGAAATCCTTAACAAACAAACATCGAACTAGTATCTTGTTAGACAACTTTTTTGTTTGGTGACTTTACGAATTCGATTAGAATAGCTATCGATTAGTTTCTTATGTTCATTTTTTGAAATATTTGCCCATTCAGTTTTTAATAAATTCTACAATTCATCAATGTTCTGGCAATCATATATTGGCATCTGATCTTTTAACAACGTTCAAACATGCTCGATTGCATTCAAGTCTGGAGACTGCAACTCAATCGAACTAGTTTTGCTAGACGGACGCCAAATCCATTGACGATTTTTTGAAGAAGAAAGAAAATTTCTTTTCGTCTGTTCAAGATACCTGATTCCAGTGTGAATTTGTATATGATTTTCGTTATTTAGCCCATTTCAATCGTTTAAGCTGGTTTTCCTTCCTTATTCATAGTTTTTTTTGGTTACTCGACTATATAAGCCAATTTCATTTAACCGATTAAAAACTGTTTGAGGACAGATTGTTACACCAAAGCGATATTTTATCTCTTTTACGAGTCTTTTCGTTAACAATCGACGATTTTTAAGTACTCATCGACCAATTGCATGATCCATACAAGTAGAAGTAGCTCGTTTTCGACCTGATCTGTAGTGATCCTTTATTAAACTTGTTATTTTATGTTTCATAATTGTGTTGCATATTGTGGATCTTGGAACTTTCACTATACGAACTATCTCACAGAATGATTTTCCTTGTTATTGATGACTTATAATTAATTCTCATGTATCATTACTCCATTTTTTCTTTTTTATCATTCTTATAGAAAGATCGACTTCCTTTTCGAATTTTTATTGTTATTATTATATCAATGAAAAATTGGCTGATGTATATATATACGATGATCTTTCTTATAACGGCGTATCAGTTGTCATGTGCTCTTTCACAATGACGAAGTTTTCATTTTTCTTCTTCATTCTCTTTCTTTTATTTCTCGTTTAAGTCAATATAATTAAGGAATCGTAATAAAAATTTGACCACAGAAGAATACATCGTTCTTAAACACATCAGCCTGTAGAATTAGAGAATATAGTACAGAGTGAGAAATATCTACTGATGAAAAAAGAAAGACATTATATCTTATTTCTGCTTCACAAATCAAGATATATGAAAAAATGCGAGGGTGTCTCAATACGTTTTGGTTTGACTGTATTTTTATCTATTATTAATAAACTATTTGTGTGCAAAAGATGAAAATGGGAAAGCAGCTAATCACTGGTTCTTAGATCCGATTACATACGCATGCCTTGTGAATATATGAGAGCTGTTTAATGTCTTTTTGTTTTTCTCTTTTGATACAATCACAAGCAGTAGTGTTCGTTACAAACGCGACGAGAAAAATGTTTTACCTATTTGCCGTTCTACCTCAATGCTTGTTTATTTTTTCGTTAAGACGAAATAAAGAAAATACATGCATCAATGATTCCTACGTTGCTTGCATGTTAATTTTGCCGTTAGTTTTCGTTTTGATTCATAGCAAGCGTATTCATCCAATCATCTTCAGTTTTAATTGTTGTTGAACATTATTGAATAGTAAGTATCATTATACTATTTTTATCGAATCTTCGATATTCAAATCATATCTTTTCGCATAAGACCTTTTGGCCACTTCGAAATAAAAGGCAGATGGATAATTTTTTAAGTTTTAGATAGGAACAAGATAGAAAGCTACGGTTTTCACCATTGGAAAGAAGCCTATCCAACGCATCGATTTATATAAATTTGTTGAGACTTATTTCATAAATAACTAGTAATCCATGGTTGTCTTCAAAGAGTAGAATGTTGCTCTATGAAGATAGAACAAATCTTAAACTTAGAGTAGTATACTAGAATTACTGGCTTACGAGTTCTGAACTATATATAAGGCAATGATTCAAAGCATTACTGGTTTTGAAGTTCTCGACATTATAAGAGGTGTGAAAATATAACAGCATCAATGTTGTTGCATGAAATGAGCCTCTATCAGTACGTCTTTTTTGTCAACAGTATCAACAGAGGATCATAAAGAGTTTAATTCACTTCATGCGATTGTGCAGTGTGGATCTTAGACAAAGTTTTAAGGATTGAAATGAATTCGAATCAATTATTTGGTTTTGTGAAAACATACTAATTTTTTCTGAAGTATTTTAAGTAAATAATTACGAAACTTTCTTAGGTTTCGCCGATTTATATAATGCTGAAAAAGAGTTTTAATTTCTTTTAAATCATTGAAATATCGTAGTTTACTTATGTTTTCTTAACATGAAAAAATGTATGATTTTTAAGTTGATTGTATTCTCATCCGTGTGAAGAGCGAAGAAAATGAAGAGCTTACAAATGAACTCAGAATATTGAAAACAACTTCTATTCTTTGAAACGACCTCATATAATTCAAATCATATGCTCTGCATTGTATATAGATGTATCGTTTTGGAACTTTTCTATTAATATTTGCTTGTCGTTTTAACTCATGCAGCACGATTGATTAAAACTTTACCTTCGACACTGTTGTCGTTAATACCACATTTTGAAAATTAGTGAAATAATAAAATTGTACAGAAACTATTTTCGAAATTAGAAGAGTTTAGTTATAATAAAAGACTATGTAGTCTTTAATATCTTCACCCTGAAACTCTCTATTTCATATTTAGAACTGCAATCATCATTGCTCAAGTCAAAACTATATGGAAACACAAGATGATCAAAAACTTCAAACTGAGACAGCAGTATTAGATGATCTAAAGACACCATTGAATGAGTTAGATCTATTGGATAATATGCAGAAATTATCAAATGACGATGCATTAGAAACAAATGATAATGAAATATTTAATGATGTAATAAAACAAATAAAACTTTATGCATATAAATCAAAACAAGAAAAACTTGAAAAAGATATTTTACTTGATGAGTGGCAAATATTTCATGACTTTTTCACTCTCATTGAAAAACATGGTGCAAATTTCACAGATAAAGATCTGTTAGTGGTAGAAAGAGAATTAAACTTCTTTATTGATGTGACAAATACTGTTAATCCTGATAATGCATTTACAGCTAAATCAGACCATGCCAAACATATGTTTTATATATATTTTAACCTATTAAATTTTTCTATTATACAAAATTTTTTAAAAAATGATCAGCAAACTCATTATTTAAAAATACCATATAATAGTTGTATTAGAAGAATATTTCGTGTTATGCAAACAATCTCGCTTAAAGGAGATCTAAACCCAAATGATCATCAACGGCCAAATAATTCTATTGAACTATTATCATTAGTGTTCAATTATGTTAAAATAAATTTAGAATCATTGAATGTTATCTCAGAACAATCGCTCACTGATATATCAAGTACAAGAAGTCGGATTTTATCATTTATTTGTAATTATAGTGACAACACTATTTTAGTACCAGATTTAATTAAAGCCGGATGTTTAGAGATAATAGTAAATGGTTTTAAAATGGTATACCAGTAAGTTGAGTTTCGTCAACTTTAGAATTTTTTATATTGCTCATTTAATATAATGGAAAAGATGTAAACTTTTAATCGAAATACAAAATATTAGTTTTTTTTTCTTTTTTCAGAGTTCAATTTTTAATTGCTTCAATTTCTTGAATTATTTTAATATGTTTTCATAAAAACCAATCCTATAAAATTAGAATTCAATGGAAGCAATCAAATACTATAAAATCACTGATCATTAAGTATATCGATTAGCTAGAACGACCTGTATTTCGAGCAATATACTTGCGTAGTACGTTGTTGAAAAATCATCTTTTTAATGATTCTTTTACATTCAAATACGACAATTATATTTTTTAATAAATGCAACAAATGAACGGTTCAGATCGTGCGACGTTTTGCTTAGACTGTTACACAGAAAATCAATATGAGGTTGTAAAAAGAGATTATGTTCACTAATTAGTTTTTTTTTTGACCCATAACGCAGTAATCAGAATAAAAACGCCTTCATAAAGTTGATAACAATACGAAACATCGTCAGACTCATAAATAAAGAAAACATATACATCTAATTCAAACTCAAGTAATATCGGACTTATTTCTCCTTTAAAATTTTGCTTTCAGAGCAGCAATCGATGATTACGATCTGCGAGAAGCGCTAATTATGATTATACAAAATATTAGTCTTCATGATTATGGTGCAAAAAAGTTGAATGCCCTAAATACGATTGATGTAATAAAAACGTGTCAAAATAATATTAATAATGCTGAACTGAATACATTGTGCTGCAGAACATTGGCATTATTATCGACTCCTGAACAAATTAAGAAAGATAATAAATATATGAATGATGTATTAGATACATTACTAAAAATGGTCTATGAGGCATCTATATCACAGAATCATCGCACTGATACAGGAGCGCATCTATCCGAGCTATTAATCGTATTTGTAAAAATATTTAATGATGATCGTACACTCGATTATATAATGGAATATTCACAAGTTGATCTTCATGCACCATCAACCATTGATTTCTTTATAAATTTATTGATGAATTATCATTCAACAGTTGATAATAAAGATCCTCGAAAACGCACAATCTGTACTGCACTTGTTAATATTCTATGGAGTATATCATTTCAAGATAAATATAAACAAAAATTGAAAAATGCTAATACAAACTTTAAAGAATTAATTAAAAATATGACGAAAGCAGTAGATGAAAAATTTACACCTAATCAATATGTACCAGATTACCTTGAAAACATACAAAATGCAGCTGAAGGTATTCTAATTAATATTGATGAAGTAATTCAGCCAGCAATCGAACAACAAATAGATCCTGTATTATTAGCATCAGACAACAATCAAAAATCGATGATTATGATTAGTTATTCACATAAGGATATTGATTTTTGTAAACAATTGTATAATAAAATATTGGAAAAAGGATATGATATATGGATTGATTTTAAATTTATAAAAACAGGTGATCTATGGGAAACAATTGCTGCTGGGATGAAACAAGCTAATGTCATTGTATGTTTAATGTCTGAAAGTTATTGTAAAAGTAAATCATGTCGATTGGAAGCAACTTACGCCTTAGATAAATTACAAGCAACAATATCAGTTATACCTGTTTTTCTTCGTGAATATGAATTGCCTAACTGGTTAGGTAAGTTAATTTTAAAAATGTATATCTAATGAAATCATCGACAATGACAATCTTCTTATGTTCGTCGTGCACTATTATCTTTTTGTTAGAACGCAACAGGAAACACCTTTTAAAATCCTTCTCTACTTATAATCTAATTCTAAAGAAGTCGTGTATTTAGTTTCTTAACTATTTTATCATTGAATTTACTTCTAATTGTTTTTAGAAATTCGAACTGCAATATTGAAATATGTTCGTTTTCGTGATTTAAAACAATTAGAACATGAGAAACTATTGGAATTAATGGATATGATTGAAGCTAGTTTATCAACAGATTTACCACATACAGATCTTAATATAAATCTGCCGGTTCATTTTGAAAATGATCAGTCCATCACAGAACCAATGATGAAAGACAATGAAGTTTCATCAGAGAACATTAATATTCGTCCATTGAATGACAAGCAATCATTAGAAACAAAACCAACTAGAACAAAAATAGAGAAACAAGACAATTTATCTAAAAATGATCCTGTTATATGGTAATATTTTCATTATTTTTCAATCATTCAAATCATAGTTGATAAATAAATCTTTTTTGTCAAAAATTACAGATTATATATTTTGCTACATATTAATTTATTTATCTTTTAAAAATGAGAACTTAAAATACAGATAAAAGCGAGACAAGGTTCAAAATTGTGTCATCGGACATATATGTAGAATTCGAAGACTCTAATTGAGTATTAAAAATTTTATTCGACTATTAAGATTTTAACACTCAAGTACTTGAGTTTTTAACTATTCAATTATTGACAAATTTGAGGGAGCAGCAAGCGAATCCGCGTAGCATCAGATGAAGGGACTCAGCACCACAGCATCAGGTAATGGGGTCTAATACTGCCGGAACAGATCAGGGCAGCCCACACCACAGCATCAGGTGAGGTGAACCAACACCGAAGCATCAGATGAAGTAGTTCAATACCGCCAGGCCAAGTGAGGGTCAGATGAAACCATTCGTTGAGTTAGTGCGAAACCGCACAGGGTTAGGCCAGGGTAAGGGCAACTATTTTCAGGCGAAGCAAAGTTATTCGGCTGGGAGTGAGACTGAGGCTGACAGTGGAAGGCTTTGTATCAGGCCGTGTCAAGTTACTCAACATGTCTGGAGGCTGTTCTCTTAGCCCTTTTGCGTTGAATGAGGTTCTGCGTCCCTTGCGACCACTTAAGTCCTCATCCTGACTTAACGCTGTGGAGTTTGACACGCTCTCTTTCAAAGCCTTCCACCTTCAGTCTTGGTATTACACCCAACCCACGAAGTTAGTTCGCCTCAAAATGGTTGCCCTTACTCTGCGCTAGTCCTGTGATGTTTTACGCTAACTCTTCCAAGGGGTTTCTCTTACCCGCTTCTGATCCGGCGGTATTGGGCACCCGAACCTGAGACTATGTGGTTTCGACTGCTGCTTCCTCAAAACTGTAAATAGTTGTATAGTTGAAAACTTGATTACTCGAGTAGTAAAATTTCAATACTTGAACCGAGTTAACGAGTTCCACACTACTGCTGAGTTCATCTTAAAAATTGATTTAAGTTAGTAGAATAACATTGATTCTTCTTTCGATTAAGTTTTTTATGAAATGAATATTTTTATAATATATATATTTGTTTTTTCTTAGTACAACAAATGATGAAAATATTTATAAAGATAAACCAATTGAAGAATGGAATAAAAATGATATATCTCAATGGTTTGAAAATAATGAAATTATTTGTGAATTTCGAGATCTTTGTCAATTTAAAGATGGTTATGAATTATTAAATTATGCAAAGATTTTTCTTGATACAGAAAAATTTCAATATCATTTGTATTCAGATGAATTTTTAAAACGTGATGGAATTACTTTAGGAAAAAGACCTTTATTATTACATGAATTTACGAAATTTTCAAATGCTTTACGAAAATTAGAAAAATCCAAAAAATGATTATTATTACGCATATATCTATTTTATTTAACATGTTATTAACCTTAAATTTGTTTGAAGTATTCGAAATATTTGGATGCTTTTTTTTTCGTAATTAATTCTTAATAAAAAAAAGGGTATTGTTTACTAACTCATTATAAACCATTTTATGGAGAGCATTTATAATAAATTAATTTATATTTATCAGTTATGATTCATCGGATAATATAATGTGAGTTATCTTCAAGTTAATGTGCATTACCAACAATTTTAAAAAAATCGTTAATATACTCAAGTCATCTAAGATGGTATAACAAATAACAAACAGTACAACAATAATATAATTTTAATATAATATTTTCAAAATTATTTTGCAACAATAAATATCTTCAATTTGAAATAAGAAAAATCAAATAAATTTTGAATTTAAAATTAGTTTCATTTAGTAAACAATAGGATAAGGCGCGGTTTGTTTATATATGAAATTCTAAATAAATTAATTCTCATTGAACATTAATTAATGAAATCTTATATTAAAAAAATATATAAATATGTTTATTTATATCATAAGATTTTGGTCTATATGAGACAGTTTGTATTTTGTTTTTTTCTTTGACTTATGAAATATTTAAACAAATGCATGATAACATAAAAAAATCAATAGTTTAAAAGACGTCTTTTATATGTTACGGTTTTTTTTTGATTTTATTCATTTGTACATATTGAAAGTAACAGAAACCAATGTCTTTTAAAAACATTCTTATATTTATTTTATTTTTTCGAATTTAGCTCATAAGTGACACGAAAATTCTTCGATGGTATAAATTTATTTTTTAACATTTTGGTATAATTGAAAAAATCATCGATAAGTCCGATTTTGTTGAAAATTTCATCATAGAGATACTTCATATTGTATCCAAATTACTATAAATTATCGTATCTCATCATCTGCACATGTTTCATTAATATGAAAAAGAGCTGGTTATTGTATTTTCATTTTTTTTCTTTTTCATATATTCGTTACGAGTCTGACGAGAAAAAAAAATTTTGCTTACCTGCAGTCTACCTGACGGCTTGCGTTTTTTTTCGTTATTATGAAAGGAAGGTGATTTATGCATCAATGATCGAAGCATTAAAGAAAAGATAAAAATGATCACTTCTCACGTTTTTACTTCATTTTTTGTAATCATTAATATTCATAAGTACTGTGTTGACGAATTCTACTTCGACTCTGATCGTTGTTGAACATTATTTAACGGTAAATATCACTATACTTTTTCGTATTTAATCTACGCTATATAAAAGATACCCTTTCATATCAGATTTAGTTGTTCCGCACTGAAAAAAATAGATCCAATACTCATCTCAACAAGAGTTTTTGAGAATTAAAATAAATTCGAAATCATTTTAGGTTTCACAGTATGGTGAAAAGTCTGATTCGGTAGTTGATCACACTGCTATCGCCAGATGTTGACTAATGAGAATGTTGCTTAATATGAATTCTTTCATTCATATACCTATTTATCATTTATTTTTCAATTTATATCTAATAAGGCAATGGCCTGAAGCATTTTTCTCGAGAAAACATAGCATCTACCCATTTAATATCTTTTCATGCCCATATTCCACGAATTTCTATACTTAACAGCGTTATTATAATTTTCGATACGTCTATAATTTTAAATCACTTGATACTATATCTTAAAGACGTTTCATATATAATTAAAAGATTATTTGATAAAGAAATTTCTACTCTTTATATGATTAATTGTTTGTCGGTTTATCTAGATAGAGATCATAGACGTTTTAAACAATAGGACGTAACAGCAAGATACATCGAAACACGTATAGACATCGGTGTTAGCAGTAGATATAGGTGATCACTCATGTTAACAAAATCAGGAAAAAATCGGCGATTATATCGCGAGTTTCTGCCGATTTTTATAGAAAATCCCGATCATTTAAGTAACTATAATGATCCATTCGGATCCCAATAGTTGAATCTAAGACTACGGTCATGCCCCAATACACATGTAGACGACTATCATGTATGATATGATCAGTTAAAACAACTTGAATATTGAATATCTCTACCACGCTTTGAGTTAGTCGGCTGCAACTTTATCGCTGGTGGAGGAACGCTCATACCTCGTATTCCTAAAAGTAATTTTTATAAAAATTGTCTTCAAGTATCATAACTGTCTTGAACAAACAAATCTAACCTTTCACATATTATAAAGATATAATATTGAAGCTTCTTTACGAAATCCACTCGGTTTATGACTGACGCTTTTCGCATACGAAGAGTAACAATACATATATATGTGGTACAAGTATCAGTCCAAACGACAATAAGATAAAAGTAATCAAAAAAATTCGACGTGTCGCTTATTCTTAGCTAAAGAATGAATACACTGTTTATTAATAACTCCTGAAAGATTTAAGTTCTTTGTTCGAAACAGTTATGATATTTGAAAACAATTTTTATTGAAGTTTCTCTTATCACTGTGAACTATAAACACACCTCTAGTAGTGGTAAAAATAGCAACACACTAGACATGTAAGACGATAACTAGATCAACGGCGGTGTGTCAAAATTTTGGAATTTCTTTCACTTTTCGGTGATAACGGTTCAGAAGTTTTTAAAATTTTCGCTATCTCAGCAGCGGCGTGTGGAATTTTTTCAAAAAAATTGGCGACGTTGACGGCTTAACTGATCAGATTACATCTCTACAGCTCACTAGCTCAAGTATAGTGGAAATATTCAATTTTTAAGGTATTTCATGATTCACTAGATATTCTATAGCGATAGTATGACAAGAGAACTATATTTTAATATGAATGTTACGTTCAATATTTGCTTCGTCATGCCATGTATTGAAATATATAAACTCGATTATTTCTTTGATTGAAAACATGACGAATACAGAAGTATTTCATATGAGAAAACAAAATTTGTTTTTGTCTTCAGTTTTCTCAATGTTCTTTCAATTAACTGTCAATAAATTCCGTATGATTTTATATTCATTATTCATTTTTAAAGTCATTTATTATGTTTAAGATTTGTAATTACAATTTTCTTTAATTATACAATAAATTTCATCATCCGATTTCTTAATAATTGTTGCTTGATCTTGTGAATAAGCACTTCTAGAAAAATAATTCTTCAAACAATCATGTGAATTTATTGTTTTTATCTATTTATAGCATTTCGAGATCTATTGATCTATGTTTTAAAATGAAAAGCATGCTACTAAAATGATACACATCGCGAGAAAAACGATATATAATATTTTCTTATTAGAGAAATATAGGATTATATCATAACAAACATGTCAATCATTTTTCTCTTTCCAATACTATTTTCACTCTATGCTAATATTGAATAAAAAAGTGAAATATTACAAATATATCATCTCTTGCGTTACTATTTTTTTTCAAAATTTAGTCAATAATACATTCTCTTTAATTGTACAGATGGACGCCTTTAGATACTTTTGAAGAATATTGAAGTAATAGAAAACTTCTCTTGAAAATGTACAAAAAGTTGAAAATATTTACTTTAAACGATTGTATTTCTAATTTAGAATTACAGCAGATATGAATTACTATCAAGATCAAAATGATATGAAAGAACAAGATGAACATAATATTCAAACTAAAGTGAAAATACGACACAGTCTACAAAGATTATCATCTGAACTGAATTTAATAGATGATCTGAAGAAACTACAAATTAAATGGGAAGAAGATAATCAGAAATTGACAAATGAAACATTTGCACAAGTTGATAATCTTATTGAAACAAATAATGACGAATTAAACTATGATAATGAAATATTTGCTGATGTAATAGCAAAACTTAAAATTTATATAGATAAATCAAAAGAAGAAAAATTTAAAGAATGTATTTTATTTGATGAATGGGAGGTATTTAATGAATTTCTTACTCTCATTGAAAAATATGAAACAACATTTACAAATAAAGATCTGTTAGTATTAACCAAAGGATTAAAATCGTTTATTAATATAACAAATATTGTTGATCCAAATATTATACTTAAAACGAATTTAGATGATGCGAAAGAAATATTTTATTTGTATTTTAATTTAATTAATTTTAATGTTATTCAAAATTATTTAAAAAATATTCAATTATCTAATGATTTGAAAATACTATACCGTATATTTACTCCCAGAATACTTACAGTTATGAGATATACCGCTTTTTATGCTGATTTAAATCTCAATGATCTTCAACGACCAATTAATTGCATCGATCTACTTTCCTTAATGATAAATTACGTTAAAATATATTTAGAATCCTTGGATTCAATATCAAATACAACACTTAATGATACCTCAATTGTAAGCTCCCATATTTTACAATTTATTATTTATTATGCAGAAGACACGATTATGGTATCAGATTTGATCAAAGCTGAATGTTTAGAAACGATAGTAAATGGATTAGCAATAACATGCAAGTAAGTTAAATACCATCATTTAAGCTAGTAGAAAATCTATAGATATATCACAACGGAAAATTCAGTGCAGTTAAATATGCGTCGAATAGTTGGTTTAATTTATCAAGCAGAAATAATATATAATATTGCAATAGAATCTGTCTCAGTGTATACATATATGAGAGAGGAGGAAGTTATACGCAATTTTAATACCAATAACATTGACATTCGATTTTTTTTCTCAATGATGTTTGAGGAATTTCGTTCGATATAGTAACAAATTGTAAAAATTATTATTGAAAAATATTAGTCTTATTTCTATTTCAAGAGTAACATTTTGAAGAGTTACTTTTTCTATTGTTTCAATTTTTTGAGTTATTCTAAACTTTAAATCTATTATTGTTGTATTATAGATATATTTTTATAAAAAGAATCCATTTGAAATTGAATTGAAAACATAAAATTAAAAACTAACCATAAGAAGGAAGGACGACGATACATTCTTTTTATCGAACTTGAAAATATTAAACGACTATGAGAAATAATAGGAAAGTAGATTAAGGAAAAAACAATAAGTAGGACAACATCTATATGTGACAGTCCATACATAGAAAGAAAAAATGAAGTAGATAGATTGTTAATACAACTCTCAAGAGAATATAATAAGAGAAAATATGATGATTATATTTTAGAGACATATACCTGTAATAACTATTCAAAAATTCAGCATCGTTTTAATTGAAATGCGAATGTTTTATTATCCTTACGGATATCCAAAACTAGTGGCCATGATACTTTATACGTGCCGAAAAAATGGTTTTTCATTTCTTCACAGAAATTTCTAGCAAAATCATTCGAAACGTAGAATGGAATATCTATAATCTCGGAACTACTAATTCAAAATATCTGAACCTTTTACAGTTGTATAAGTCTTTCATCGGTGATTTGAATATACATCTGACAATTGAGAATTCGCTGCGAACACTCATGGAGTATATCTGTTTTTAAAGGAATCAATCGAAAACCTTTTAAAAAAGCAATGTCAACCGACATAAATGAAAGAATCGGTGCATCTTCACCTCCGCTTTTCAACAATTAGAACTTCAGCTCTCTATTCCGTTTCTATCAAAATTTATTTAAAACATATAGTATAGCCGTTACATAAAATAAAAAAACAGATGTTATTAAAATTTTATTATTTTAATATTAGCTGAGGTATGATCAAATAGCATAGGAAAATAGACCTCTCTTTTCTCTATCAAACTGTGTGAAGTGAGTTTCTTAAAGCTTACTATACGATATTAAAGTATCATGGCCACTACTTTTGGATATCCCTAAATAATTCTTACTGTTGTGTGTAATGTACAATTTCCGTCAGAATTCGAACAATTGATGTAATATTTAAATAATTTTGGTATTTATGAAAATTTGATGAACTGCCCAAATTCTATTGTAATTTCGTGAAAATTTCAAGTGTCCCATTCCTGTACAATGCTTTTCACAATTTTATAATGCATGTAGATAAGGAAAAGAACATTTTGAACGTTTCATCTCGATAAAATTAGTTGTTTGCAAAAAAAATTAGTTTCCAAAGATCTCTGAAAATCAGAAAAAAAGTTTCATAACTGTTGGAACATCAAACAAAATTTTAAATTACACATTTCTGTTCAGAATAAACAGATCTTTCACGTAAGAATGGTTTGAGATAGTAGAGCGAACCAATATAATATAATGATATTTTATCGATGAATTCATACAAATATAAGATTACCATATAAAATCATTATTGTAGTCAGTCGATATCTTATT
The DNA here is from genome assembly GCA_022393335.1 of Macrotrachela quadricornifera. Classification (NCBI taxonomy): domain Eukaryota; kingdom Metazoa; phylum Rotifera; class Eurotatoria; order Philodinida; family Philodinidae; genus Macrotrachela; species Macrotrachela quadricornifera. Next base: position 8,190 of record JAJEKB010021655.1, on the reverse strand, counting down.
GTAAGCTCCATTTCGAATTATTAGTTTGTTTTTGTTAAGATGTTCCTTGTGCACGCTCCTCGTCCTTCACTTTATTATATCTGATAAACGTTTACGTGTACATATGTTATATAGAAGATCACACGAAGGGTGAGAAAGAAATAAAAGAGAGATCAGAGGGCGATGTCGCTATGTTGCGACACGCCCTAACATACTCCCCTTCCGAAAACAAAGTCTATAACTGAGAAAAAAACATATTGTATGTAATGAGACAAAAGGGAAGAAAAAAACTATTAACGAGAAAATGAAAAAAAAACAAAAAAATATGTTTCATATGTATTTGACTAAACATCGTTCATCTCTTTAATGTAACACTATTGAAGTGGATAATATACTAATATAAAAAACATTTTTTCTCTTTTTTTTTTTTTTTTTTTTTTGTTGTTTTTTTTTTTGTTGTTTATGTTGATGGTGATGGTTCTGTGGATGATGATTTTGACGATGCTATTGACGACGATGTTGATGATGTTGTAATCGACCATTTGCTTTTAATTCTTCATAATGTTTTCTTGTGAAAAATCCTTGTGTTTGTTGTTCATATGATCGAATGCGTTCAGGATAACGAATCGCCACATGTAAAGTATGTTGATTTGTTGATGATTTTTTCGGTTGGACCACATATATTGGAATTTGTTCTCGTTTAATAATATTCTTCATTTGTTTTATTGAAAATCGACGGTATACATTATGGAAGATCAGTTTGTTTCTATAGTATCGTCGTCTTTGCTTCACTGTACAAGAACGATTGTGAATTCTTTTTCGTTCTTCTTCAGGTACTTGTTCATGTGATTGTTCAGGTATTTGTTCATGTGATGGTTCAGGTATTTGTTCTTGATTCTGATTGGTTTGCAGCGATTCCCCATTCATTGGGTATCTAGGCAAACCAATAATTGGACTTTTTTGTTCTGAATTGTTAAAAATCGATTGATCTTCCACTGATGACCTATAATTTTGTTCAAGAATTTCACTAGATGGAGCCGTTGGTTCATTTGTTGAATTAATTTGATTTGATGATTTTTTCCTTTGTTGTTCATAGATATTATTATCCTTATCTTCATTATTTGAATTTCTTGGTGAAGATAAAATAATTTTTGGTTCAACAAATGGTTCAAATGGTTGTTCACATTTAAAATTGTTTTCTTCCATGAATATAATTATTCTTTGCATCGACAAACAGTCATATAAGGCGTATTGTGTAAGTTGTTGTCGATATTCTTGTGTTTGTTTATCTCCATCAAATAATTTTGTATCTAATCCCACATGAAAATCACCTTCAGTATAAATTTTTGGGAGGTATTCTTGAAATGAATGTGCCACAGAATCTTGGAGTGACCATGGTTCAGAGGAATTTTTTCCAATACATAATTCACATAAACATTCGTTTTCTTTAAGATGAATTTGTTCATGTTCAAGACGACGATGGGGATTTAATTTATTCCAAAATAATTTAAATTTACCTTGTAAATTAATTTCCTTAATTGAACTAATTTGTGCACGTGTAAATAATCCAAATTCGATGAATGGCATTAATTCATCTTTTTTTCCCCAAATATAAATAAATTTTTCAGGTATAAAAATTGTTTTAAATAATTGTTTGATTAATGTAAAATTATTTGTATGACGATTAGGAAGGTGGTGCATTTCAAAAATAATAACTAATGATAATTGGTATGGTAATATTATTTGGAGTTGTATTAATGATGGGCGATTTGGTTCTTTGTATACCTTCATCGATTCCGTATCCAATGTAAATCTTGTTGTTGGTGTTGCTGCTTCAATTAGTTGTTGTAGAATGGGTTCAGGTGTTATTTTGTTCACGAAGTATGGTATATGTGGTAATGGTGTGAATGGAGCATATCTAATGTTGTACTCATATTCTTTGATTTGTTTTTTAATTCTTTGTCGATAATTTTGTCGGTTTTTTCCTGTATATTTTGCAGGTATGTTGTGTAACTTTTGTAGTGCCGTATAATATTCTTCTTCACTTATCATAGTGTATAAATATTAATGAATATTATGCCCTAAATGATGAATAATTAAGAGTAATTTTTAAATGATTTACCTTTATATGAAGGTCGATTCTCTAGCAAGAGAATCCGAAAGAATAAAAAAATTTTTCCCTTTTTTTTTTTTTTTGTGTATATATATATATATATATATATATGGATATATTAATAATGAATATAATAACAATGATGATAATCTTATAACCAAATTTTTATAATAGTAATGATGGTACTAATAACAACAATGTTAATACAGAATATGTAAACAAAATTCCATTTGGATATAACGTGGATTATCGAATTTTCTATTTGATTTTCTATAAAATATGTATGTAAAATTCTCTTCTCGATTTTTCTGTTTATATAAAGTATGGATTTTATGCATGAGTCATATGATGTGATATAATATTACAACATATATAATATCGTTGATTTTGTCGAATGTAAACAATTTCGAAATTATATTTCATTCGATTTCCTGTGGCCAGCAGGATATCCGATGAAAGTAATTGTTAAGTATATATTAACTAATATCTCGAAAAATGAATTAATCCTTTAAAATTAAAGATAACATAATGAATGTAATAGCCCTTCATTATCAGTGAATGGGGGAAAGCGCATTTCCCGATAATGCTATGCTAAATTAAGTTCAATTGTACCCTCTTAATGATAATTAATTAATTCATAGGTTTTGACATATTCATAACGATGAAATCCATTGAACGAGAGACTTGTATATATGTATATATATATATTTTCTTCTTTGTTAATTAATACGTTGAAATATTGGTAATAACACATCAGTTGTAACTTGACGTTGTAATGTAGATTTCTTGATGTGTTGTATAATGAATGTTTTGGATGTGATTTTCTTTATTATCCGGTATGGACCTTCATATCGTAAATCGAACTTTGACCGAGTGTTCAGGATTTTCGCCAGAACTAAATCATTTATTTCATATGTTGGGTCAGTACGATTTCTATCGTAACGTTCTTTATAACGTTCTTGGTTGAGTATAATGTTGTGTCTGGCTTTTTCATTTAACGTAGATAAATAATGATTGAGTTTCTGTATATGTTCAGGATCATAATCGAGTATAACATTTGTATCTTGATGATCAAATGGTAATATTGGTTTTCGACCATACATCATTTCAAATGGTACTTGTTTATTTGATGAATGAAGTGATGTGTTGTAGTTAAATGTAACGAATGGTAGTTGATCATCCCAATTCGTTTTTCGTAGGTTTGATAGTGCAGCAATTTTTGCATCCATGGTTGAATTATATCTTTCTACTTGTCCGTTCGTTTCAGGATGGTACGGTGTTGAGTATAGATGTGTTGCACCAATTTGTTTTATTAATTCATTTGTTAATGCAGATGTAAAATGTGTTCCATTATCAGTGAGAATACAACGAGGTGTACCAAATTTTGAGATAACATCTTCTTTAAGAAATTTAACAGCTGTTAGAGCAGAATTATCTCGTACAGCTTTTGTAACAACGAATTTGGATAAGATATCAGTAAGAGATATAATATATTTATTACCACGTTGTGATGTTGGGTTAATGGGTCCATGAAAATCCATAGCGACTAATTGCCATACACCTTCTGGCGGTTTGATTGGTCGTAATTTACCAGGGGTTTTTTGTCGACGTGGATTATGTTGAGCACATAAGATACATGATTTAACATAATTATCAATATCTTTGTACATCATGGGCCAGTAATATCGTGTTTTAATTTTGTGTACAGTTTTATTTCTTCCAAAGTGAGCACCATTTGCTGCTGTATCATGATAGATTTTCAATATGGATCTTCTAAGTTCACCTTCTGGTACGTAAGGAACTGGAGGATATATTCGACGCATTAATAGATTATTTTCCATGTAATATTTTTTATTTTTCTTGATATTGTTAATGATGTTCTGTGCATATTTATCGTTCTGTTGAGCTTGGATCAAATCTTCAATTGTAAATGGGATAATTCGATTCTCTTTGAATAGAGAATCCAGTTTTACTTGATTACCATCGTTCGTATCATTATCAATGGAATTATGTAATTTAGCAGCACGTGTTTGTACAGCATTAACCCTGTATAAATGTTTAATAGGATTTTCCCAATCAGTTTGTGTTGATATTGAATTGGTGGGAGAAATTTCATCAGGATCTTCTTCAGCATCTTCTACTGGTGATCTGGATAAATAGTCAGGCATGGAGTTTTCTAAACCAGGAATGTATTTGACATCAAATTCATATTCAAGAATTTTTAATCTCCATCGTTCACATCTTTTATTAATTTGAGCTTTTTTATTTAATTGTGTTAATGCTTTATGATCAGTTTCCCATGTAAATTTTGTTCCACTTAAATAATTATGCCATTTATCTAATGCGTGAATGAATGCATAACATTCTTGTTCCATTGGGGACCATTTACGTTGTGCTGGAGTAAATTTCTTTGAAAGGTATGCAACGGGTCTGTTTCCTTCTGGATAAATTTGTAATAAGACCGCGCCGATTCCCTCATCAGAAGCATCTGTTTGAAGTTTAAAAGGGAATCTGTTGTTTGGAAGACGTAATACTAAATCAGTTGTAAGAAATTGTTTGAGTTGTTCAAATGCTTTAATTTCGTCATCTGTTAATGTAATTAAAGCTTTTTGACCTCTTCTTTGTTGTGTTCTGGTAGTTGGTACAAACTTCCTAAGTGGTTCAGCAATTTGTGAAAAATTTGGTATGAATTTTCTATAATATTCAGCAGCTTTTACAAATTTACAAGCTTCATCTGCTGTTGCGGGAACTTTGGTATTTAGTAATCCATGTATGTTTGTTGAACATGGGCGAATTTCACCATTTCGAATATGATGTCCGAGATAATCGGTTTGTGTTCTTGCAATTTCGCATTTTTCAGGATTGAGACGAAATCGGGCATTTCTTAATATTTGACAAATTTCATTGAGATGTGATACATGTTCGTCGAATGTGTTGGAGTAAATAATGACATCATCAATATAGGCTAATGCATATTTCCATCGTGTAGGACCTAATATATGATTAATTACTCGCTGGAATGTTGCAGGGCCATTTGTTATACCTTGTGGAAGTACTGTGAATTGATAATGATTGTCCCGAGTTGAGAAAGCCGTTTTCGGTCGGTCCTCCTTGGAGAGAGGTACCTGGAAGTAACCAGATTTAAAATCGAATTTTGTATAATACTTTGCATCGGTTAATTGATCAAATATTTCATCGATTCGGGGAAGAGGAAATGCATCTTTAATTGTAACTGCGTTCAAACGACGATAATCAATACAAAATCGCATGGTTTTATCTTTTTTCTTAACGAGAACAACGGGTGAAGACCATGGTGATGTTGATTCTTCAATTTGACCACGTTCGAGTAATTTTTGTGTTTCTTGAAGTTTAATTTGTTGGTCCTTATGTGAAACCGGATATTGTTTAGAATAAATTGGAGGATGATCACCTGTTCCGATTGTAGATTGTGGAGGTATATTAACAATTGATGGTGTTGGATCAAATAATATTTTATTTCGCCATAATATATCTTCAATTATTGATTTATGTTTTGGATTTTCTATATGAGCAATTAATTCGATTATTCGTTGTCGAATATGATCCGAATAGCATTGTGTTCGTAAATGTTTCTGTAAATCATTGCCGGATAAAAAATATTCTTTACATCGATAACAATAGTTGTTGGATTGTATCTGATTCGAGTTGTCCATCGCTTCGGGAACAGCTCTAGTTCTTGGGTTTTCTGAATGTATAATTTGATTTGTTGTAAATATCGATAAGGTTGAATGTTGAGAAAGTGTACCTATTCGTGTATGTTTGGATAATGTTTGTTGACGATTTTGTGCGTTAATTAATAATATTTTTGTTTGATTGTCTTTTATGTTTACTAATGCATGTGGCATAAAGATGGATTTTGAAATATAATTATCATATGGTTCAAATATGAGATCTTCTCCATGATTTAATTGACAATTAATATCAACCAATGTTTGAGAATAAGGGGGAAGTGTAATTTGATTAACTAAAGTAGCAGGATAATTTATATCATTTGGTTTCACATACGGGATAGAAATAGAACGATTGTATTGATCAGGAATTGTTAGTCGTTGCTGATCGCCAAATAAATGTATATGATTTGAGTTGATCCAATCGTTACCTAAAAGAATTGTTGTAATTAAGTTGGTTGCTACGTAGGTGATGATAGTAGTTTTAATGTTGGAGATTTGAATTTCCAATTCAATCTGTCCGATTAAATGAAGAGGTGTTGAATTTGCTGTTTGACATTTATAAGATATTGGGATAAATTTTTTATGTTGAATAGTTTTGAGAAAATTGGAATGAATAATGGAAATGGCAGATCCTGTATCGATGATTGCTTGTGTAGGTTGATTGTTGACGAGGGTTTTAATATATACAGGGGAAGTTGATGGCTTGATAAGTTTACTGGAGGCACCACCATCGAGTGCTCCAGTTATTGAAAATTTGGTAATGTATTACAATCACGTACCATGTGGTTTCCTCCACATTTAAAACACCCGCTTGGTTGTTTGTAAAAACAATCAATTGTTCGATGATTCGTTCGATTACAAATTTTACAAATAAGATTCTTGTATGGTGTTGTTGATTGAAATGTGTTTGATTTATTATTAAATGTATTTTGTCGTCGAAAACTTCTGCCAGTTAAATTAGGAAGTAATGGTGGTGGATATGTATATTTAGCACCCGAGTTCCGCTGTGAATCGGAGCTCTGTATACGCATTGATTGTTGTTGTTGATCATTCTGTTTCGTATGTTCATAATTCTGGTTACGTGAATAAGTTGCAGCAGTTAATGATGGATTCGACCGATAACTATGATCAAAATATGGTTGTTGTGAATTAATTGATAATGCACCAATGTTGTCGAATGTGTCATTTAAATCTTGTTCAATTTTTGCGTATTTTAAAAATTCATCTAATGAGTTCATTGCTGATTCACGGCGAGAAAGTTCTTTCCGAAAATTTGAATTAAGTCCACTGAGTAAATATTGGATTATTGTTGAATCCGACATCTCTGGATCAACTTCTCGACATAAGTTAATAATATCATCACAATATGTAATGATTGCTTCATCCGATTTCTGTTGTCGTTGTTTTAATTGTTCGAATTTCTTCGGAGTAATTGTTGTTGAGAAATATCGGTTTCGAAATGCTGTTTCGAAATCTGACCATTTGTTGAATTTTGCTTCATTATTATCGAACCATATGCCTGCTGATTGTGTTAATTTACCACGGACAATTTCAAGTAATTCATGATTTTCGGATTCATTCGTAGCTTTTGTTATGTTCTTAATACTCTTCAGGAATCGTTCAACATCTTCTGATGGATGTCCTGAGAAACTAATTAAATCATCGAATCTTGCTTTTCGTGCTCGAGCCAATACCGCTGGATCAACCATTGGAGTAATTGAGAATTGAAATGAAAATGTGGAAGTTAAATTACGAGATGGTTTAACACGAGGTTTTCGGGATGATAATTCAGTTATAATAGTGTGTGGAAGTAATCTCTTCTTATGTTTCTTAATAAATGATCTAGTGCCGAAAGCCGTTTTTGAAAATTTTATTAATCAATCTTTTATTTAAGTAAAAGTCATGTATATATTAATCGGTTTACTCAAGAGTATACCTATAAATGATCAATTTAGTACGTATAATCTAATTATCTTGAGTTGTTTTTTTCAACAAATATCGAATCTCTTTTATAGAGGTTCCTTTTATAATCACAATTAATCGTTTTTTCTTGAAAGTTTTAAAATGACTCGAGTCTCGTTTTATTTTCGAGGCTCCTTCACCGTAGATATAATAATATAATCGATACCGTTTATATAAAAAGATATATATATCTTATAATTAATAAAGTTCATAAAATAATTTATTCGATAAAGTTAATCCACTAGTAACATATTTGATAAAGTTTATATAATAACAATATATATTTGATAATGTTTTTATATAAAAAAATATATATTGTATGGATGTACGTCGGTAAATATGTTTGTTTTTTTCTTTGGTTCGTGTCCAGGGTCGCCAATTGTTAAGATGTTCCTTGTGCACGCTCCTCGTCCTTCACTTTATTAT
>JAJEKB010021652.1:79026-90263 GCA_022393335.1 Macrotrachela quadricornifera | reverse complement strand
AAAAAGGAAAGAAAAATAATGATGAAGACCGTTATTTAGATGTGTATATGAGTGAAAAAAATAACCTAGACGAACAGAAAAAAATGAAGAAAAGAAGAAGTTGTTGTGTCATTAGATTGTCGATGAACAAGCAATTGTGACGAGTAAGTTTACTCGCTTGCTTTTGGTCAAATTTCATATTTCTTTGAAAAATAGAAAAATATTTTGTTATGTATTCTTCCTTTTTTTTTCTTTTTCTTTTCTTCTTTTTTTTTCTCTCATACTTCTTTGTCATAAATGATTTTGATGACAAGTCCGAACTCGTACGTCTTTTCTTTCCATAGTAAACATAAAAAAGAAATAGTAGAAAAAAAAAATAAATCATTCATTTTATCGTTTTTTTTGTTTATAAATTTTTATGTTTTTGAAATTTTTTTTTATAGACGCGTGCAAAATTTTAAATTAATTGCACCGTTATAAAAATAATCAAAAAAAAATTTTATTTATATTATTAACAATGCCAATAGCTATGAATGATGAAAAAAATGATAAAAATTTATCAAAAAATCAATCAACAATATATCAAACAATTCAAAATGATTTATCTATATCAAAAGAAAAATTATCAAATGGATGTGAATATACAACTATTATTAATAATAATACATTATCTAAAAAACGAAAACTTATTTTACACTTTGATAACCGAAATACATTACAGGTAAGTTTAGTTTCTATTGATATACATCTATATGTCTGTTTTTCAATATATAAGGTTGCAAATAATGTATCAGCAACAACGATTGAACAAGGTTTGTAATATATTTATTTCAATATTATTGTTTTTAAATTCTTTAATAAAATAAAACTAGTTAAATTTCAATATAAAATTTTACTATTATTGTATAGATTACTGATATCCTTTAATAAATCGTCCAATCAAAACAAGATACGAGTATTGATAACTTTTTAATATGTGCTTGAAAGATAACATATTTAATATTTATAATGGAAATATATTTTTAACCTTTTTATCTGTACTATACCTAACCGTCCAGCTGTAAGAAGAGCATAGTTATTAATGCAATTAAATAGCTTTTTCTAAAAGGCATCATACAAAAGAATTTGCTTTTTTCGTTTTTTAAAAATACAATTAGACGTTTTCTCTTATGAGTTCAAACGAGTATGTTATTTTTTCTGTTCTTTGGACCTGAGTCATACGTTGATTAGTTACATTCAGCAAGGGAAAAAAACAATGTCAAAGTATGAGGTTTATATTATGTAATGACTAACGAAACAGGTTAAAAATAGATATTTTTCTTATATTCTAATAAAAATGAATATAGTTCAGTTTATAAATCAATAAGATTAAATTGAATCTTTCTCAAATATAAAATTAATTTTGAAATATCACACATATTTATATAAATTAAAAAAAAGAATTTTTTTTTAGGTGTAAACAATTTCTTAACAGGTGTTCTTTGGGGTTATGAAACAGATAATGGTGAATGGAAATGGGCATCAACATCTCCATCACTTCAAAAACCAGCTAATTGTCCAAATTGTATAACTTATTTTAAATATGTAGAAAATCAAGTACTCAAACAACCTTCTGATAGAAAGGCTGTACGTGAAAAAACTGGTAATTTTGTAAATAATGAAGGCGCACGTTTTCGTTCGTATTATGATGCATTAATTGAATCATTACGTTATCATAGATTAGATAGTCAAGAACGACATCAAGAAGATCGAATATTAAATCTTGAAAAAAAACAAGATGAACAAACTAAAGAATCACAAATAGTACCAGAGAATAATCAACGTAAACGACGTTTATCAATTTTACATAATAGTGAAGTACCTGTAAATGGTTTTCGTTCAGCAAATGGTACACTTTATCATTATATATTACCATCATTTTTTCGTCTTATTCAACATTTACAAAAAAATGATCGAGATTTTGTTGTTTATTTACGAACAATGGGTGATGATAGTAAAAATTTTTTAAATAATGCTCAACGTGTTCTTGCTAATCAACATCCATCATTTCAATTTACTGAAGATCTTGAAGTTAATCTTGTTCCTGGTAGTATTCAACGTACAAAAGATCAACCAATGTGTCTTCAAATGAAATTTAAAGAAGATCCTGATATGCAAATAATAACAGATGAATTTTTAATTCATGAAAAATTAGAAAGTGGTCATGGTATACATGCAATAAAAGATGATTTTCATGCATGGTGTGAAACAAATTCACATTATTCAACATCAAAACCAATATGGTTTGATCCAGATGATTTAAATCCTCGTTCACATCATATATTATTTGATGATAATTTTCGTGTTCTTGAACCAAATGATTCTATTGTTGATATACGTATAATGGATAGAAAAAACCAACAATGTTATTCATGTAATTTTGATTATTATTCTAAACTTGAAAATATATTTGCTGTACAAGCAAATTTATATTTAATATTAGCAGATGAAGAATATTTTATAAAAGCAGTTGATGAATGTGAAAAAAATTTTGATCAACTCCTTCAAGATACTCAAATATTAAAAGAAATTAAAGAGAACAGCTGTATTAACTATAAAGAAAACAATTTATAAATTCTTTTTTTTTTGATCTTCATTTTGTGATATAGTTTTTCTTTGTTTTATTGTCAGATAGATTGAGGTTGTATGTGCGTGTGTGTTTGTTTAATTATTGTTGTTTTTTTTTTTTGTATGTTAATCCCGGCTTTTTCTCCTAATTACTGGTTCAACGCTTGAATGTTGTTCATTCCGTCTTGTTTTTTTTATTTCTTGCCGATATCCGTCAATGCAACAAAAATTTGAAAAGACAAATTCAATGACTGTCAATGATATATGAAAATACTTAATCATGGTTTTTGAACTTCTTTTGTAAACTAATTTCATAAAAAAATCTTTTCAGTCTCTTGATTTTGATATATATTATAATAAATATTTTCGTTTTCTGTTTTTTTTTTATTTTTGTTTTTATTTTTAAAAAAAAGAAATAAATATTAATACAAACTTTAAAGCAAATTCTTTATACAATAAAGCTTTTAACAGACATACATCTTTCATATAAAAGACTTTTTAAAACTAATAAACGAACATATCGTTTCTTAATTTTATTAATTCGAATTTATATAATATTATGTCGATAAAATATCAATCAAAATAGAGAAACGATATAATAATGTATCGTATTTAATTGAAGAATATAATCAAAGGTATTTAATACCTACAATATATTTTTATTTGTCGTAAAGAAAAATAATTAACAATTCTGGCTTTGTTGATGATCATCTAATTGCTCAAGTTTGATTAAATTTAAAGACAGTTTTATCTACCATCAAAGGATGTTATCGGGCATAAAATCATTACATTTACATTTTTACTATTGAAAAAAAAGACATGCAAGCAAAAAACTAATCTCCGATTTCTATTCTCCATGCTTGGTTACATTTAAACACGTTTATTGATGAAAACTAACCTTACATTCAAACTCTTTGCCCTCAATTACATTTGGACTAGTTTTTATGGTAAAATTGATCAGGATATCCTATTAATGGTATAACGGCACGCCATGACTTCTTCCGATCATAGTTGCGTTTTGATGGGGTGAGACTATGCTCTTTTCCTTAACAAAGCTGAAGAACATTCTATAGTCTAACAGTTACTACACATCCAATTTATTCATCGTCTAAGCATCAAAATACACAATAACGTACGAACAAACACACTTTCCAAAGCTCATTCAGTTCTACATGGGTTTATCATATAGAAAATTGACTCTATTAGAAAGCAGCATCTTTATCGAGCACAATGAATCATGATAGCAAGAACTCTGAATTTTGACCTATACTATCCTACGTTAATCACATGTAGCATTTAGTGCAATGAAAAAAGAACCACAAGATCGATGAAATTACATCGTTCGATTTCTATTTCAGATTTGAATAATCATAGGATCAATGATTTAACTTTGTCATATTCTTGTTATTCGCAATTTAATTAATAAATTTTATATAATGGTATTTAAAAGCAAAATAAAATCCCTTGTTACAAGTTACAATATATCGAACTACGTTCTTTGTTTATATATTGATTCATTATTACTTGTTTTACCGCAGTCTAATGTTTACAATGCTTACTTAGTGAAAAATGTTCGATTGTAATCTGATATAATTGAAACAAAGTTAAAATTATAATCGGTCATAGACTATTTTTAATAGGAATAATCCTTCAAATCGAGTATAATTTTGATTTTGTTGCAATTATATCAGATTGTAATCGAAACATTTATCACTGGATAACCGATTACAGAACAGGAAAAAAATTTATTCCTTACCTGTTTTGTTCAAATAAGCGACAGAAACGTCTATATCAAAACAATTATGCTGTTCTTAATAAGAAACGAGTTTTTGAAAAAGATGTTTGTCCCATGGGACTCATGGGATGGGATATGTTCAAAAACCTTTTCATCCCATGGGATAGGATTATCCTCAAAGCTTTCCGTCCCATCCTATCCCATGGGATGGGATCCTTTTGAAAAACGTCCCATATGACGAGATAAGATGGGATTATCCAAACCTATGAGAAGCCCCGTTCACCACTCAAATTTTGTCCCTCTGAACTAAAGGAAAAAGTCTAACGGACAAAAATACGATGAAGCAGTAGAGGTAAGAGTTGCATTGTATATATTTTACAATGAAGAATAGAGTTTTTAGTTTATTTTAAAATGTTGACCTCAAATATTATGCTTGTCTTACACATGCGTAGTGTCTCGATAACTAAAGTTATAAATACCAGTCATTTCCCGTTATTTTTCATAGACATGATCCTTGTTTATTTCTAGGTTGTGGCTAAATATTTCTAAAGTCTAGTATACTGCTTTTATATTACTACGCTAACTACAGCAAAAAGAGCTTTAAGCGCAATCCGTACGGGATTAAAATGTGAAATACGATATAGCTGCTATGGTGGATGATATAGAGGTAGTTTAGTTCTACGTCTCTTATGGTTTGTGAGGCTGTTGGTTGCAGTGTTCGGCTCAAAGAGGTGAAGCTGAGGAATTGATCATGGTGTATGATATTCTCGGATGAATAATTAACTAAACATTAATTAGTTATTCATTTATTAAGTATTGATTGGTTAATTTATTATGTGTTGATAATTTGAAGAATGTTTGCTTTACATTCTATGTCCTTTATTGTTCAGTTAATAATTCTGAGGAACGAACTCTTATCATGTGCACTTGATGCAAAAGACATCTTTGTTATTATAACTTGCTTGAAGATCTCCATCTCTATCTATTGTACGTCTTGTGAAATATTATTTCGTTTAATTTGTTATTTTTATATAAAATAAAGTCAAAAGTATTGATATAAGGAGGATTTCTTTACTTAATCATTGGTATATCTCCTATTTAGTACAGTTAAGCATTAAAAGAAGTCGAATCTAGAGAAGCTTAAATATTATCAACAAAGCTTACTAAGATTTTATAACTCGCTCTCTGAAAAAATCTGATGATTACATTGAAAAGTTTATATGAATAGTTCATATATCATCATGCTCCTATACTCATATACTACATAACTTAAAAATTGAATATCTCTGTTCAGACAAGCCATGGATAGCTCATATTTTAAATTTGTTAGTTTCTTGTTGAAAGCATCTTTTTGGCTCGAATATGTTTGACCTTTTCGCGCAAAAGGACTCACACTGTCCATTGCAAGTGTCCCTAGTACATATCGGACAAGACAAACTTTGAGCTAAAGTTATGAATACAGGAAATTAAATTGAATCTCGTTGGAATCCGGACGAACTCTGGACGGACAACAAACGTTCACATATACTTAGCGATAGTTTATCACATAAATAACTGATGATAGTGAATGACTAACGTCAGCAGCATACTTTACTAATCTTCATTAGAGCATATCTAGAGAGGCATGATTTGATCCTGACGTTTTGTGTGTATGATATTAAAATGAGACTTTTGGGGGTTCGTCTGGTCCTTTGATGGGCAAATCAGGGCTAAAGCAGTCAATCAAACATTATATTACACTCAGCAATGTAGTAGTTGAGCCATGAAGAACAACTGATCAATAATAGAAGAAGTATTACAATATGTTGTTGTTCTATCCCAAATAAATATATATGCACATCAACAATATTGAAACTTGTCCAGTATGAGTTTCAATTCTACTTTTTATATGTAAAAGATCGAATTTATGTTCTTACATTCAAAAATATATTCAGTACTCTTTATTATCAAGATTATATGTTTTTCGATTAGCTCATTCTCACTTTCAATGTCAAGAAATATCGAATAACTTGAGTAACAGCTTCTTTCATAATTCTATCGAATATGCATTTGCAACAAATATCTGATAAAACTTTGCTTATCTTTCTCATGAAACAATTGTATTGAAAATTTCAGTTTCATTATCAACAAATGCTGATATATTTTTGTTATTTGTTATTTTTGAAACGATGACAAGCTAACCAATAAACAACGCATAAGAAAAATAAAATGATTTTTTTGAAAAAGTTTCAATTGATCTTTTCAAATTAGTTATCTTTTCAATAGAATAAAATGAATGTGTATCAGCACAAATTGAAAAAAAAAACAAAAAAAATTCTGGACTTATTTTCCCATAGAAGTATCTTTATAAGTGATTCCAGCAACAGAATATCCAACTACAGAACCTGATATCATACCACTTGAACCACCACCGATTACTCCCATCACTGTACCAAGAGGACCAGCTACCGTAGCTCCGACCAAACCACCTGCAACTCCGCCTGCAACAGCACCAGTAATAGCACCTGCTAATTGACCCGTGGCCTTATCATCAGTAATACATTTTCCAATTCCACCAGATATACCAGAGGCACCACCTGTTACGAAGCCCCATGCTAAAGGATTTAAAGCCATGACACTAAAACAAATTTAGATGCTTTAATTAATAAAACAGAATAAAACTGTTTATTAAAATGTTATTATTCTATATTATTTAGTAAAATACAGTAATTCAATCAGTAATCCCAGCAAATATTTTGATATTTGTCAATGCAAAAGAAACAATGAATTTTGGTTGTACTTACATTATAATGGATAGAACAAATTTGTATTTTTATTAATAATCACTTGTTGTATTGGATTGAAACTTTCAGTATGGATTCAAGACGAAGATATAAGCAACGATATATAATTAAACCAAATAAGAAAGATTTGTCAGACTAATAGGAAAATTTAAATGAGTCATTGCCTATAGTCTCGGTTATTTCCAAGAAATCTCTCTTCTTCTCTCTCTGGCAATAACATTTATCGTCATCGAATCATTGCATCGTTGTTTTTTTCTCAGTGAATATGTGGCGTTGATATTATATCTCGTATGTTGTTTTTTTCGTTCTATTCATCATTATGCATCAGAGAGAGAGAAACAATATCGTTATCATGATGATATAGACATATGTTATGTCATTACGTAGTTTGTTCCTCGTACAAAGATGATAAACAGAGTATAGAGTTTGGAAAAAACCAATTCAGTCATCTATGGATATTTTCCTAACAATAAATTTTCTAATATAAATTAGTCATTTGGAAAATACTCAAACAAACAATAGACGGGTAGATAAAAGGAGTGGAAATTGCAAGAATCTATTCACAAACGTTATTACCATCGATATTTTGTACTGTTCTTCTTCACAATTAATTATCAAGTAAGTGACTGACTATGATAATAGTGAAGTTTATGATTTCATTTTGTTCTATTTGAAAGTGGAAGAATTATATGTAGATTTACTTGCACGATCGAAATATTAAAAAAAATAAGTCAATCATATGTTGCATTTTAGTTTACAATATTTTTCTAGAGGAATTGTAGTGATCTTCTGCTGATTATAAGTTTCAAAATTTGTTTCTTATCTGAAGGACACTATTAGTAAAGAAAAAAGATTGATTCTGATTATAAACATCTTGTTTTGAAGGTCGAGTGATAGTTGATCATTTTTCATCTGAAGAAAATCATTTTTTGATAGAAATAGTATGGTATATACTCGTGAGTGATTAAACAATCTAATTGTAGACGCTTTTGAAAGTTTTTTTAAAGTTTGGATCATTTCAAGAAAAACCAGCGGTAATAAATTGTTCAGAAATAACTCGTCACTTTTGATTTACTGTTTTGTCTACGCGCAGAGACCGAAAAAACGAATCAAAAACAAAAGCGTTCACGTCTATAAATGATTCAGTTAGAATCATGTATATTTGACTTGATTGTTAGCTCACTAGATTATAATAATATTGTATTATTATAGAAATGAACTGAAACAGTGAATTTCTTTACTAAATTTAATATTTTTCGACTAGGTAAGCTAATCAATATGGATCTTTGTCCATTGGGTTGGGGTGCCTCTGTTGGTGGTGCTACCGGTGGCGTTATTGGTGGTGCAGTTGGTGGAGTCACAGGACTTACCACTGGTGATAAAGAATTTGGCCAGATGGTAGGCGGTGGGGTAGGCTTTGTATCTGGCGGCGTTGCAGGAGGTTTAATCGGGAATGCAGTACTGCCTGGTCCACTAGGCATCATCGGTGGCGGTACTTCTGGTGGTGTTGCAGGAGCTGGAGCTGGCTACGTTGCCGCTGGTGCTGTCTACGATGGTATGAAAAAAAAATAATCTAATTATCCATTTGTTTTGAAATAGTTTCAAATATTTTATGTTCATTGTTTTCCTTTTCTATTTTTACATCTAAAACAAAACTTATTTATAATTATATCTGACGTCTTAAGTAAGCAGTAATTGATAGACCTATAACAGTTCACAGTTCCAAATTCGGAGGAACTGTTCAAAAGAACTGCCTGCACGATTCTTTTGAAAGGAACTGATCTATATAAACAGTATTTTTTTGCTTGGAACTGATCGGTTTCAACAACTCTTTGATAAGAACTAAACTGTTGAAAAAATTTTTTTTTCTATAAACACATCAAAACTGTATTGTTATTTGGAAAAACTCTTAAAAGAGAACAAAATTGTTGTATTACTGGGAGAGTTTTCCTAACAATAGAACAATTATGACTTGTTTACAAGAGCAAAAATTTTTTTTGAACAATTCATTTTCTATAAAAGAACTGTTTTAACAGATCAGTTCCTATCAAAAGAACTGTTAAACAGTTCCCAAGATTAGAATTAATATAGACTGTTATAGGTCTAGTAATTGAATCATTTATTCATTATTAGAATTAGTTCGAACTAAAAATATTCTTCTCATAGGCAAATTGATTTATTTTAAAATGATTGTAATGCTCCTCGACAAAAAGCATTTTATAGAAAGCTGCGCGAAGCTTCTAGACAGTTGTAGAATTTTTTAATTTTTATTCACGCATGTTAAGCGTGGAGTGGTCAATTCACACTGCTCTCACCCACATCTTTGCAGTGCCCTCATTGATAAAAACAAAAAAAACACTTTCGACAAAATTTTATTCAGCACAGACTTTGCATAACAAATTGATGTGATATTAGTTGAGAAAGCTCAGATGTGTGGGAAACTACAGACAAACAACCATTCAGAGTTTAATGAGTGTTAATACGAAGATGTTCGATAATATTCAATTATCAGTTAATAACTAAAGGTAATGAGACCGATAAGTATGAACCATCTGTTACTATGTGGCCATACTTAGGGGTGGCACTTTAACTTTGCTTTAAAAGTTTAAGTTAAAGTGCCACACCTAGTTATGCCTTGGAATCTGATCAATCATTTGATTGCTGCTGTTACGCTCAGTCTCACTCTCAGAATTAGAGCTGTAGTTAATTAGGATGAAGAAAAATAAAGACTATGAGAAGAACCGCCTATCATACGCTGTGTAGTAACTTTTTTTCTCTGGTTGTCGGAAACATCAATTTGCTTGGGAAATACCGAGTTATTTCAAACACGTATTTGGACGTCTACTTTAGGAGTCGAATTTTGCGTGTTTAATAAGAAACTAAAGGTTGTTGTGGTTGTGTATAAATCCTTTATAATCCAAAACATGTCATTTTTAGATCCACATAATGGACACAACACAAAGCAATGAAACATTAATGTGTACTGAACCCCGAGATGATGATGTTTACTATTATTCTTGCTTCGACGACAGTCCTTTTACAGAAGGTGGTTGTCGTTATGCCTATAAAGGAACATTAAAATGTAATTCGAGCGACCGTGATAGAGCGCGATACAATAACTTGTCAGTTGTTGTCAAAGTGTTCAAAAAGGAATATGCAAAAGATTACGGAGCTTGGAATGCCGATATATCAGCAAGCAAAAAAGCAAATGAATATGCAACTTTATTTAATTCACAAGAATTTATTGAGAGAACATTATATTTTCCAATTCCACATGTAGCAAAAATGGATAAAATAGCAGGATATTGGCTGTTAGGGTTCATTGATGGGGAGTACAATATGAAGACGAATCCAGTTGGTTCAACTGAATACGTGGCAATAGAAGAATATATGAGCGGAAATTACATCAAATTAAACAGTAACTGTGGATACGTAAATGACAACGTAAATTCTTCAACTATGCCGACATTTTCACACTGGACATTTCACAAGAGTATGGGAGCATTGCTAGTGTGTGATCTACAAGGAATGGTGAAGGATGGTAACTATTGTCTTATTGATCCAGCTATACATTCCACGGAAAAAGGAACATACGGTTTAACTGATCTAGGAGTTTTAGGATAAGCAAAGTTTTTTGATACCCATGGATGTAACTATATATGCCGCTTTTGGAGACAAGACAATTGGAAATAACAAAAGAGCTTACTCAAGAAGTCTCCAAAGTACAATCTAGCAAACATACAACCTTTTCATTTCAACTTCCTTCTAATATTAAAACGAACAAAAATCAATTTCGACATTTATCAATTATCCAAGAATAATTATTTGTCTTCAAAAGCTGAAAATCAAAGAGCAGTGATGCGACGTTTCTGATTTATTTTTGATGTACTATAATTTGTTTGTTTTCGTGGGTTCAACCTATCGATTATCTAATTATGCTGCTTTATCATTGTTTCAGAACTTTCTTCTAGCATATATATTGATTCTTTTTTATTCTCTTTTCTTTCTTCGTATTTAATTAACATTTGTTCTTACGAGGGAACCTTTTCAAGTGATACCCTCCGTTTGGACTCATATTTTGCCTATAGGTAGGACTCATAGCATAGATAAGAGCCCTAAAAGGGTTCGTCCCC
>JAJEKB010021652.1:0-44026 GCA_022393335.1 Macrotrachela quadricornifera | reverse complement strand
GTACTATTAGTAATTGATGACTGTTAAACTGAATAGAATGATAAAAATAGAAGTGCCAGATATACAAGAAATCTTTTATCGTTCTACATAAACAATTTATATGTTTAATTAATTGACGAAAGAGAATAAAGATAATAGAATATCTGTCATAGATCGATAAATAATGAAGTAGATAAAAATGATTTTTTAAAAGTCTTTCTAAAAATTTTGACACGTATCAACATTTTTGTTTCTGTATAAATCGTTTATTCATGTTCCAGATAATTTGATATCTATTTTAGAATATTTAGTCGCTTGGAATCGTTCATATTGATAAAAACTCATTTGTAGTAAAACTTTAAAAAAATACGATTCATTTTTGTCATTAGAATGTAAAAATGTCTTAAGCGTTCGTAATCTGGTTTTTTCATGTACTATTGCAGTATATATTTTTTTAAAGGAGAATTCATAGTTTATTGCATGGGTTTTTTCTCATTCAAGCTTATGTAACACGACACTTCAGTTCGCAATTTATTGTGTGATAAGGTTATTTTCGTTCTTCTTTCTCCATTTACGCGTCTATATGCAGCAAACTATTTTTCTTTCTGTTCTGTCTTAATCAAGAATCATACTTGGTTTTTTCCCGGCGACAAACAGTGAAAAAAGGGCGTATATAAAGATATAAATTGAAGTTGGAAAAAACCATTTTTGTATTTGTTTTTTTTTGATTAGTATATAAAGTGTTACTTCCCATGTACTTTGTTAGAAAAAACCAACATTTTTTATCACATTTCCCCATCTATGCCGATATATATATTCAAGGTTTTATCATCCATTTGGATATTATAATGATTTTTCCGCGATTCTCTTAATAACGGTAATTAAGTATGATTATTCTCTCATACAATAATAAGATATATTTAGAATTATGTACAAAACTCAAAAGTTTTTAATCTTGCGCTTTGATGTATTCTACTAATTCTTTTATATTAGTAACGTATCATTTTCTATATGGTATATATATATATATATTATAGAGAAAATGGAGTACAATTAATGTAAACGAAATGATGGAATACAGGGAAGCACAATATTTAAAAGTAGGGATGCAACGATGATGATGATCCACCGACCTGCTGTCATCAATGCACTCCTACTCTCTATCATAGATTAGCACATTGGTAGTATGTCACATTGACAATCAATATCGTTAATGGTTGATAGATTGGCATTGTACCATCACATTGATAGTTGTAGTCAGCGGCATGATTTACGATTTATCTTTTTAGCATGATAAGGGAATCAGTAAAGAGAACATCATAATTATTGTCGATAGATAGTTGAATTTTTCGAAAGAAAGTAAAAATATGGGACAAACAGGACAAAGCTATCGAAAAAAGAGAATATATTTTCTGTATACAAAGCTTTTCTAGCGTCATTCTCATAATTAAACAGGAAAAATATTGTAAGCAACTTTTTCATTATATACATATAATTTTTTTCATTTTTTAGAATCGATTTTAGAACCTATTTGCATCAATGATGGATGAAACTATGATTAACAATTTCGTCTCTACTAAAAGCAACTTCAAGAAAACAGAACTTATTCCATTATATACCGAGGTGAATAAAAAGCAGCCGTTATCAAGCCCTAGACATAATCTCAAAGATATTGTTTCTTTATGTGCAAAATTGAAGAAACGAGGTACTCATTCAGAAATAGTCATGAAGTCGGCAGGATTCAATTTTATAAACGATGGAAAAACAACTAGGTGTAGCAGTTGTGGTCTTGAAATATCTGAATGGACAACCGATATGAGCCCTTTCATTGTTCATTCAAATCTTAGACCTGACTGTCCATTCGTTTGTTCTATAAAATCATCAACACCATTCGCATTCCAATCATGTTCTTCGTCCTTTTCAACTCATCCTGTCTCTTCTTCTTCTTCTTCCTCTTCCTCTTCCTCTTCCTCTTCACCGTCAACCGCTGTCGTTAGAAGTGCATCGATATCAAACGAGCAGGAGAATCCATCAAAGCGTCAGAAGATTGAAGCAAAACATGAAAAAGTTCACTCAAATAGTCTTTTCGAAGCTGATAAAACTCAACAGATACGAAGGCGCACATTTTCGCATTGGCCACATCGTACTTTTCCATCTCAGGCACAAATGATTGAAGCAGGATTCTTCAATTGTAATGTTGGTGATAGAGTAATATGCATTTATTGTAATCTTATTTGCCAGCAATGGACGCCACATACTGATGATCCGTGTGAAGTTCATAAAACTCTTTCTCCAAATTGTATATATGTTAAAACCAGATTGGTACGCCGTGAACCTGGATCAATATTAATTGTTAATGGAAGTTCAGTGGGAACTGCTTCAGGGAGTCACTCAGTAGCTTCAAATAATCTTGATCAATTCCGCTGCAATCAATTTGTTCATACGGCCGCATGCAATACTGCATATACAGAATTGCCAAAACGAACTGCATCATTTGCCACATGGCCTAATGAGAATTTGCCTTCTGTTGAAGAGCTTGTTAAAGCTGGATTCTTTTATACTGGCACCAAAAATATTGTTACTTGTTTTTACTGCAATGGCTCATTACAGAATTGGGGACCAAATGATAACCCAACGATAGAACATGCCCGATGGTTTCCACATTGTGCTTATGCCAAACAACTGTGTGGTGATGACCTTTATCGAAAGATCCAAGAATCTAAACGAGCTCAACAAGGTTTGTTTAAACATTGTAATTCTAACAAAAGCATAATAATAATTACATTTCTTATACAGAACGTGCCAAAGCAAATGAATTAAAAGAAAAAATGGGATCAAATAATTTGACGAGTAGTAATACGACTTCAAATAGTCGACAATTATTAATACCTGATGAAAGCACTTTATCACGACTTGTTGCTGCTCGACTTGATCTACCAATTTCACAAAGTTTATTAGCTAAAAATTTTAAATTATCAATTATTAAACGCTGTTGGGAAGATCAACTTCGACTAAAACGTAAGTTGTAAAACTATAGAATAAAACAATTTCATTTAATTATTTTCTATATTTATTTGTTTATTTAGAAGATGATTTTGTAAGTGATTCTGACTTATTTATGGCTTGCTTAATTCTTCAAAAACAAATCGAACATATTGATGGTAAAAAAGAAAATATTGTTATACCGAGCATAAAAATGAAAAAAATTCGAGAAGATGCTGAGAGAGAAAGTGCAGGTATAGTTATTCTATAATTGAAATCAATTGTGGTCACAATGTTTTATTTTTGTTTAATATAGATACTCTTGCACGTGAACAAGTTCCTGTTCTTACTCACTCGACACCTACTACCTTGACTAGTAGTAATGATGTTGAAATGACAACATCACAATCAGCTACAAACGAATCAACATCTTCAATTGAATCAACACCACGAGCAATTACCACCATAAAACAAGAGGAAACGAAAATAACGAAACCAAATGCTGGTACAACTGAATCAAATCAGACAAGTGATTCATCACCAACGAATCCATGTGTCTTATGTTTAACGGAAGAAAAACGCCTTGCTTGCATACCTTGTGGCCATTTAGCTACTTGCGTTCCATGTGGTCACTCATTACGATCATGCCCGATTTGCCGCCGGGAAATCGAGGCATTTGTTAGGATATATGTTTAAAATTCAAGACCAACTTGGGCATGAATAGGCAATGTTAATTTATAATTGATGAATTACACATTGGAAAGTGTTCTTTAAGAACAGTATTATTTTGTTCTTAATTGCAACCTATGCTGCATGTCCGATGGAATATGGTCGGTGAATTTGGAGGTAATCGAGCCTGGCGGTCGACTCCATATAAATGGTTAGATGTTGGTGGAATCACTACGATCAAGGAAGGCAGTTGTTGGTTTCTTAATACTAGTGGAATGGTGGTTTCGTCTGATATTTATTTCTAGTCTTTAATATTGATCTTTTAATATGCTCAGTACTGGCGTCAGATGTTGATTCCGATGAATATATTTTACAAACATATCGATCACTTACTAATTATCAGATCTGTGAAATGATAAATACAGAGGAGAAGAAGAATGACTAAAACGGCATATCTTACTCTATATTGTAAATTTTACTTTATTTTCATTATTTTCTATGGAATGTGAAGGTTCTGTTTGTATAGAGTAGTTTAGAGGAAATATTGTTTTAAAGGAAAATAAATGAAATACCAGCTTAAATGAACTTTTATTTTTATTCTAAAGACAATGATCCTGATACTTAAATCTGCCAAGTTGTCTAGCAAGTTTTGGCTGTTTCTATATGGTACTAGAGGTGTAAACTGATCGGCTGAATTGCTATCGATACTGACAGCCAAAAAAAAACTTTAAAGTTTTTAGTTGCCGTCCTCGTAAGAAAAAAAGTTTCAAGAAATTCAGCCATCGTCATCGTACCACAAAAAAGAATACTTGATTTAAAAAAATTTTTATCATCCAGGATCAATTTACGAGAATGTTCTTGTCTGATTTCTTATCAGTCAGTTTTCTAGCATCATTTTCCAGTTTGAAATCAAGCAAGACCAAGAAAACTTTTGAAAAACCTCATCAAAAATTTCCAACTACCTTTGTCAAAACTTGAGGTTTCTATCGCTGCTGTCGACAAAAGAAAAAAGTTATAATAAATTCAATCGTTGCTGCTTAACACATCGACCAATAACTCTAGATGGAACCATGTGAGAACCCATAAAAAATTATAAAAACATTGAAAAAGTATTCGGAATCAGATAGGCAACGCAAAGAGAATGAATCATCGCACTTTCACCGAATACAAAATTGACTGAAAATTCGTTTTCGTTGAAAAAAACCTTCACAAATATGAAATTCGTCGATTCTTAGATTCTCAAATACATTCATCCTTGATAATAATGTACGATGTAAAATTAATGGCACAAAATGTTGGTCCGTATTTCTGTTCGATGGAAGAGTATTCGAAGAAAAATTTTTTTACCAGAAGATAAAGCTTTTTCTGCTCTTTTGAATCATAAATAATTTCTTTTTCTAGCACGTCTATAGATGAAACCAGGTAATAAAAAGAAGCGCATCCTTAAAACCGTTCCACACTTTTCGTAAAATTTAAGACAATGGCAAAATACGTTGATCTCCTTCTTTCCTGAATAGTTTTTGAATAAACACCTTTCGAAAAGAAAATTTTAATACCATTTGATAGGAAATTTCCTGCTCCTTCGAACGGTGTATAATTCATAACTAATATACATTTCTAAATTAAATAAGACAAGAAACAAAAAGAATACTCTCATAAAAACTGTGAGGTTTCTCTATGAACTTGTCGAAAATTTTTTGGCCGACAACAATGATTCGTGTTGTTTTGTACTCATTAAAAAGCCCTAATCAGACTGTGGCTACTTGCATTTTTACGAACTTATAAAACAGTCTTGTAAGTGTCAGTTAATTGTGGTTAGTTACCATTTTCATATGGTTCATGCAAGAAACCCATACTTGTATTATGAGCATTTCCTTTTTCGCTCTTGTTTCATTTCATTTGCAAATGTGTAGTGGATATGAATTATACACCGTTCGAAGGAGCAGGAAATTTCCTATCGAATGGTATTAAAATCTTCTTTTGACATATATTCATTGAAGCAACAAAACGCTCAACAATTCCTGCTGTCATTTTATAAAAAAAAGTACCGAGTGGTTTTAAGGATGCGCTTCTTTTTTATTACCTGGTTTCATCTATATACGTGCTAGAAAAATAAATTATTTATGATTCAAAAGAGCCGAAAAAGTTCTATCTTTTGGTAAAAAAAATTTTCTTCGAATACTCTTCCATCGAACAGAAATACGGACCAACATTTTGTGCCATTAATTTTACATCGTACATTATTATCAAGGATGAATGTATTTGAGAATGTAAGAATCGACGAATTTCATATTCGTAAAGGTTTTTTCGACGAAAACAAATTTTCAGTCAATTTTGTATTCGGTGAAAGTGGGATGATTCATTCTTCTTGCGTCGTCTATCTAATTCCGAATACTTTTTCAATGTTTTTATAATTTTCTATGGGTTCTTATATGGTTCCATCTAGAGTTATTGGTCGATTTGTTAAGCAGCAACGATTGAATTTATTGTAACTTTTTTCTTTTGTCGACAGCAGCGATAGAAACCTCAAGTTTTGACAAAGGTAGTTGAAAATTTTTGATGAGGTTTTTCAAAAGTTTTCTTGGTCTTGCTTGATTTCAAACTGAAAAATGATGCTAGAAAACTGACTAATAAGAAATCAGACAAGAACATTCTCGTAAATTAATCCTGGATGATAAAAATTTTTTTAAATGAAGTATTCTTTTTTGTACTACGATGATGATGGCTGAATCTCTTGAAACTTTTTTTCTTACGAGGATGACAACTAAAAACTTTAAAGTTTTTCTTGGCTGTCAGTATCGATAGCAATTTAACCGATCAGTTTACACCTCTAGTACCATTTAGAAATAGCCAGAACTAGCTAGACAACTTGACAGATTTAAGTATCAGTATCATTGTCTTTAGAATAAAAATAAAAGTTCATTTAAGCTGGTATTTCATTTATTTTCCTTTAAAACAATATTTCCTCTAAACTACTCTATACAAACAGAACCTTCACATTCCATAGAAAATAATGAAAATAAAGTAAAATTTACAATATAGAGTAAGATACGCCGTTTTAGTCATTCTTCTTCTCCTCTGTATTTATCATTTCACAGATCTGATAATTAGTAAGTGATCGATATGTTTGTATAATATATTCATCGGAATCAACATTTGACGCCAGTACTGAGCATATTAAAAGATCAATATTAAAGACTAGAAATAAATATCAGACGAAACCACCATTCCACCAGTATTAAGAAACCAACAACTGCCTTCCTTGATCGTAGTGATTCCACCAACATCTAACCATTTGTATGGAGTCGACCGCCAGGCTCGATTACCTCCAAACTCACCGACCATATTCCATCGGACATGCAGTATAAGTTGCAATTAAGAACAAAATAATACTGTTCTTAAAGAACACTTTCCAATGTGTAATTCATCAATTATAAATTAACATTGCCTATTCATGCCCAAGTTGGCCTTGAATTTTAAACATATATCCTAACAAATGCCTCGATTTCCCGGCGGCAAATCGGGCATGATCGTAATGAGTGACCACATGGAACGCAAGTAGCTAAATGGCCACAAGGTATGCAAGCAAGGCGTTTTTCTTCCGTTAAACATAAGACACATGGATTCGTTGGTGATGAATCACTTGTCTGATTTGATTCAGTTGTACCAGCATTTGGTTTCGTTATTTTCATTTCCTCTTGTTTTACGGTGGTAGTTGCTCGTGGTGTTGATTCAATTGAAGATGTTGATTCGTTTGTAGCTGATTGTGATGTTGTCATTTCAACATCATTACTACTAGTCAAGGTAGTAGGTGTCGAGTGAGTAAGAACAGGAACTTGTTCACGTGCAAAAGCATCTATATTAAACAAAAATAAAACATTGTGACCACAATTGATTTCAATTATAGAATAACTATACCTGCACTTTCTCTCTCAGCATCTTCTCGAATTTTTTTCATTTTTATGCTTGGTATAACAATATTTTCTTTTTTACCATCAATATGTTCGATTTGTTTTTGAAGAATTAAGCAAGCCATAAATAAGTCAGAATCACTTACAAAATCATCTTCTAAATAAACAAATAAATATAGAAAATAATTAAATGAAATTGTTTTATTCTATAGTTTTACAACTTACGCTTCAGTCGAAGTTGATCTTCCCAACAGCGTTTAATAATTGATAATTTAAAATTTTTAGCTAATAAACTTTGTGAAATTGGTAGATCAAGTCGAGCAGCAACAAGTCGTGATAAAGTACTTTCATCAGGTATTAATAATTGTCGACTATTTGAAGTTGTATTACTACTCGTCAAATTATTTGATCCCATTTTTTCTTTTAATTCATTTGCCTTGGCACGTTCTGTATAAGAAATGTAATTATTATTATGCTTTTGTTAGAATTACAATGTTTAAACAAACCTTGTTGAGCTCGTTTAGATTCTTGGATCTTTCGATAAAGGTCATCACCACACAGTTGTTTGGCATAAGCACAATGTGGAAACCATCGGGCATGTTCTATCGTTGGGTTATCATTTGGTCCCCAATTCTGTAATGAGCCATTGCAGTAAAAACAAGTAACGATATTTTTGGTGCCAGTATAAAAGAATCCAGCTTTAACAAGCTCTTCAACAGAAGGCAAATTCTCATTAGGCCATGTGGCAAATGATGCAGTTCGTTTTGGCAATTCTGTATATGCAGTATTGCATGCGGCCGTATGAACAAATTGATTGCAGCGGAATTGATCAAGATTATTTGAAGCTACTGAGCGACTCCCTGAAGCAGTTCCCACTGAACTTCCATTAACAATTAATATTGATCCAGGTTCACGGCGTACCAATCTGGTTTTAACATATATACAATTTGGAGAAAGAGTTTTATGAACTTCACACGGATCATCAGTATGTGGCGTCCATTGCTGGCAAATAAGATTACAATAAATGCATATTACTCTATCACCAACATTACAATTGAAGAATCCTGCTTCAATCATTTGTGCCTGAGATGGAAAAGTACGATGTGGCCAATGCGAAAATGTGCGCCTTCGTATCTGTTGAGTTTTATCAGTTTCGAAAAGACTATTTGAGTGAACTTTTTCATGTTTTGCTTCAATCTTCTGACGCTTTGATGGGTTCTCCTGCTCGTTTGATATCGATGCACTTCTAACGACAGCGGTTGACGGTGAAGAGGAAGGGGAAGAGGAAGAGGAAGAGGAAGAAGAAGAAGAGACAGGATGAGTTGAAAAGGACGAAGAACATGATTGGAATGCGAATGGTGTTGATGATTTCATAGAACAAACGAATGGACAGTCAGGTCTGAGATTTGAATGAACAATGAAAGGGGTCATATCGGTTGTCCATTCAGATATTTCAAGACCACAACTGCTACACCTAGCTGTTTTTCCATCGTTTATATAATTGAATCCTGCCGACTTCATGACTATTTCTGAATGAGTACCTCGTTTCTTCAATTTTGCACATAAAGAAACAATATCTTTGAGATTATGTTTAGAGCTTGATAACGGCTGCTTTTTATTCACCTCGGTATATGATGGAATAAGTTCTGTTTTCTTGAAGTTGCTTTTAATAGAGACGAAACTGTTAATCATAGTTTCATCCATCATTGATGCAAATAGGTTCTAAAATCGATTCTAAAAAATGAAAAAAATTATATGTATATAATGAAAAAGTTACTTATAATATTTTTCCTGTTTAATTATGAGAATGACGCTAGAAAAGCTTTGTATACAGAAAATATATTCTCTTTTTTCGATAGCTTTATCCTGTTTGTTCCATATTTTTACTTTCTTTCGAAAAATTCAACTATCTATCGACGATAATTATGATGTTCTCCTTACTGATTCCCTTATAATGCTAAAAAGATAAATCGTAAATCATGCTGCTGACTACAACTATCAATGTGATGGTACAATGCCAGTCTATCAACCATTAACGATATTGATTGTCAATGTGACATACTACCAATGTGCTAATCTATGATAGAGAGTAGGAATGCATTGATGACAGCAGGTCGATGGATCATCATCATCGTTGCATCCCTACTTTTAAATATTGTGCTTTCCTGTATTCCATCATTTCGTTTACATTAATTGCACTCCATTTTCTCTATAATATATATATATATATATATACCATATAGAAAATGGTACGTTACTAATATAAAAGAATTAGTAGAATACATCAAAGCGCAAGATTGAAAACTTTTGAGTTTTGTACATAATTCTAAATATATCTTATTATTGTATGAGAGAATAATCATACTTAATTACCGTTATTAAGAGAATCGAGGAAAAATTATTATAATATCCTAATGAATGATAAAACCTTGAATATATAGACCGACATAGATGGAAATGTCATAAAAAATGTTGGTTTTTTCTAACAAAGTACATGGGAAGTAACACTTTATATACTAATCGAAAAAAACAAATACAAAAATGGTTTTTTCCAACTTCAATTTCTATCTTTATATACACCCTTTTTTCACTGTTTGTCGCCGGGAAAAAACCAAGTATGATTCTTGATTATTACAGAACAGAAAGAAAAATAGTTTGCTGCATATAGACGCGTAAATGGAGAAAGAAGAACGAAAACAACCTTATCACACAATAAATTGCGAACTAAAGTGTCATGTTACATAAGCTTGAATGAGAAAAAACCCATGCGATAAAGTATGAATTCTCCTTTAAAAAAATATATACTGCAATAGTACATGAAAAAACCAGGTTACAAACGCTTAAGATATTTTTACATTCTAATGACAAAAATGAATCGTATTTCTTTAAAGTTTTACTACAAATGAGTTTTTATCAATATGAACGATTCCAAGCGACTAAATATTCTAAAATAGATATTAAATTATCTGGAACATGAATAAACGATTTATACAGAAACAAAAATGTTGATACGTGTCAAAATTTTTAGAAAGACTTTTAAAAAATCATTTTTATCTGCTTCATTATTTATCGATCTATGACAGATATTCTATTATCTTTATTCTCTTTCATCAATTAATTAAACATAAATTGTTTATGTAGAATGATACAAAATTTCTTGCATATCTAGCACTTCTATTTTTTATCATTCTATTCAGTTTAACAGTCATCAATTACTAATAGTACTTTTTCATTACACAATCAAATTATGAATTGTTATTGTTTACATGAATAATATATCATACTCATTTGTGTGGTGTGATGAATCTATATCATGATTACACAATGATAGTCATGTTTATTCTGATAACAATCGTACATTGTTCGTTTAGCGCATTTTGTCTATCTCATGATTTTATCAAGTCAAATGATTACTAATAGCGTTATTTTTTATTATGACAAGATAACTATTGTCATATTCTATACTCTCCTTACATTTTATAGAAGATGAATACAAACGTTAATGTGAATTTAAAATTCTAACTCATATTTTTACACAAAAAAAACGTCATAATTAACTAAATGATTTCGAAATCATAAACATGATTCAAAGACTGTATTGTTATTTCATTATTTAAAGCTTTATATTTCCTCTGAATTTACGTCATATTTGCATAATAAATCGTCATTTTTTTAAACATCAACGCAAGTTTTTTGCATACTGATAAAATCAAAAAACACATCTATATTGCACTACCTTGATAATAACATAAAAAGAACGATGGCAATTATTAGTATTTGCATTGCTTGTCAGGTAACTTTATCAAGGTGAACTGCGTCATTATATTTTGCATAGTTAGTCAATGGCGCTATTCAAATTTATATAACGCATAATTTTTTTTTTTTGCATATTCACAAATGATACGCATTTATTAAGACTCTGTTCGATGTCAAAAAAACAATCTTTCTATAAGAGATGCCACTAAAATTTCGTTAAGAATAGAAGAATATTTTTTTTAATATTCATTGAAAAAAGCCTACAAATCTTTTGAAAGACAATTTTCTCTTTTTCAATAATTGCTAGAAAAAAAAAATCTTAAAAGGCTTCATGCCTAGAAGGCTCTCCTTAAGAGCATATACATAATTATTCAATCTACTTTCTGTGTTGTAATACATTTAAAAAAAAAAAAGAAAATGAATGAATAACATCCTTCTACTGGTTTCTTTTTCTTATCGAAGTTGCCAACAATCCTTCATAAAGAAGAATGTTTTAGAAAACAATGTTACTATGACAGAAATACTCCTACACGAATTTTCATCATTTATTTCGATGAAAAATATTTATAACTAACTGATAAGATTTACCAGAAACAAAAAATATTTTTCCACAGTCAGTTACTCAAAATAAATATAGACATTTATGCTTCCAACTAACTTGTTAGTCAAATAATAACAAATCTTGGAAATTACCAACGGATAAAGACGTGCAAATATTCATTTAAAAAGCAAAGGTCATGTATTTCTTTTTGATTACGAGCTTCTTTGAAGTAAATATTTGTTTGTTATTTATTTGAAACTAACGTTGTACCTTTAAAAAAATCTACAGATTCTTTACATCACTTCCAACTAAACACTATTCATAGATATTATTCACTCTTATTCATTTTTATTTGATTTTTTTTATCTCACGGTCGTGACCTCGAACATTCGAAAATTTCAATTTCACTCTTCGTGTAACAAAATTTCGATGATGAGATAACATATTTTTTTAACATGTGATAAATAATGTACAACACATTATATGTATACACATGAATGATAAAGAATAAATTACATAGGAAATAATAACAAAATAAATAACCATATATATATATCATTAGATGTGTCATTAACTCTATATGACAGATCTATGATCAATAAATTACACTTTTATTTTTTTCCCTCGATGTTTATGATGGTATATTCACTATTCGTATCAACGAAGGTGAATATTTATTATATATTACAGTGGAAATTACGATTAACTTGAATATTATCAAAAATAAACAAAAAAATAAACTCATTTTTAACTAAAATGTTGTTTAGAAAACAAATTTCTTAAACATTTTACATGAAGTTTCGATATTTTTATATGTATGCTATTTTCATTTTTCTATGATTTCATTAATAGCTATATTAATAGAATCTGTACGTAAGATAAAAGATTAAAATTAACGGCTTCTTTAAAGATATGACTAACAGCAACAAGAATATGAAAGATCAAATTTGTTTTCTCCGATTTACTTCCATATTTCAAATGAATATTTATTATTCTCCTTGAAAAAATTATGGAATTCACTTTTTATTATAAATGTGTAGTATGTTCGTGCAGTTGAATATTTAATATATTTTTTCCCTATTAGTAATATAAATTTCTGGTATGTTTGAATGCGAAATAAACGAATCATGACAGGATGTATATGTATGTGAAAAATCAGTCATATATATCTTGTTTTACTTTAATATAATTGAAAATAGTCTTTCAACAGTGAATTAAAGGAAATTCAAACTAGTTGAAAAGACATTACTCAAATTTGATGAATTCGAAACAGAAGCTTTTTATTTATGATCATCGATCCATTAAATCTATTGAATGTCAAATCTACAATATTTTAATGCATTATTCAGTAAAACTTTTTTTTTATACAATCGATTAGTGATATATTATGTTATCTCATATACTGATATTTTTCTCTTTTATATTCGCTGTTTACGTGGATGTATCATAATAATCGGATACCGTGAATAGAAGAGATTCGAAAACAAAAAACCTAAAAATAACATAATTCAGTTGATTGTTAACAAATTGATCATTCTTATTTTACTTCTGATTGGAACTATTTGAAAAAAATAGTAAATAAATAGATCATAACCTATATCATTAATTCCTGAATTGCTTGTCTTTAATAGATATAATAAATGATTATTTTGAGATTTTTTATCTTCATTTTGCATCAAAAGCATAGACCAGTCATAACTGAAAAATGAATTTCATTCATATTTTATTAGAAATACAAATACTTATAACTGTTGGAATTTTCCCAACGCATGACGTATTGGAAATTTCCATTTGATGTCATATATATAACATATTGGACTTTTCCCTTTCCATCATGTGTCATTATATGGACATATCTATTCGTTCTTATTCTATAGTACATACATATGGTTCTTTCCTTTTTTCTTATATATGTGTGGGATTATTTCTTATCATGATCCTATATATGTGTGTGTAGTCCTCTTCGGTTCGCTTCCATCTCCTTGTTGTCCCTGTTCTTTTATTGTTTCCATAATAAGTACCGAATTTTGGTTCATCAAACTTTATACTAATGAAACTAAGACTCCTCTTTGTTTACATAGAATACAGATGCGAGGTCAGATATGAATATTAGTAAATCATATTACTCTTCAAAAATAAGTAGTACATAATCAAGATTAATTCTCCTTTATGATTGAATGTTAATGATGATGAGAAATTTTTAAATATTTGCGATGAATATTTTCATTCAAAAATTATTTATTTTTAAGTTGGAAAAAAAAACAAAATGTTATTATAAAAAGCCAATGATGTATATATCATATTTTATATATAAAATTAAAGATATCTACGGAGATAAAGTTAGTCATTAACATTACACGATTGCACTAACGGGATAATAATGAACACATGATATGAAAGAATTTTAACACTTACACGATAATCAAATATTGTTGTATTGTAAATGTTCTTCAACCACATCTGTTTCATTTTTTCCATTCTCCTACTCGACCTTGTCGTAAAGGCTTGTTGTATTATTGTGTTTTTTTACACTTGGTTTTTTCCCGTGCATAAAACAGAACGCAAGAGCCAAAAAACATGTTTTATTCCAATGAGTCATTAGATTTTTACCACGATAACACATTGAACAAATGGTTTTTTTCCCTGTGCGTAAAATAGAACTCAAAGACGAAACTAGCATTGTTGTATTCCAATGAGTCATTGGATTTTTACTATAATAATGGATAAAACAAATGGTTTTTTCCCCTTATGAATATATCACAAGATGATTGCATTTTCATACTAATTTGTGACTGTAGAGTTAATTCTGTTGATATCATCCATTGGCAAGGTGAGTTATCGGAATGATCCTACTAATGATAATTAATAAGCAGTCGTTTAGTTTTACAAGATCTTCATTGACCTAACAGTAAGAATATAATAAAAATGACTTTGTGTAAACATTATGAGTTGTTTTATGTTAGTAAAAGAATAACATACTGCCCTACAATTGTCTGTTTATTATAAAAAAAGAACTAAGTTTAGGGAATTAATTAGATGAATAGATCATTGATTTGTCTAAATTCTGTTATTGTGTTGAAGTATCCTTTTATTTCGTTTGATAGAGCCACTTTCAAAATCATAAAACAAATCATTTAACAAAAATATTATTGCAAAGGTAATATGTCTTCAATGAACAAGTTATTTAATCAAATTTTAAAAGTAAATATATATATATATATGTATATGAAAATTTCTCTATTACCCTATGAATTGGAGCATTAATGCAAGCAATTTTACAAACTAATCAGTGAAAAATACTGAAAATTGAACTATAGAATGTTTCATATATTGTCTGTTATCATCTTAAAAATAATCGAAAATAAAAAGTTTAATAAGAACAATTCTTTTTACTATAAAGTGTACTTTTGAAGTGTGGAAAAACTCTAAAATAACACACTATTCTTCTATGAAGAAAAACAAGTTGTATCGATGACATATAATTTTAAATAAATCGAATCATACTGTAACAATAAACATGTCATGAACCCAATTTATTACGAAAGTTTCATAATGGAATATTTTTCAGACAATTTTCAGAATACATGAACTAGAATCCATATCTTAGGTGTGAGTTACATGCATATGAATGACTATACAATATTTACCATAATGTATATATCCAGTGCCCGCGCGAAGGGTCTACGATTGGGGGGGGGGGGAGGTGTAGTGGCTTTTGAAAGGATGTAACATTTTTTGGGGAGTGTAAAATAGTATTTCGAGCAAAATTTCTTAAAGAAAACACAAAATTTGTTCCAAATCTGCTCCCGTCGCTGAAAAAAAACGAAAAATTTCCAACTATTGAGGGGGTGTAATCTCTCCCACTCACACGGGTCCTGTATATATCCATAATGCATAGTTAAACTATAAAAAGAATCACAAAAAAACCATCGACGCACAGAATTTTTCAAAAATCATAGACATTTATATAAACAAAATATTAATCGTTCTTTTTCAATATATTCACAGAATACGCAAGATGAATTTTTCAAAGACAATAGAGCCGCGTATTCCTAAACCAGATCCAGAAACAAAAAAAAACAATTTTGAACAACATCCCTCGGTGGATCGTGGTAATCTACTTGAAAAAGTTGTGAAAGTATGTGAAAGATTAAACAAACAACATAGAGTTCAGTCTCTTACTACCATGAGTTCAGCTGGATTCCAATACACCAATAATGGAGATACAGTTCGTTGTCATACATGTGAACTTGAAGTGTCAGAGTCGACGCTGGACATGGAGCCATTTGCTATTCATTCTCAACGTAGTCCAACATGCCCATTTGTTATATCTAAGTTACTCTCGAAGAAACCAACCGCATCTTCAATAGTCAATCATATCGAAACCACTTTAAATTCAAGCAATGAAGAACAATTACTCAAAAGACTAAAAATCGATGCAACCTCTATCAGTTCTTTATCTCCTAAATTTGTCGAAGTAGATATTCTTAATCAAGTTCGAAAAAGAACATTCTCTCATTGGTCACATCGATCATCACCATCCAGCTCACAAATGATTGAAGCTGGATTTTTTAGTTGCAATGTAGGTGATCGTGTCATATGTATTTATTGTAATATTATCTGTCAACAATGGACTCCAAATAGTGATGATCCATGCGAAATACATAAAACACTTTCACCCACATGTCCTTATGTCATTGGCATATTGATTCGCCCTCAAACATCAAATTCTACGAATATTGATCCATTTCGATCTAATGCAATTGTTTATACTGCAGCTTGTAATACAGCATATATCGAAGTATCAAAACGATATGCATCTTTTACTACTTGGCCAAATGATAATTTACCATCTGTTGATGATTTAGTAAGAGCTGGATTCTTTTATACTGGTACTAAAACAATTGTCACATGTTTTTATTGTAATGGATCATTACAAAACTGGGATGCTAATGATAATCCAACTATTGAACATGCTCGATGGTTTCCAAATTGTGCATATATTAAACAATTGTGTGGTAATGAATTATATCGAAAAACTCCAGAATCGAAAAAAGCCGAACAAGGTTTGTTCTTATTTTATTCTAATAAAGAAAATGATCATATGAATGTGCTTTCATTTAGAGAGAGCAAGGGCCAATAATTCAAACAATCAAGTTGAACGTAATATTGGCAACTTAAATCAACATCAATTATTTATACCAGATGAAAGTACTTTATCAAGACTTGTAACTGCTAGACTTGATCTACATATTTCACAAAGTCTACTCGATCGTCAATTCAAACAATCCATTATAAAACGATGTTGGGAAGATCAACTTCGATTGAAACGTAAGATTTATCATTGTTATCTATTTAAGAGAATAAAGATAAAAATACATCTTCATTCTTATTTTAGAAGAAGATTTTGTAAGTGATTGTGATCTATTGGTGGCATGTATAATTCTTCAAAAACAGATCGAATGTATCAATGGGAGGAAAGAAAACATAATTGTGCCAAATGTGACAATGGCAAAACAACGTGAAAGGGAAGAAACAAATAATTCATCGAGAAGGAGAATATGTACAGGTATGTATGCGAATGGTATGATAGAATTGCATGCTTATGAACAGAGTACATCAAGATCATCATCAACAAATTCATTCAGCAACAATGATGTTGAAACAACAACAATAAATGAAACAAATATATTGTCATTGACAACTACTATAGAGAATCATAAAAATCCTAAATCATGTTCAACAGAAGTCTCTGTACAAAATTGTACTTATCATATGTCAATGTCAAATCTTTGTATATTATGTCTTGCAATAATACCGTGTGACCATTCTCATCAACAGTATTCTTTGTAAGAATTTACTTCAATTATATTCAAGATATTATCGGAAGACCGAATGTTTTGTACATTTATGAGAAGCGAGTACTTATGAATAATCCAGGTGAAAAATACGAACGGCTGAATTCTAACACAATCTTACAACATATCAAGAAATCTTATTTGAAGTTATTTTAATTTCTGCCATATCATCGGTAACTTTTCACATGATACTACTAGAATTATCCATGTATTCGATAGTATCCAATCAATGTTCTCGATTAAATATTGTATCAAATAAGAATATAATGTTCTACTGGAATAGTTCATTTTATGAAAAATGAATATATGTATATGAGTGAATTGCAACTTTTTGGTAGGGTTGAAACTTCAACTGTATTTCGCTAATAATGCTTTTCATGCTGAACCGATTTGCATCAATTTTATATATGTTATTGGTCTTTGAGTGTCCTAATGTCATAGAAAATTTCAGCTCTCTAACTTATACAACTGCTGAGTTATCAACTTTTTACTGGCAAAAAATCTTTTTTTACAGAAATATATATTAAGAAAAGAATATTTTCTGTGTATTAGAGAAAAGAGAGTCCTTTTCACACTCATTCACCCCAAATACTTAGTTACACACATGTTGGTATTTTTATGTAGAACGACCTTATCTTAACAAAATGGTAAAGAAAAGATTCTTCTAAATGTGTTTTTTTGCATGAAAAAATTCATTATTTATTAATATTTCGAATTTCACTAATTCTGTAGAACGACTTTTTAAAAAGTATATTGTAAATAACTCCTGGACGGTTTGATTGTTTTCGCTCAAATTTTTACTGTAGATAGATTTCTCAAAATTGTGTGACTAGTAAAAAATACAGTTCTCTATATGTCTTATCGTTCTCGAGATACTTGCATTATATTATCTAATGTAAAAGGACATTTTTTGATTCACCCTACTTTGGTCGAAAAGAAAAATGTCGAAACCTAAAAGTGTTGAAAATAAAAAGAAAAATGGTGCAACATAGGAACATTGAGAATGAAAGTTTATAGAATGGATAATCGCCTTCATCCTCAATCTTTGCTTTCGACTTTTTTATTTTCGATATTTTTACGGTTCGATACATTTATCTTTTCACATTTTTACTTGTTCACATCTTATGTTCCGATATTTTAACTTTCGACATTTTTTCTTTCTATCAAAATAGAATTTACCTGTTTCGTTTTTTACGGTACGTTTAAGTTGTAGTAAGTCTTAACTCAGCTAATATGTGGTAAAGTGATGGGAAAATTTTATTGAGTAACATAAACATAGAGTATAATAAAATGCACTGCTCAGAAATTATTCAGACCATCTTTCAGTTTTTCACACTAGTCGTACTAAAAAGTTGCAATTCACTCAGATATACTTATATATATATTCGTTCGATTTTATATTTAATGAAACCAATTATGATAACGAATTATTTCAGACTGTTGTTATAAGGTGATTAAATAAAACAGCTTGCAATTTTTATTTTAGATAAATACTTAGTAATTAAATCAAAAGTATAATCGTTCATAAAAAAAATATTTATTTAAAATATGAGGAAAAAGTAAAATTTAAAAAAATTCTTTCGCTTATATTAATTTCTTTTAAAATATTATTAAAATTAAAGATTTTACATCATTCGGATATGATGATATACCATACTAAAGTAATATAGTGTTTCTTATCAGTGTTATACCAACATATGGTCATATTCTCAGTAATGACCGCAAATGAAATAAAAGAAATTATTATTAATGAAAAAAGAAAAATTGGAATATGAAGACGCTTCTTCTATTACTTATATTTATTTCTTACACATGCGCATTTGTCGATGAAAAAGCTTTAGCTAATTTACAAACTTTAGGTAAAATTATTTTTAAATTTTATTTATTAATTTATTTATGTAATATCTTTTAGATCATTGGAATACATTTCGTATTGCTTTATCAACTACATTAGATGAATGTTTTTACCTTGAAACAAAAATTAATGATACAATTCATGTCATCTATCAAGTACTTAAGGGTGGTAATTCTCATATACGAGTAATAATAACTGACCCATTAGGTAAAATACCATTTGCTCAAACTGATAGTGAATTTGGTTGGTATGATGAAGAACAGACGAAAGTTGCAGGTAAGAAAATCTTATTAGAAAATTTGGTTTATTTTTTATTTATAAATAAATTACTTTTAATGTAATTTTCAAGGCACTTATCGAATGTGTTTTAAGAATGAACAATATTTTACAACAAAAATTGTTTATATTGCTGTACTTGCAGTTCATCCTAATCTTCTTTCAGATGCAACTACAAATGCAGCTGAAGAGAAAAAAAATAATGATACAGCTGTTGTAGAAGAATTTTCAATAGGTGCTATGGTAAATTGATTGATTTATTTTTTTTTTAAATATCCCTTTGAAAAAGATTAGCATGATTAATTTAATACATCATGAAAAATTCTAATCAATAAGAGATGTATTGCGATAAAACTTGATTTTCTTTTGTAGGAGATATTTGAAATAAGTATTTATAATTATTAAGAATCTATCAACATTTATATGATTTAATATCATTTTATTTCTTTTTATTTTCATTAGAAATCACTTGATAATATTTTAAATACACTCTATCATGTTACTGCTTATCAAACAGTGGCACGTGTTCATGAGGTACATGATATATATCGAGTTAAAGCTAATGCAAGTTATGTACAAAATTGGGCTATATGTCAAATTATAACAATGATTATATGTTCAATAATTCAAGTTTTTAGTATTCGACAATTATTTAAATCAACAATATCGAATAAATCAACATCATTAAAAAAATATAATCAAAATCCTAATTTTCAAACATCTTCTCATTTTATAATAACCAATTAATACTTTTTTTTTCTTGAAAAATAAACTTAAAGTAGAAAAAAATTGTAAACGTGCGATAATTGTTTTTTTTTCTTCTTTGTTATAACATATGACTGAGTACGTTTGTCTTTATTATTATTGTTTTTGCACTAATATATCATATGAAATACACACGTACATATTGTTAACCAATTTTTTTAACATTAATTTTCTTTTTATAATCGTGATAATATTGTACAAATGGCATTAAGAGAAAATGAGTGTAAAAACGAAAAAAAGTATAGCAGCATTTTTTGATATCATTTTCTTATGTTCTGAAACAAACAGAAAGAATAATATTGGCCAGGGGTCTCATCCGTCGTACAAGAAAAAAAAAGATAATAAATGACAGCACGCATAAAACTAAACATCATCATTTGTACTTATACATTCGTGCTACTCTTAGTTTTTCGTTTCTTTCTTTATTTCTTAGCACGCACAACTTCTACCATTCTCCCTATCTTATACATTTTATACTGTAACAGAATTAATCTTCGAGTACCAAAAACATAGCTTTCACTTCTTTTTTTTTATCTGATCGATAAACAACACACTTTTGGCTCAAAAACGATATTAATACAAATAAAAAACTTATTCGGTAAATGCATTAAATATAATCAATATTCTTGTTTTTTTTTCTTTTTTAAATATATTAGAACAAATAAAACTAACTGATATGTTTTATTTAAATCAAAGAGATATATGAGTTATCAATGATGTTGATAGTAGTCAACATTATTGATTGAGTACATAGCTCAACAATACCAACATATGAATGATTGATTGAGTTGAAATAAAAAATTCAAAAGAATATCATAATAAACACTTTTTTTTCACATAGATATCTTTATCGTTATGATACGCCATAAATTCTTAAGCTATGACTTAATCATATTTGATGAGTTCATACTTTCTATAACGAGAATGTTGATTCTACGATATTGAGTAAAAAATGAATATACAAAGAAAAATAAGAATAATAATAATAATATAAATACCATATGGTATATTTCGTCTTGAAATAACTACATATAGGCGAAAGAGTACATAGTCTTATATTCGATATAAAGATAGTAACGGACATTTTTTACGTAGAAGATTCTTAATATAATATTCCATGTTATTTCTTATAGAAATACATAGTATTTAACACTTTGAATTTATTTATATTTCATCATTATCATCAATATTGACATTATCAATGTTTTTTTTTGTTTATTTTTAGTTCGATTTATATTATCCTTTTTAAATTGAAATCTTTAAAGAATTTTGATAATAATCAAAATTCACTCATCATTTATTTATCATCGTTTTCGTGATGATGAGTATATATTTGATTATTTTAATAAAATCTAATCAACAACAGCATCCTAGCAGTTGTTCTTATCGAATATACATATTAATGTAATGTTTACCGGATTATTGTTGAATGTAATTATTATTCTACAAAATTTTATTTTCAAACTTTCTTTTAAAATATCTTTTCCTGTTTTTATTATTATCATTTATTTGTTTTGTTCATCATATTCTGCTTCAATTTCGACAATAAATAATTTATCACCATTATCTTCTATTAATCAATTTGAATTAATGTCTAATAGTTCATATCGTAATTTTATTCTAAGACAATATTTTATTGATTTACTTAACATATCACATACATCAATTGTTCGTTCAATGATTTACGATCATCATTTAACAAGTAAATCAATAGAAAGTAAGTGAAATTTTTTTTCTTTATTTTATATTTTATTTTATATTTTATTAAACAGTTAAAAATACAAGACGAAAACGTTTAAGCGATGATACATTATCATATAAGCCAATGTTTACCTTACAATCAAGTAATTGTTTAATGATTAATAATCAAGTTCAATCAACATTTATTTGGTCTCATTCAATAGAATCATTAATTTCTATTGAACTTATCTATCATATTGATTCAATTGAAATAAAACAATTACGAATTCCTTTATATATAAAATTTAAAAATTCACAAACATTAATAGAAATTTTTACAATAAATACATATTTACAATTTGATAGTAATCGAGATTTTTATTTTATTAATATATTTCAATATATTCATCAAATTAATAATCAAAGTTTAATTATTGAATCAATTATAAATGATGAAACATGTCAAACATCATATACATATATGATTCTATCATCAACAAATATTCGATCAAAATTAAATCCAACATATTTATTTGATCATCATCAATTAAAACAAACTCAAACTAATTCAATATTATCAATATGTAAACTTAAAACAATTCAAATTAAATTTGAAGATCTTGGTTTAGCTTATTTAATTATTCGACCAAAAGAATATACATTTACATATTGTGATGGTTCATGCTTTTATCCAACATTACAACAATCACAAACACAATCATCAATGCACGCACTCTTTCAATCAATTGTTAATCGAAAAAATCCTAATATTCCACAACCTACTTGTGCACCATCAGAATTTGCTGACGATAATTTTCTTCTTCGACAAATGGATGGTAGTATTGAAATTTATCCTGTTAAAGATGTTATTGTTAAGCAATGTACTTGCCTGTGATTCCCATTTTTTTGTTTGTTACGTAGACTATCTACAAAAAATGCTTAACGACTATTTTTTTTTGCGATTAAAAATATGAAATAAGACGTCTAACGATATTGTTTCTTCTATTAATTGTTAAAGCAATGAGATATTCAATGATTGAATGCATACCATCAAAGTTTTTTTTTATGTTGATTTTAGAGATAAAATTATTTAAAAGAATTAATCATATATAGAATGTTAGCAGTGATATTTGTAGATTTGATATGTTTTTGAAATATTAAATTCTATTCACAATAGCAATACAAATTTATTTAAGAGTCACATTCAGCATCTGTTATTATCAATATTTATATATATATATATAGATAATAGAAGATTTTTAATCTTAAATTTAATCTATGTTTTCCTGATGAATGACTAAATCGAAATTAACATTGGATATATTTGAATAAAAAGAAATGTATGATATGTAATAATATAAGTTTTTATGTTTGTAAAATACATGACACAAAAAAAAAAGAAAAAAGAAAAAAGAAATTCGACATAATAAATATCTGCTTGATTTAAACTTCACTCGAACCTTGTACGTAATCCCAATCCACATTTAAATGATCTCGTTTGAAAAATAATTTAAATTTATCAATACTATCTGTTTCTCGTTCTAACTGCCATAATAATTGACATGTACAAACAGGTTCAGGATTTAATATTGTTGTTGTTGTTGGAAATGAATTTATTCCTATACCTTCATTTGTCCATGCACTTGATGATTCACTTTCAATATCAGCTATTTTCATTGATAATGATATATCATTATTGATATTTGAATTACTTTTCTTTCGTGTAGTTTTACGACGTTGTCGAATACGATCATTAGATCCAATAGAATTTGTAGTATTCGATTGATTTGTTGCATAAATACAATCTGGTAAATGATTTATTGGTTGTTGTTGTTGATGTTGTTGTGAAATAATTGATGAATTTTGATGATTATATAGTTCATTAATATCAAATGGAGGTGCTAAAGAGGATGATGATAAAATTGGTGTTGGTATTGGTGGTGGAGGAACAATAGGTGAATCTATGGCTAATACTGCTGGTATATTATCGAATGGTTTTTGACTTAATATACTTGTACGATAAGATAAATCATCAGCACTAGCAGTTGCTATTGGTAATTGTGGTATATTTGATAAACGACGATGATGATGTGTCCATTGATCTGGATAAGCTGATAGAGAACGTGATGGACGACGATCACTACTAGGTAAATCATTTGTACGTAATGATGATGCAGCTGAATTAGCAAATTCAGCTTTTAAACGTAATGTATTACCAAAACGAATACGATGTAAAACAGATTTAC
The DNA here is from genome assembly GCA_022393335.1 of Macrotrachela quadricornifera. Classification (NCBI taxonomy): domain Eukaryota; kingdom Metazoa; phylum Rotifera; class Eurotatoria; order Philodinida; family Philodinidae; genus Macrotrachela; species Macrotrachela quadricornifera. The sequence continues at coordinate 19,508 of JAJEKB010021652.1, read as the reverse complement.
GAAATAATGATGAACCTTCACTATATCGATAAGATGACATGTCACTTTTAGATGTTGTTGATGAACCAAAATGACAACGAATATCTTTATTTGTTGCAAATGCACTAATATAAAATAAAAGAATATTTTTAAATAAAAATTTGATTAATATTTAAATTTTACCTTCGATGATTTTTTTCTGGTTTAAATATTATTAAATAAAGTTTTGGAAAAAAGAGAAATATTAATACAACATAAGCACTTGCATTAGTTGCAACACATAATGAAAAAACTTTAACATCAATAGCAAAATAGACAGCAGCAAATGCTAACCATATAACACATGTTGTATACATTGAAAAACCAATAAATTTTGCTTCTATTAAAGCAAAATAAAAAATTTTTTGATTTGTTAAATAAGTACTACTATGAATAATGTTATATTTAACTTACCATTAAAATTTTCAGGTAAATTTCTTGTTTTAATCTAGAAAAAAAAACATAGAAGTAAACTTCAATCATATATAATTAAAAAGTATTTACAGCATAAAGTGTACATAAAAAAACGAGAAGACCATCGAAACCAAGTGGAGCCACAATACCTTGAAGTGATTTTTTACCTAATTATCACGAAAAAAAAATCAATTGAATAAAAATATCTTGATATAAAATAATCTTACATGTAAGTAATAAACGTCCACCTGTTTCAATTAAAACTGCTTTAGGTGGATCACGATAAACAGTAACAGCTAAAAAAGAAAAGGCAAATAATAAAAAAAAAATAATATTTTATTTGGATTAAAAAGTCTTACCAACAATAGTAACTTCAGTAACAAGTATAAGACAAGCAATAGCAAGTTGATGTCTTGCACTCATAAATTTTAATCGTCTTGTTATAATTTTCTTTTTACTACGTGCTAATATACGTGCTATACGATTTGTTTTTGTTACTAATGAACCATATATCATTGAAAATGATATACCAGGTAATAAACGTGTTAAAACACATATAACAAATGATGGTTTTTGTAAAACAACAAATGCTGTTAAATGGCAAAATAGAATACCCATTAAAATTAAATAACTTAATTCTCGTGTTGTTGATTTAACAACTGGTGTTGCATTAAAACGTACAAATATATAAACAACAAAAAAACTTATAAGTATACCAACACCAGCTACAAAACAGATTATAATTGATAATGGATGACGAAAATTGATTGTTGTTATTGGTAGAAGACGACAAGCTATATATAAAAATAATTCTATGTTTGAAAGAAAGTACAAAAAAAAAAAAAATAACAAGTTGAAATCTGTTGAATTACAAAATAAACTAAACTATAACTTATATCTAATAACCTGTATGATCAGCATTAGGTGAAAAACCAGTTGGACAAGTAAAACATGTTGTTTCATCAAGTACAATAGCATCACCACATGAATGACATTTCCAACAACATCTTTCATCATCAGTATATTTCTAAAAGAAAAGAAAATTTTGTTAATTAATAGATAAATATATGATAAGTAACAAAATAACCTTAACATGACCTATTTGACAAGCTTCACTGCAAAACCGACGAACTTTAATTTGTTCAAATGGACGTTGATCAGAAAAAAAATGCATTGCTGATCTATTTAAACTTAATTTTCCTGTATTCCATGTACCAACGTAAACATAATGAAGATGATGATTTAGATCATCTGCATTACCTTGTAAATTTAATATATCATATCTTAAATAATTGAAAAAAAAAGAAATTCATGATAAAACTAAATTTAAAATTGAACAAAAAAAAGAAATTTTTTTTTACCTTCCAGGACCATCACCATTTTCATCAAAAAATACTTCTTCACCTAATAAAAAAAAACAAACATAACTTCATATTTTTATTTATTAAATTTTCAATTCTAACCAGTAATTCCTGTAAATCGACTACTTTTTAAAAAATGCATTAATAATGAAGAATTCATACGAGCCATCTCTGTACATAAACCACTAGTTCCATTACAAACTTGTTTATGCATTTTATCTAATCCATGTATAACAGCTAATATTGAATTAACAACAAATGCTAATTTTGGATCTTCATTATAAGGTGCCTTAGCAAGACTTTCACTTTCAGGTCGACATGTACGAGAATATTTATTTGATCGACGAGCAAGATCTGTTTCATAACCATTTAATATACAAGAAAATTTTTGTTGCCAATATTCACGAAACCAAACATTTCGTGTATTATTATGTACATGTAATCGTCGAAAATATTGTTCAAAACCAGGTACACGTAATGAGCGTGCTTTAATCTTTCAAAAAAAAAAACTTTTTTTTATAGATAAAATTTTTAAGTAGATTGTTTATTCTTACTGTAATTGCACCTAGTGCTACATTTTCAGTATTATTAGGTATAACATTAAGACGATCAGCCCAAGCATCACTAAAATAAAAATATATACTAATTAGATGAAATTATCCAAATAGTCAGAGAATTAAGCATATAGATGATAGTCTTATGTCAACATAGAAACTTAGTTTAGTAAAATTTAACTTCTTGTCACTTTTTTTCTTGTGATTTTACTATTCATCTTCAACCTTCTAACGATGTAGTAGCTTTGAAAAAATAAAGTTTTAATTAGGATAATATGATTACCTGCCAACAATAACAAATCGTTGTGTGTAATTTAATTCATTAATGGCTTGTAAGATAGCTCGAATAGAATGATCAAGACAAAAACATATAAGTACTTGTACACGAGGTGCTCGATTGACGAGTTGTCGAAGTAATTGAGTAGCAATTGTTATATTTGCACCAATAGGCTATTAAAAAAGAAAATAATAATATTAATAATAAAAAATGATATTATTACTTACCATAGTTAAATCTGCACCAATACATACATCTTTACTAAGTAAACGACGAATAGCTTCAACACCACCACGACCATAATCACCTATTTCAATATGAATTATTTATGGAAAACACAATTGTAAGGTTAATTCTTACCTTCAGTACCAATTGTAGCAACATAGCTCCATTTAAATTGTTGAATAATATCAACAATTGCTTGTGCTTGTTGTGTATCAGATGCAATAACACGTGTAAAAAACTTAAATTTTTCTTTATCACTTAATTGCTTCGCTGTAGCTGAATAACCAATTTGTGGCATTTCAAATAATTGTAATATATTATGTGTTTGCATGGTAATGGAACTATCACCTGGACCAATAATAGCAGCTAATCGAGCTCGATTTCCATTAGGACTTCCACTTAAATCTCCTGGACTTAATACTGAATTACCAATAAATTCAATTGTTTGCTCGAGAGCGACAGGTGCATACCAACATGAATCACGAATTTGATAGCCTACAGTAATATTTGGTAATATGGATTTATTTGAATTGACTATGAAAAATTAACATTCTTAACTTCAAACAAAAAAAAAAAAGAATTAATTGTTTTCTCTACTTTGATCAAGAATCCAAAATGTGCCTTCTACCCGATGAATACCATAGTCTTCACGAATGTCACCACTAAAAATTAAATAGTATATGTGAGCATGATCAGTCATATTGTAAGGATAGAACATACTATTGTCGGAGTCATAGAAGAGATGATTCTTGATAACTCTAGATCGGTCCGAACAGCATCCTGTTTTATCCTTACAATAGTAGAATAAGCGTACCAGCTCATACAATAAGCTAGAAGCTTTACTCTACTATTGGAAGGATAAAATATGATATTGTTCAGATCAATTCAGAGTTATCAAAGATCCTCTCTTCTATGATCCGCATAATAGTATGCTTTAGCCTTAAAATAGGACTGTATTAAAATGAAGTATCAACACGACTGGGCATGCTCATATATATATATATTTATTTTCTTAAAATAATCAATGGTTAATATTTACCACTCTCGTAATCGACCACCTCCGTGTGATGTTGGAGTATTATGTACGGGAAAGTATGCGCCAATCACAATTTGAGCTTCAGATAGTGGTGATATGGCTACAAAATACAAATGATTTATTTTTAATTAAATGTTGAAATATAATATAGAATAATATAGCATATTTCTAATCTATTGAAGAATATATTCTCATTTCGTTTGATATTTAAATCTTATGGGAGAAAAACTATTTTTGACTATTTTCATGTACTACTCAATGACAATCGAATTAATTCAATTATTTCCTTGACCCGAATACCATAGAGATTCTTTTATATCATATTTTATTTAGATTATTAATATATATTTCTTTAAGTCAATATAGTTGAATTAAAAATCACGGAAAAAAACAGTAAAGTCTCTTGAGATTTCTAGCATACTCGACAATATTTTTTATGAATGCCTAAAGGTTCCAAGATTGCAATTGGTTCTGCATAATTATCTTTTCAAAAATAAAGAACTCTACTTCTAACTCAAGTATGAGAATTATTATATACTATATTAATATGGATATACCTGATAATCGATTAAAATAACACATAACAAAATGAGAATATGGGACGATAGCAGATAGCCATAGGATGATAAAAGCAAGGGTCAGAAGACGATTGATTCCGTATTGAGACAGTATGAGAAGCTGCTCGAACATCGAGTTGATAATAGCAATAACAAGAGACAACGGTAGCAAGGCAACAGATAAAAATAATATAAATCAAGAATCAAAGTTTCTACAATAGCATGGCGTGACGGGTACATCGGTCTTGATAGAATAGAAATAATATCAAATATAAATGTTGATAGAACATCAGGAGCCATTGCAGTACTGCATTGTGTTTTCTTATTAAAAAAAACAAAGCCTATAGAAAAGAAAGAAAGAAGAAATATTGTTAAATATGATAAAAAAAAAATTTATGCAATCATTTTTCAATTTGTTTTCTAATCGTCAACAATCTGTCCTTCATCGCATACTCACTATTCAATAATGCATGACATCAATGAAAAGATAATCAATCTTATATATATATATATATATTGTTCTGTTTTCTTTTTGATTCTTTGTGTCCTTCTTTACCGCTCGTTCTTGTACTCTCTTTCTGTCTCGGTGCGTGCATTTATCTATCTATCCATCAATCTTTTTATCTAAACAGCAGATCACTACTAGTACTACTATTTTCTTTCGCCTTCGTTCTAGTCATCGCTCCCATCACTGTCGTCGCACGATCACGTCTATCAGGCGATGCAGACTAGAGTGGTATTCAATGATTACTGTTTAGAATTTATGGTTTTCTTCCTATCTCTTTCCTTTATATTTTTTTTCTGCTTGTGCGCGTTCACACACGCTCGCCTTTTTCCGCTCAGTCATCCTTAGCTTATGTCTTTGGTATATCGGGCGAAGACGAAGAGACATTGTTGCAATCGAGTTAAGTTAGTCTTCGTTTGTTTCTCTCTTTTTCTCTTAATCTTTCTTTTATGCTTTTTTTTCTTCTAAAAACCGATTTTGAGTTTTTTAACAATACAATAATAAAATTGCAACAATTTTCACTAATTATTGATTCGTGAGAACATATGCTACGATCATGATTTTTGCCGTTTTACAAATATCAAAGCACTTTGCAATAATATAAAAGAAAAGTGCAATCATCCCTTTTAAACATATTTCTATATGTCTTATGATCAATAGTAATTTGATCTGCTTGTTGTTTTAGCTGTTTTCTATCTGGCCAATTTACAAGATATGTAGTGAATAAATATATAAATGTATAAGGTTGACATTCACAAATCCTACATGCTCATTTAATCACGATATTTTTATTATTCGAATAGAAATATCTGCTGTCATCTTTCTTTTTCCCACTTTATCTTTCTGTTTTTATCTTTTCTCAAGGATAAAAAGAAAAAAAAAAGAGTTTATTGCTATTGAATGTATGTTGCATAAGCTAATTCTTTTTTCGACAATATTGTTGCTCGTTGTCGAACTCATATAAGACAGAAATGTCACCAATTTTTGATACCATCGCGTCAAAACATGAATGCTCATCCGTTTCTTCCTATCGCATCGTTCATGCCATAATTCCATATCCGGCTGTTGTTTGCAACGCGAAAGAAAAAAATTTTTTTTTTTGATGGATCGCAAGAACATCGTTCAAGGCTCGAGTATTGAATTGTATGACATCCATTATTGAAGACATATTCTCTAACATAAAATCATATAGAATAATCTTTTTTTTTTCAATAACGTTTCCTACTTAACAAATTTTTAGTTATTTCAAGAATTTTTATTGATTAAAAAGAAGGAAAAAATATTTAAATACTTAAATGAAAGACATTTCAAAACCGAAAATGTTAAGAAAAACAACATCTTCTTTAATCATCTAAAAAGTAATAGATTAAATGTATACGTGTTATGTAATACATATAGAATCTCAAAAATATTATAGTCGATATGATATCAAAAACAAAATATTATTTTTCGCATAATGTTACATATATTATTATAATCTTACGAGAATTGGTCATTCTATTCATTGACTTGAAGTCGTATTGTATCATTTCATTTCATGCGAATACAATGGATGTTGCATGAAGCATTTTATAATATTAATATTTATAAAAACTTCCTTTTAATCAAGGAATAAAACTGAATTAAATTTTTTACGCCGTGCATACGCTCCTTCAATATTGCAACAGAATATAGAGCGTATTATATACGTTTGATTTGTTCTATTGATATAAATTTACGATTTTTGACACTTCAGTTTGCTGCAGATTGAGTAAATGTGCTCAAAGTATAGAGAAATCATTCAATAGAAATAACTACTATCGAGTAACATAAATTACTAATGAAATATTTTACCACAGATCTAATTTTCCTATTTTAATGTTCCATATTACTAGATTATTGAAAAATACAAATCTATGACCTTTCAATTTATACTTCGACTTTTAGTTGACAATTTTGTTGTTAAAGAAAAAAATAAAAAAAGGCCAAAAGATAATCAATAGATTTCATTTCTTCTTTTATCACATGAATATGACGTCAGATATATTATTTATCTTAGCTATTGATTATTGCAATATCATCAATGTTGGTTGTTTACAGACAATCAAATTTTACTCAGTTCAAAAGATTATATGAACATTAAGTTAATTGTTCTATATAATAGCTATAGATTCTCTATTGTAAATCTAATAAATTCAACAATTTTGTCAAAAAATATGCTCCTTCATAATAAAATTTATATTGCATTTGGCGGAAATCTTGGTTTTGTTGTTGTAGTGGAACATGATTTATCTACTCCATTATCTGAAGTGATAATAATTATACAGAGCAATAACCAATACGATATTATGTAATATACATTAGTTATATCCACTAGCATAGCAAGTCATTGATCTCAAATGAATGTCTTCCAACTCTGGATATTCTCCTGCGGATATTTGTTCATGGTAATAGTTACTGTTACATATTATGCATCAAATCTAGAAAGTATTAAAAAATATGCTATTCAATGATTTTTGAAGTATATATAGAAAAAATTTTAGTTTTCCTTAGTCTCTTAAGAGAAAGACATGGAGACTAGGAAGAGACCTGAAGAAAATTGGGACTAAATGTAGATGCCATCGTTATACATTATAAAGAACTAACGAATGTGAAATGTAAGAAAGCTCTGCACATCTTTAAATGGGCTTAACATTAGAATCAACATCAATCGCCATAATTTATAATTTCGAGAGTTTCAAATGTTGCAGTTGCAGGTGATTTAATCAGATCAAGGTTGGCGAAAACTGCTGACTGATATATAAAACAGTTCAACCAAGTTCATGGAAACTAAAAAGTCATCAAAAGATTTTTAAGAAATAACAAAGAAAACAAAATACTTCTAGATCAAAATAGTTGTCAGAACATCGAATTGTGAAAAGGTCGGTAGCATCACGTAGTTTCTGACTATCAATGTTGAATATATACCAATGATCGAATTGTTACTGGTGAATATTATAAACAATTAATATTATACCATTTCTTTGTACTAGTTCCGGTATTGCTTTAGCTATTATCTATTTGATGGGTTTCTTATTTACGCCTGTAATTATAGAAATTGAAATGGCTTTAGCAGCATCCAGCTCTCTAAAAAAAAATATCGCTGTTCTAACAATTATTCTACTTTCTGAAGGTATGTATAAGAAATCAACATTTTAATATTAATAAAACTTTATCTTGAATAGAACTTACAAAAATAACAGCTGAAAATGATTTTAGAGAGTAAAAAAATAATTGAAGCAAATGAATATATCTGTCAAATGAAAATGAAACTAACGAATGTCATTAAAAGTCATAAACATCTAAAAAATTCGATTGGATATTCAGAATATTATATTATCTCTTATTTAATCAAGAGTTCATCTTGGATTCGGAATGTGTGTTTTCATTTATTCAGGATTATTCGTTTTCAAGTGTAGACTTGTAAAAATATAATAGTGACAACAAAAGAATGAATGAGTATAGTACAAATTGTTAATTGAAGTTTATATTAAATAATAACATTAATTAAATGATGCATTTTTCGGCATAAAAACAATCAATATTTCAATCATCGAGATAAATATAGTGTTTCATAAATTTTGAGATGTGATAAAAATGGTTTGAAACTAAATGTATTTATATGAAATTTGAATACTTTTTAAAGGACATTATTGAATCATATGTTCTTTTGTAATAATAAAAATATAAACGTGAGAGCATGTGATACAGGATGTATTTCATACATATCTGGGCATAGATAAATGATAAAATATGGATCTTTTTTCAAAAAAGATACGCTATGAAAAGCTCTACTAAAATCAACATAAACAGATCTCAATTGTACAAGGTGGCTCAAAAATTAATGATCGCTTAAATTTTTCGTTTGTCTTCACTATTTCGCTTAACTTCATCATCTTATTCTTTTAAAATGGTAGATGGATGCACCGAGTTGTTTTTTATTTATAAATTGTAAAGCTTTTCACGCTGCATCTTCTGGCATATTTTGTTTTTATAGCACAATGTGTTAAATAGATGAAAATTGAGATACAACGCGCGATTATTGTTCGATTGAATATATTCATTTTATAATAAAAATATGCATCCATATAAATACAAAAACAAGAACAATAATAAAACTAAGAACAAGTGTTAATTAAATACGAAGAAAGAAAAGAGAATAAAAAAGAATCAATATATATGCTAGAAGAAAGTTCTGAAACAATGATAAAGCAGCATGATTAGATAATCGAGAGGTTGAACCAGCGAAAACAAACAAATTATAGTACATCAAAAATAAATCAGAAACGTCGCATCACTTCTCTTTAATCTTCAGCTTTTGAAGACAAATAATTATTCTTGGATAATTGATAAATTTCGAAATTGATTTTTGTTCGTTTTAATATTAGAAGGAAGTTGAAATTAAAAGGTTATATGTTTGCTAGATTGTACTTTGGAGACTTCTTGAGTAAGTTCTTTTGTTATTTCCAATTGTCTCCAAAGGCGGCATATATAGTTACATCTATGGGTATCAAAAAACTTTGCTTGTCCTAAAACTCGTAGATCAGTTAAACCGTATGTTCCTTTTTCCGTGGAATGTATAGCTGGATCAGTAAGACGATAGTTTCCATCCTTCACTACTCCTTCTAGATCACACACTAGCAATGCTCCCATACTCTTGTGAAATGTCCAGTGTGAAAATGCCGGCATAGTTGAAGAATTTACGTTGTCATTTACGTATCCACAGTTGCTGTTGAATTTGATGTAATTTCCGCTTATATATTCTTCCATTGCCACGTATTCAGTTGAACCAACTGGATTCCTCTTCATATTGTACTCCCCATCAATGAATCCTAACAGCCAATATCCTGCTATTTTATCCATTTTTGCTACATGTGGAATTGGAAAATATAATGTTCTCTCAATAAATTCGTGTGAATTAAATAAAGTTGCATGTTCATTTGCTTTTTTGCTTGCTGATATATCGGCATTCCAAGCTCCGTAATCTTTTGCATATTCCTCTTTGAACACTTTGACAACAACTGACTAGTTATTGTATCAGGCTCTATCACGGTCGCTCGAATTACATTTTAATGTTCCTTTATAGGCATAACGACAACCACCTTCTGCAAAAGGACTATCGTCGAAGCAAGAATAATAGTAAACATCATCATCTCTGGGTTCAGTACACATTAATGTTTCGTTGCTTTGTGTTGTGCCCATTATGTGAATCTAAAAATGACATATTTTGGATTATAAAGGATTTATACACAACCACAACAGCCTTTAGTTTCTTATTAAACACGCAAAATTCGACTCCTAAAGTAGATGTCCAAATACGTATTTGAAACAACTCGGTATTTCCCAAGCAAATTGATGTTTCCGACAACCAGAGAAAAAAAGTCACTGCACAGCGTATGATAGGCGGTTCTTCTCATAGTCTTTATTTTTCTTCATCCTAATTAACTACAGTTCTAATTCTGAGAGTGAGACTGAGCGTAACATCAGCAATCAAATAATTGATCAGATTCCAAGGCATAACATGCAAACTCTTAACGGGGTTAATATACACGAAAAATATGATTAAAAAAACCTATTCCTAGAGTAACAGTTTGGTAGTGAACCTGAGTGCGACTAAAGAACTAACACAATCAGTCTTGGTGCTATTCAAGAAAAGCATTATCGAATTGCATCAACGAACATGAAAAATGAAAATCCAGCTGATCAGTAATGTAGGTGTAGTATAGTCCACTGCAACATCTATCATGTATAATCATTTCCTCAAATGGTAGTAGCACAATAAGACTATAAAGCATCTAGACATTGGATATCTCGTTGGAATACCAGAAAAATGACCACAAGCTGCAAGGTTCGATCCTGAATCTACCAGGCGATATCTTTCTCGAACGTCTTCTTTCTGAAGGTGAAGCCAGTGTAATAGACTATCTTAAAAGTAGTCTCATTTCAAAATGGACTTTAGCTTGCATCCAATGATGTTCTAAGAAAATTGTGATCATATTATAGAAAAGAAATTCTGAAACTTCTGCCTGCAGAACAGCACTACAATTCTCCTACAAGAATATTGTAAACTAAAGACAATACATAGTTAACTTAATTTTTCTGACGAAATTTTAGTCCTGCAAATAAATTCAGATATATTTATTCCACTTTTAAGTAGAACAAACTAAAATATTAAGCTTCACTACTGTCATAGTCAGTTACTTACTTAATAACGATTTGTTAAGAAAAATTGTTCGAAATATTGATGCTCATAATTTTTATAAATAAATTCATACAGTTCACATTCTCTTTATATACTCCTCTCTTTTTCGTATGGATTTTTACCAAATGATCAATTCATGTTTGAGAATGCATTGTGTTAGGATATGAAACATTCTTTTTTTTTATCTGTTCTTCGTTTCGTCGTTATGTATAGATGACTCGAATCTCACATAGGCTTCTGTCCTTTCTTTCTTCTCTTCTCTATGATTATAGATTTTTCCTATCATTCTTTTTTTTTCCAGGGCATTCACGAGTGAGGGTTTATTCCACCACTCTTCTGGTCATTATCCTTTTGTCCATATCATCTTCTTCGGATTTTTCATGATATTTTTTAGTGTGTTATTTTCTCCGTTTCGTTGGTATATATAGTGAGTGTTTTTCTAAATAAATGGTGAGGAGTTAGGTAGCGAGCATTCTAACTCATTGCTGGTCAAGTTTCCTTTAATAACTGAATTGTTTTTTTATCATTTCAATAGTGCATCAAACTATGTAATGATTTTGTATATATCGATATCATCATGATGACTAGTTTATTTCTTTTTTTGCTTACTATACTATTCGATTCTCTTTTTCGTTTTCTCTAGTGTGAGGGATGAATAGAACGAAAGAAATAAGATACGAAATACAATACCAACGTTGTCGGTTATTTGAGATAAAAATGTGCAATTATTCGACGATGATAAGTGCCATTACTGCAGACAGAGACATTACTTGAAAATTATCTATTCCTTTTTGGTGCTCATTGCTGTTAGTGTAAGAAAACGATTCAGTTGATCTTTCTTATTTGATGTAGACTTGGAACCCGTCGAATTTTTTTTCAATCGGACCGAACCGATCGGCTGAACTTCTTGACTTAATTAGTAAAAAAAAAACTTCGAAAAACTGGCCGGTTCAGTTATAAGATTTAACTGGTAAAAAATCGATTCGTTTGGTACGTCACTTAATCAACTATTCCCTGAGAGAAAGCATTTACTATTTCAGTTTCGCGAAAACATATAATATAAATACAAATAACTCTTAAAATTTCTAATAGTAACAGCTTTTGTTTCAGTTTGCCATACCTCATATATACTAACGCTAAGAACGAAGGAAAAATTCTTTCAAATCTTTCTACTCATAAAATCAAATGACAGGTATGAAACAAAATTCATAACTTGGTTTGACGATTTTTTTCGATAAAGATATGATGTCTTTTCAAGAACAAATAAGTTTGATGCTTGCTTATTTTCAATCATTATTTAACATAACTCATATATTTCTCATTTTGTATATGACTAATACTATCCATAAGAAGACAAATTTAAGTAGAAAATATCGTTTTCATATTGATCGTCATATTTTTACGTTCATTAATACCAAGATATTTTCATTCTTATATGGGGCCAGTAGCTAGCATAACTTTTACAACAGACAGCAACTTTCTCTCATAATTGTATAACCAAAGAATGAACTGGAAACAACTGGCTATTAAGAGCTTCTGATCATCAGTTACAACTAGCGTAGAAAAGTGTGGTCAACATTTCAAGTTAGAAAATCTTTACTATAAATTGAATTTAACTTTCGATGTTTGATTACCTTTTTGCAATCATAATTAACTTACTCCGCATGATCTGCAGCTATTACTGTACGATGAGAAAGTATGAACTCAATATTTAGAGCAGGATTTTAATGATGATTAGACGCATATCAGTTGCAAACTTATAGACGCATATGTTTTGATCGTTGAAAACATGAAAATTCATTAAAATTAAATAGAATAGATTATCGTTCATATCCTGAAAACTGATTAAAACCAGTAAAAATCGTTGTAAACCATCCAGTTTGAAAAGTTCAACCGGCAAATTGATCAGTCCGATTTCAAGTCTGATTTGATTGGAGCAATAGAAGATAATTGTCGGAGTTGAACAACTTGATAAAATACCACTTACAAGAAGTCAGTGTGTCATATCCAAAGGGACAACAGTGTACTCTCTAAATATAGAGAATACACTATCTCTCCATTGATTTTGGTTCAAAATATTCATATAGTTGATTTAAAAAAATGATTTTAAATCCATTCTATGATATTCAATAGAATATTATATGACTACATCAGGTTTTTTATTTTCGATACTCGATCTCTTGTATAAAATAATATTTTGCACTATTCATAATATTAATTATACAAATCAACCTATCGTCGGTTATTTGAAATTTTAATTGGAATTCATTTTTGTCTCATCTTCCGATTCTTATTCTTAACTTTGACGTATGAATTTAAATTTATTTCTTCCCTATGCGAAAAATGATTGCTGAACAGTGGTATGTATAATTACTTGAGAAACAGAAATTCGTCAATAATAATGATAAACACATAACTCGTAGTGAATAATATAAGTTAACAATACAAGCCAAAATTTTTGATCCCCAGAATAATGTTTTGCAGTTATATTGTTCTAAAATGGGATACTGTATGCCGGATACACAATATGTTAAGTGTTGTTTAATATACAATAATCGAAACAAGGTGTTGATGATGAGTAGTTTGAGTGGTTGTATCAGTTGAAAAAAAGATCTATTGTAATCGTCACTTTTCATTGTATTGTGACATACAGATGATTCATCATAACAGAACAAGAAAAATACCCCGATAGCTTAGATAGGTATTTCTTCGAATTACTGAAGTCGGAATAGAATAATACAAATCAACATAGACGAAAACTATGTTTCGATCATGTAGAAGTTCATCACAAAATGTAGGTTGTCAAATGAGATGTTCCTTTGACACGACATTTTCATAAAACAGATCAAGAATATATCTATTCAAAATCAGTTCAATAAAACATTTTCTTTAAAATCTTTGACTATCCTCATGGTTATGAAATTTATTATGCATTTAATAATCTTACTCATTGTTTTCTGGTCTTCATTAATTCTTCATCATTTTTATTCAAGATTCAATCGGATAACACATTTCAATAAATCAGCATTGATCAATCAGTTCTTTTCTTTGCTTTCGTTCGCTTTGTCGTTTATCTGACTTAAATCGCTGGATCTTCATCAATCTCAATGAAATATTCTTATACCACTTCTAATTAATTTATAGTTAATTATTCCGTCTTTTTTCATTAAATCTTCATATATCCAATGAATCAATCGATCTTGCTGATATTTATCGAATATTTTTAATTTTACCAATGTTCAAGTATGCCCACATAGTAACAGATGGTTCATACTTATCGGTCTCCTTACCTTTAGTTATTAACCAATGATTGAATATTATCGAACATCTTCGTATTAACAGTCATTAAACTCTGAATGATTGTTTGTCTGTAATTTCCCACATACCTGAGCTTTCTCAACTAATATCACATCAATTTGTTATGCAAACTCTTTGCTGGATAAGATTTTGTCGAAAGTGTTTTTTTTTGTTTTTATCAATGAGGGCACTGCAAAGATGTGGGTGAGAGCAGTGTGAATTGACCACTCCACGCTTAACATGTATCAATAAAAATTAAAAAATTCCATAACTGTCTAGAAGCTTCTCGCAGCTTTCTATAAAACGCTTTTTGTCGAAGAGGATTACAATCATTTTAAAATAAATCAATTTGCTTATGAGAAGAATATTTTTAGTTCGAACTAATCCTAATAATGAATAAATGATTCAATTACTAGACCTATAACAGTTCTATATTAATTCTAATCTTGGGAACTGTTTAACAGTTCTTTTGATAGGAACTGATCTGTTGAAACAGTTCTTTTATAGAAAATGAATTGCTCAAAAAAAATTTTTGCTGTTATAAACAAGTCATAATTGTTCCCTTGTTAGGAAAACTCTCCCAGTAATACAACAATTATGTTCTCTTTTGAGAGTTTTTCCAAATAACAATACAGTTTTGATGTATTTATAGAGAAAAAAAATTTTTCAACAGTTTAGTTCTTATCAAAGAGTTGTTGAAACCGATCAGTTCCAAGCAAAAAAAACTGTTTATATAGATCAGTTTCTTTCAAAAGAACCGTGCAGGCAGTTCTTTTGAGCAGTTCGTCCGAATTTGGAACTGTGAATTGCTTTAAGTCTATCAATTACTGCTTACTTAAAACGTCAGATATAATTATAAATGAGTTTTGTTTTAGATGTAAAAAATAGAAAAGGCAAACAATGAACATAAAATATTTGAAATTATTTGGAAACAAATGGATAATTAGATTATTTTTTTTTCATGCCATCGTAGACAGCACCAGAGGCAACGTAGCCAGCTCCAGCTCCTGCAACACCACCAGAAGTACCGCCACCAATGATGCCTAGTGGACCAGGCAGTACCGCGTTACCGATTAAACCTCCTGCAACGCCGCCAGATACAAAGCCTACCCCACCGCCTACCATCTGGCCAAATTCTTTATCACTAGTGGCAAGTCCTGTGACTCCACCAACTGCACCACCAATAACGCCACCGGTAGCACCACCAACAGAAGCACCCCAACCCAATGGACAAAGATCCATATTGATTAGCTTACCTAGTCGAAAAATATTAAATTTAGTAAAGAAATTCACTGTTTCAGTTCATTTCTATAACAATACAATATTATTATAATCTAGTGAGCTAACAATCAAGTCAAATATACATGATTCTAACTGAATCATTTATAGACGTGAACGCTTTTGTTTTTGATTCGTTTTTTTGGCCTCTGCATGTAGACAAAACAGTAAATCAAAAGTGACGAGTTATTTCTGAACAATGTATTACTGCTGATTTTTCTTGAAATGATCTAAACTTTAAAAAAACTTTCAAAAGCGTCTACAATTAGATTGTTTAGTCACTCACGAGTATATATAATACTATTTCTATCAAAAAATGATTCTCTTCAGATGAAAAATGATCAACTATCACTCGACCTTCAAAACAAGATGTTTATAATCAGAATCAATCTTTTTTCTTTACTAATAATGTTCTTCAGATAAGAAACAAATTTTGAAACTTCTAATCAGCAGAAGATCACTACAATTCCTCTAGAAAAATATTGTAAACTAAAATGCACCATATGATTGACTTATTTTTTTTTAATATTTCGATCGTGCAAGTAAATCTACATATAATTCTTCCACTTTCAAATAGAACAAAGTGAAATCTTAAACTTCACTATTATCATAGTCAGTCACTTACTTGATAATTAATTGTGAAGAAGAACAGTACGAAATATCGATGGTAATAACGTTTGTGAATAGATTCTTGTAATTTCCACTCTTTTTATCTACCCCTCTATTCTTTGTTTGAGTATTTTCCAAATGACTGATTTATATTGGAAAATTTATTGTTAGGAAAATACCCATGAATGACTGAATTGATTTTTTCTAAACCCTATATTCTGTTTATTATCTTTGTACGAGGATCAAACTACGTAATGACATCACATATGTCTATATCATCATGATGACGATATTGTTTCTTTCTCTTTACTGTATAATGATGAATAGAACGAAAAAAACAACATAAGAAATATAATATCAACGCCATATATTCACTGAGAAAAAAACAACGATACAATGATTCGATGACGATAAGTGTTATTGCCAGAGAGAGAAGAAGAGAAATTTCTTGGAAATAACCGAGACTATAGGCAATGACTCATTTAAATTTTCCTATTAGTCTGACAAATCTTTCTTATTTGGTTTAATTATATATCGCTGCTTATATCTTCGTCTTGAATCCATACTGAAAGTTTCAATCCAATACAACAAGTGATTATTAATAAAAATACAAATTTGTTTTATCCATTATAATGTAAGTACAACCAAAATTCGTTGTTTCTTTTGCATTGACAAATATCAAAATAATTGCTGGGATTCCTGATTGAATTACTGTATTTTACTAAATAATATAGAATAATAGCATTTCAATAAACAGTTTTATTCTGTTTTATTAATTAAAACATCTAAATTTGTTTTAGTGTCATGGCTTTAAATCCTTTAGCATGGGGCTTCATAACAGGTGGTGCCTCTGGTATATCTGGTGGAATTGGAAAATGTATTACCGATGATAAGGCTACGGGTCAATTAGCAGGTGCTATTACTGGTGCTGTTGCAGGCGGAGTTGCAGGTGGTTTGGTCGGAGCTACGGTAGCTGGTCCTCTTGGTACAGTGATGGGAGTAATCGGTGGTGGTTCAAGTGGTATGATATCGGGTTCTGTAGTTGGATATTCTGTTGCTGGAATCACTTATAAAGATACTTCTATGGGAAAATAAAGTCCAGAATTTTTTTTTGTTTTTTTTCAGTTTGTGCTGATACACATTCATTTTATTCTATTCAAAGGATAACTAATTTGAAAAGATCAAATGAAACTTTTTCAAAAAAATCATTTTATTTTTCTTATGCATTGTTTACTGGTTAGCTTGTCATCGTTTCAAAAGTAACAAATAACAAAAATATATCAGCATTTGTTGATAATGAAACTGAAATTTTCAATACAGTTGTTTTATGAGAAAGATAAGCAAAGTTTTATCAGATATTCGTTACAAATGCATATTCGATAGAATTATGAAAGAAGCTATTACTCAAGTTATTCGATATTTCTCGACATTGAAAGTGAGAATGAGCTAATCAAAAAACATATAATCTTGATAATAAAGAGTACTGAATAAATTTTTGAATGTAAGAACATAAATTCCATCTTTTACATATACAAAGTACAATTGAAACTCATACTGCACAAGTTTCAATATCCTTGATATGCATATATATTTATTTGGGATAGAACAACAACATATTGTAATACTTCTTCTATTATTGATCAGTTGTTCTTCATGGCTCAACTACTACATTACTGAGTGTAATATAATGTTTGATTGACTGCTTTAGCCCTGATTTGCCCATCAAAGGACCAGACGAACCCCCAAAAGTCTCATTTTAATGTTATACACACAAAACGTCAGGATCAAATCACGCCTCTCTGGATATGCTCTAATGAAGATTAGTAAAGTACGCTGCTGACGTTAGTCATTAACTATCATCAGTTATTTATGTGATGAGCTATCGCTAAGTATATGTGAACGTTTGTTGTCCGCCCAGAGTTCGTCCGGATTCCAACGAGATTCAATTTAATTTCCTGTATTCATAACTTTAGCTCAAAGTTTGTCTTGTCCGATATGTGCTAGGGATACTTACGATAGAAGTGTAGGTCCTTTTGCGCCAAAAGATCAAACATATTCGAGCCAAAACGATGATTTCAACAAGAGACTAAAAAATTTAAAAGATGAGCTATCCATGGCTTGCCTGAACAGAGATATTCAATTTTTAAGTAATGCAGTATTTGAGTATAGAAGCATGATAATATATGAACTATTCATATAAACTTTTCAATGTGAACATCAGATTTTTTCCGAGAGCGGGTTACAAATCTTAGTGAGATTTGTTGATAATATTTAAGCTTCTCTAGATACGACTTCTTTTAATGCTTAACTGTACTAAATATGAGATATACCAATGGTTACATAAAGAAATCCTCCTTATATCAATACTTTTGACTTTATCTTACATAAAAATAACAAATTAAACGAAATAATATTTCACAAGACGTACAATAGATGGAGATCTTCAGTCAAGTAATAATAACAAAGATGTCTTTTGCATCAAGTGCACATGATACGCGTTCGTTCCTCAGAATTATTAGCTGAAAACGTCTAGTTAATTATTCATCCGAGAATGTCATACACCATGATCAATTCCTCAGCTTCACCTCTTTGAGCTAAACACTACAAGCAACAGCCTCACAAACCATAAGAGACGTACAACTAAACTACCTCTATATCATCCACCACAGCAGCTATATTGTATTTCACATTTTAATCCTGTATGGATTGCGCTTAAAGCTTTTTCTGTTGTGGTTAGTGTGGTGATATGAAAGCAGTATATTAGACTTTAGAGATTTTTAGCCACAGCGTAGAAATAAATAAGGGTCACGTCTATGAAAAATAACGGGAAATGACTGGTATTTATAACTTTCATTATCGAGACACTGCGTACGTGTAAGACAAGCATAATATTTGAGGTCAACATTTTAAAATAAACTAAAAACTCTATTCTTCATTGTAAAATATATACAATGCACGGCTTGTCCACGTAACGCTAGCGGCAGAGTGTCACTCCGTTACGTTTTTGTTCATTTTGTTTTGGCCATAGCTCGGAAACGAAAAGTCCTAGAGAGTTGAGCGACATCTTAAATTGAAGAGAAAATTTTTCTTAAAAATCTGAGATCTCTCCGAGCTCACGAAAGTGTTTCCACCAAAAGCTATAACTGAAACACTAACA
>JAJEKB010021651.1:0-15807 GCA_022393335.1 Macrotrachela quadricornifera | reverse complement strand
TACTACCAATGATCTCAACAGAATAATTTTACTTTTTCACAGAAAGGATAGAAAACAATATACTTAACAAAGGATCTTGCTAGGCATGTCTTTGTGAATATAAAGCTTGAACGTCCCTCTATCATTGATAAAAGAATCAGCTCGTTAGCTCGAGCCGTAACCGAGATATTCAAATTTTTTCGGCAAAGTGACTTTTTTTCTAACTGTGAAAAAGTAAAATTTTTCTTGTTGGGGTCCATAGTGGTATTTAATAAAGGCTCTCACTAGGCTTGTCCGTATGGATTTGGAGTGTGAACATGCCTCTATTCTTGGTAAAAACATGAGCCCATTTGATCGAGCTGTAATGGAGATATTCAATTTTTTCTCGTTAAAGTGACTTTTGGGCCACCCTGTATATAAAAGAGTTGTAGGTTTGAAGAAACCTTTTTTAATATGTTTTCAAAGTTCAGTTATTAAATGCACACTATCAATAATTGTTATTGTTATACAATGTGTATCGAAGATGGGTCGTAATATTTGATCTAAATATCCAAGGGAGAAGTAGCAGACTTCAAGACTTCATAAGACATCATGAGACTTCAGAGACTTCAGAGACTTCACGAGAAATCATGACAATGGAAAAAATAGAGAACTACAAGACTTCAAGACTTCCAGCGACATCATGGGACTTTGTGAGATTTTGTGAGACTTTCTGAGGCTTTCTGAGACTTCATGGGACTTCACGGCTGAAGTCTCCGTTGTTTTCTCCTTGTATCGATCACCACATGAAATATTGAATTGATGGAGTATTTGGTGATAGAAATAAAATATCTTATTCAGGTACCTGTCAGCTGCCAAATACACTGCTAAAATCTTAGTTAGTTCGGAGTTGTCTTAAAGTTTTTAATCAGTTGGTGGACTGTCCTTGTCAATTGAATAAATTATTCGAGGTAGGCAAATTCTTCGTTTAACAAACCTGAATAATAGAAGTATGTGCACGACAGCATCGAAAACAATGACTAGACCACTGTAGTCCAATGACAAATACTAAAGTATCGAGAGATCTATTATATTTTTCATAAGAGTATGAACAAAAGATTGGATTACATTGTGTAAAATATTTTTCATATGATAAATTAATAACCCATTGTTCCACCATCAGTTGATCGATCAAGAGTATAATTGTAGAATTGGATGGATAACAAGTTGGAAGAGAACTATTTAACTCACGAGAAATACTATTTAGGTGTAACACATCGACTTCATTCATTCATATGGCATTTGATAGACTATAGTGAGGTAGTCAAAACCTAAAAATATTAGCGGCCACTTGTTGTTGTTGTTGTTATCCATTTAGTCGTTTTCGACTCTTGGTGACCCTAAGGATAATAGTTCGCCAGACTTCTCTATCCTTTACTACTTCTTTAAGATCTTGAAGACTTATTCCAGTACCTTCTTTAACAGTATCTAACCATCTTGTTCTCTGTCTGCCTCTTCTTCTTTTTCCTTCTACTTTGCTGAGCATCAGACTCTTCTCTAATGAGTCTTCTCTTCTCACGATATGACCAAAATATTTGAGTTTTAGTTTGACTATTGAGGATTCTAATGATTCATCAGGTTTAATCTGATCTAGAACCGATTGATTTGTTCGTTTTGCAGTCCATGGTATATGAAGTAGTCTCCTCCAGCACCACATTTCAAAAGCGTCAATTTTCTTCCTTTCGGCTTTCCTTATAGTCCATGTTTCACATCCATATGTAGCTACTGGAAATACCATAGCTTTGACTATCCGAATTTTGGTTTTTAGTGTTACATCTCTGTCTTTTGTAATTCTATTCAAATCAGTCATGGCTTTCCTCCCTAGGAGTAATCTTCTCTTTATCTCATGACTGCAATCTCCTTCTATGTGTATTGTTGATCCAAGGAAGTTAAAGTCTTTGACACTTTCTACATTTTCACCGTCTACTTCTATTTGATCTAATGTCATAGTTGACATGATTTTTGTTTTCTTGATATTGAGCAATAGACCCGCTTCTGCACTCTCTGTTTTAACTTTCTGTAAAAGGTTTTTTAGATCTTCTTCACTTTCAGCTACCAACGTGGTGTCATCAGCATATCGAAGGTTATTAATGTTCCTTCCTCCTATCTTGAGACCGACTTGTGTATTATCAAGCCCTGCTTTCCTCATTACATATTCCGCATATAGGTTGAAGAGATATGGTGATAAAATACAACCTTGCCTTACACCTTTTCTTATTTTAAACCATTCTGTATCTCCATGTTCTGTTCTAACTGTTGCTTCTTGATTTTCGTACAAGCTCTTCATAAGGTATATGAGATGTTTAGGAATACCCATTTCTTTCAGAATTTCCCATAGCTTATCATGATCGACACAATCAAATGCTTTTGTATAATCGATGAAGCAGAAATAAAATTCCTTTTGATATTCTCTTGCTTTCTCCATTATCCATCGAATGTTAGCGATTTGATCTCTTGTGCCTCTTCCTTTCCTGAATCCTGCTTGTACATCTGGCAACTCTCTTTCCATATATGGTTGTAATCTCGCTTGTATAATCTTCAGCATTACTTTACTAGCATGAGATATTAAAGCAATCGTGCGATAATTGGAACATTCTTTGATATCTCCTTTCTTCGGTATTGGTATGTAAACTGATCTCTTCCAGTCGATTGGCCATTGTAAAGTCCTCCATACCTGTTGACATAATGCAGTTAGCGTTTTGACTGCAGTATCTCCCATATTCTTGAGTAACTCAACTGGTATTCCATCTATTCCTGTAGCTTTATTGTTAGCGATCCTTTTTAGGGCCCATTGAACTTCACTTTCTAATATATCTGGTTCCTGTTCTAATTCCTTTTCTTCAACAATTCCAGTCGTGTTGAGATCTTTTCCATAGAGTGTTTCTGTGTACTCCTTCCATCTTTTCTTTATCTCTTCTCCCTCCGATAGAATTCTTCCCTCTTGATCCTTTAGTATTCCTGTCTTTGGTGTGAATTTACCTTTTACTTCTCTGATTTTTTTAAATAGATCTCTAGTCCTTCCTTTCTGATTATCTTCCTCTATTTTCTGACATTCCTCTTTGAGGTATCTTTCTTTATCTTTTCTTGCTTGTGTTTGAAAGAGAGCATTCAATTTTGTGAACGTTTGTTTGTCTCCCATACTCTTTGCTTTCCTTCTATTCTCAGCTATTTGCAGTGTATCTGTAGTCAGCCATTTAGCCTTTTTATTTCTTTTGCAGGTAGGAATGTTTGCCTTCGCTTCTTCTGATAAGATATTTTTCATTTCCTCCCAGAGTTCTATAGGTTGCCTACCTATTAGCTCTAACCCATCAAAACGATTCTTCACCTTAACTGTGTATTCTGAAGGAATGTTGTTAATATCGTATCTTATCGATCTGATGGTTCTAGCCTTCCTCTTTAGTTTGAATCGGAATGTGGATAATAAAAGCTCATGATCAGTGCCGCAGTCTGCCCCTGGTCTTGTTTTAGCTGATTGGATTGAGCTTCTCCATCTTTGACTGCACATGATATAGTCAATTTGATTTCTGTGTTGACCATTTGGTGATGTCCATGTATAGAGCCGTCTCTTGGGTTGCTCAAACCATGTATTCGCTATGAATAGTGAGTTCTCTTGACAAAATTCTACTAATCTATCTCCAGCTTCATTCCTAATGCCTAGCCCAAATTTCCCGCAAATATCTGTTTCAGGTTTGTTCCCAACCTTAGCATTCCAATCTCCTATGATGAATACTGCATCTTTTTTAGGAATTGTTTCCATCATCTGCTGTAGTTCATCATAGAATCTGTTTGTATCTTCTTCTTCAGCTCCTGTAGTTGGTGCATATACCTGTATGATGGTGGTGTTTATAGTAGAGCCTTGAATTCTAACTGAGATCATTCTTTCATTCTTTGGGTTGTATCCAAGAACAGCCTCAGTAACCTTCTTTCCTACAATGATGGCTACCCCATTCTTCCTTTTATCTGGGTTTCCTGAGTAGTATATTTCGTGTTCATCTGATGTGAAATGACCCATTCCTGTCCATTTCAGTTCACTAATACCTAGAATATCTATATTTAGCCGTACCATTTCTGATTTAACTATATCAAGCTTTCCTTGATTCATTGTTCTAACGTTCCATGTTCCTATAGTATGTGTCTCCAAACAGCTTCGGATTTTCCTTTTGCATCTATACACATCCGCATCTAAACGTCCTTTCGGCTTTAATTTAGTTGCATCACTAGGTTTAGTGCTACTCGTACTCTTCCTTAACTCTTCCCCAGTAACTTTTTGGGTACCTTCAGACCTGAGGGTCTCATCTTCCAGTACCATGTCGTGTTTAGTCCGTTTACTTCTATTTTCCATTGGGTTTTCTTGGCATAATTCTAGAGTGGTTTGCCATTTCCTTCTCTAACGCAGTCCAACTCCACTGATAAATCATATGTTGTTGGTATTACCCCCTACTGCTGCTGCCCTGTAGGTTTGTTTGGATTGAGTTTAGTCTGATGTCTCCGCATTGACCTGTCCATCATGGGTGACCCTATTAAGAGTTATAAACTCTTGATGGCATAGCTCTCAGCTTCTTTGACATACGCAAGCCCCCCTGCCACGTTAAGGCATCAATCCATTTGATCCAGAAGGAGCAATTGCTCAAGTTAATGCGAAGAGTGTCGACCTTGGTCTTATGGCGGAGCATCTCTCACAGCATTAACATAAACAAGTCCTCCTTCTAGATCACAGGGGAGAGCGGCCACTACCCCCTCCTTAATTCGTAGTAGGCATTCTCCTCTAAAATTTAGTTATTATAAATAGACATAAGAAAATGCATAATTCGATCTAGGAGATGTTGTAACCTATTTAAATCTTCATTAAATGTGGTTATATAACTTTTTTCTCTTCTCAATCATATGTGTGATGTTTTTCTTTCCTTTTCTATCATATATGTATATGAGCGCGATCAACTGATAGGAGATCCCAACATGCATTTATTCATGTAAGTTCATCCATCTATCAGAAAAACGTGATCTTTCACAGTTCGAACAAGAATGATCCAATGAAAACACAATGCTAGGACAGAATAGATAGGTTATTATTATACATGAAATTTATATCGAAGACAATATATCAACAAATATGATGTGAAGTCCGTTTAGCATATAATCGTAAGGATGTCCTTGATAACCCTCAGTTTTACTAATAACTATATCTCAAATAGTCACAGATTAATAGAATTTTACAAGTAGTACAAGTGATAAAAAGATCGCGTTTTTCTGATAAATAGATGAACCTACATGAATACATGAGTTTTTTGGTATTTTTTTATGGTTTTCGAAGTCGTTTTTCGAATTTTTTACCTACGAAAAATGATTTCCAAAGTTTTAGTACATAAAATTTTGTAGAGCTCAATGAGCTCTATCGAATCATGTAAAAATGTTCAACAAAAAATTTTTACGTCACTTTGCCAATTACCAGTGTCTTTATTTTCTACGCCAAAAGTGTATTAAATTTCTGAAAATTTCATAAGTTTGGTATTAAAAAGTTTTCATAACTCTTACTGTTTCGTACTACTAAATTCAGTTTTTGATGCGCTTTAATTTGTTATAAAATTCATTAGGTATTTACCTTAATATCAAGTCGTTACTCTCCTGGGAAAAGGTTATACAATACTCTGTACTCATAAATTGTTGAACGTAAAGTATGGCACAGGTTGAGTATATCATCGTGACATAGTCGACCTGTAAATAAATGAATTAAATTGTTTTAACAATGGTTTTTATTGATCAATTTGAGCGAAAAATTTCCGCTTTTCTAACCCTTCAGGTTTTATGGCTTGGCTGATTTCGATCTTATACCGAAACAAACTAGCCAAATAAAATACAGTTATCTGGATACTTTCGCTTTTTATGTTTACAGTTTGAGCTGCTTGGCGAATCGATATGGTTGAATTTTCTCGAAAATACTGTTCAACTTTTAAAATACTTTCATCACCAATTCCAATTCGTGATCCATCAAATAATTAAGATCACGCATTATTAATATTTGCTGTTCTCTCAGATTTTTCAATAAAACTATTATTAAAACAGTTTAATTCATTTATTTATCGGTCGACTGCGTCACGATGATATGCTCAATCGTTGCCATACTTTACGTTCAACGATTTACGAGTATATTCAAAATTACTCTTGTTGATAGTCATTTTTAATTAATAAAAAATGGTTTGTTTCAGGCTTTAATTTTGACATTATTACAATAAATACAATCACATAAATTTCATTAGTACGAAAGCAATGGTAACTATTCAAAGTTTCAATAATGCATAATAGACGACGTTAATTATCGTAACTGTTGTGATAAAAATGTTTGCATGTGTTATATAACTTCCTGGTTATTTTGTACGTTTTTATACATATTAATCAACAAGATAAACATGTAGCTGCATCTCACATAAGAAATGATTGAAGTATTTAAGTTATTTAGGTCTGTCCAAAAGTAGTAAGAGTGACTCTTTAATATAACATCGCAAAGTTAAAGAAATTTTCTTTCTATATAGCCTGATGGAGAAATGAATGCTTTACTTTTCTATACTATTTCATCATACTTCAACTCATATCATACTAATAACATAGAAAATAAGAACTGGTTTAGTTGAAAATTAGCTAGTAGTATTTATATTTAGATTATGATGGACATGACATTTAAAAAAAGAGGCACTTTTGTATTTGATTTTATCATCACTTAATACATTGTATTAAAAAAAACAAAATATGCCACAAGATACAGCGTGAAAAGAGAAGACAATATATAAAGGATCGCTTATTCTATAGCTGCACTTTTTGCATTCAAAAAAGACAAAATTTTGACCTACGAATTTCGACGGTTCGAAAGCGAGATTGTTTTGCTTGTTTAGAGACGAATTTGATTCTTTCTATATCATCTTTCTATAATTGATGTTGTAAATTGTCTTCTCTTTTCACCCTGCATCTTGTAATATATTTTATTCTTTTAGATACAACATGTTAGGTAAAAAAAAAGTTAATATATAAAAATCGAATGCATCTTTTACTAAGAACATAACCTCGTTTTTGGAACGTTGAAATTTGATAGCTCAAAATTATGTCCGTTTCGAAAACGAAAACGCGCAACTACGAAATAAGTGATTCTGTCGAAGAAATGATAATCTTTATGTAGTTTTAATGTATAATTTGAATTTTTATTAAATGATGGAAATTTTCGATTCCTATACTATAATTATCTACCTTTTAACCACGACCAATATACAAGTTAGAAAATACATGAACAAAATAATAATGAAAAGTATAGAAACATGAACATGAACATGAAAATAGAAATTATGATTGAAACAACATTATCTTTTAACTTCATTAACATTTACATCATTATTTCTTGAAAATTATTATAAAATCTCAAGATCTCTCTTATTTTCATATAAGTGGTTCTATTTAAATTGTCGTCTTTTTTCACACTACATTTTGTGACATATTTCGTTTTTTTAATACAACGTATTAAGTGATAATAAAGTATAATGTAAATGTGCCACACTCTTTAGAATCTAATACAACCAGCATATGTCCTAACAAAACAGATTTTATTGAAAGTTTACTTTTATAATATGATCCAACATCATAGAAAAATAGAGCATTATTTTCTCTATCAGCGTAGATAAAAAAAACTTTTTTTAAATTAACTATACGGTATTGAAGTGCCACTCTCATTACTTTTGGACTGCCCTAAGTAATTTTCTTATGTCTAATTGTATGACATAGTTTCAACAGGAATATAATCTCTCAAATAAAGTCCCAGATGAATTTAATCGAGATTTAGAATAAATTTTGTGATATAAGTATTACTGTAGTGAGATTTTTTGAGGTAGCTCTTAACGTAAAGAGAGATAATCAGTTAGTAAAAAGACTAGATTCGAATCTAGTCTTTAAAAGATGAGTTTTGAAATAAATACTTACGAGGAAGGATCCCCAACGGGCAAATCACTTTTGGGTTCGGACTCTGTACATAAGGTCGATCCTAGTGAGATATGAAAAATCCCAAAAGAATAAGTGCTGATAGGCCTTCTGTCCAGAGTTATAGGCAATTTACTGGAAATTGAGGCTATGGTATGATACCTACTAACAAATCGAATGACGGTATCTTGACGTGAAATTTCACTCACAGATAGTTCTCTTTGTGAGTAGGATGCCCTGAAAATATCAGGTCAAAAGAATATTTCCTTCCCGAAATATCAAAGTCCCAAAAATCAGAAAGTCCTAGCATTTTTCGTGAGATATGAGTGATTTTTCGGACCTTCAAGTTTTCGGAAGGAAACATTCTTTTGACCTGAAATTTTCAGGGCATCCTATTCACAAAGAGAACTATCTGTGAGTGAAATTTTACGTCAAGATACCGTCGTTCGATTTGTTAGTAGATATCATGCCATAGCCTCAATTTCCAGTAAATTGCCTATAACTCTGGACAAAAGGCCTATCAGCACTTATTCTTTTGGGATTTTTCATATCTCACTAGAATCGACCTTATGCACAGAGCCCGAGCCCAAAAGTGATTTGCCAGTTGGTGACCATTCCTTTTTAGATGAATTTGATAATATATAATCAATGTATCAATATTTAACATTAAAATTGTGTAGTACGATTTTCTTTAAAGATGTTTGAGGCATAGATAAATCGATTATAAGAATTGAAAGTCAATACTAATATCTATTATGAACAAGGAATGTATTGTCAAATAAACCTGACAAGAATTGATCTAATTTCACTCACGTACAATATCGAATCAAAACTTGAGTAGCATAATAGCATTGATAAGCAATATGAGTCTGAATATAAACGTTCGAGTGTCGAAGAAAGAAGTGAATCGAAGATAGAACAGGTTAAAACTGAACGCGGTACTGTGTAGACCGGAATTCCATAGACAAATCCTGATAGCATTGATTGTAGACAAGTAGGATTAGTAGCGCAAATACATCCGTTATTTGTCGGCATCATTAGATAAAAGTCGAACACATGCCTGGATATGCTAACTGGTAAATCATTGAAACGAAATACAAGCTAAAAACAAAAATAAGAAGTGTTTCATCATCAACTAAGTTTATAATTAAGAAGTCATCTAAACTCCTTCCAGTAATAAAAGACCCCGGACCTTTTATTCTGTGTTGGCGTACAAAGTTTGTAAGGGGGTCTTCTAATAGGATTTATGCGGTAAAATTTCTAAAAATCCGATGAATTTCTTAATATCAATGAACATCACTTCATATGATGTCGTACCTGACATTTATTATAATGGTAGCTATCGTTAATGCTAGATTCCAAAATGTAGACCATTATTGACAGTTTTATCTGAAGACAAAATTTTAGTCATGTGAGATCACTAATGTTTGTCCAAATATAAAATAATCATGGGTATTTTTGTAACAATTCAAGAATGGAAAGAGCTATGGAGTTATGGTTTTCAACGGTCGAAAGAAGAAACATTCGGATATATTTTCTCCAAGATTTTATAAGACAATATTCTCCTTCTCGTAGAGAAGAGTCTTGCAAACATAAATTGTTTGCTTGCTTGTATGTCCGCAGAGGGTCAAAAAAACATAAGGGATGACCGAAGGGTATTTGGGATCGACGAATTCAAATCTGAGATCAGTTTTTTAAATTATTTTTTTGGATCAATTCTTTAAACAAACGACCAGTTTATAACAAAAAATATCTGGTTTTATAAAGTTTGATAGAAGACAGTTGAAGCCGAGGAACTCAAACCTAACTTCAGCTTTTTTTAGTTTTATAAATGAATTATTTCTACAAACCATTGCAAAAAATCCATGAAAACAAAACTATCTGTCATTCCGATGAATTTTTGATTTGGGTATGTGATCTGGATAGAGGAACTTCAGATCTATAATTGAAGATGTAATTCGAACGATTATCTTCTCACATCCTAATACTAACCAAATCAAACTATAGATTTGCTCCATCGAAAACTATAAATATCTCTTAATTTTTTAACCAAATTTTCTTAAAATTTCTTCAGAACGACAAGTCATTATTGTACATTTTTCAATGTGTTCTACAAATCGTACATTTTAAAAAAGCCATCGTTTTAGACAACATACAATATTGGAGAAAAAGATGTTCCAATATACGGGTAAACTACGTTTCGTACCACGTATTACGAACATCTGACAGCATGGCCGGGTGTTCAGAATCGAAAATTTTTTTTGAAGATTTTTCATAGGAGTTCGTAAAAGTAACTTTTTTTAGAGATTTATACCGGGAGTTCGGAAATAAATTTTATTTTTGAAGAGTATTACGGATGTTCGGAAATGCTGTTTTACAGAAGATCGTAATAGAAAAAGTAAAATACGTCTGGCGGACCGATTCAAAGTTTAGAATAGAATGTTTTTTGCTATGTCTGATATAGTCCTGGAGATCGTAACGACGAACATTGGATAGCGCCTGTACTATAAGTTAAGAATGACAGGAAGTTCGTGAATAAATATACCAGGAGATCGTTACGAACATAATCACTTTTTTTTCGATTTTTCTTATCGACTACGATAATCTGAAGACCGGCATATTACTTAAAATTTTCGTGACAATGCGTAGTAGGGAACTGCATCGGGACCAAAAAATCTTTCTAGTCCCGGTCAAAGGTTTGTGCACTATTTCATTAATTGAAATTTGAGACGGTTAATTGACTGTGCATTTTGTAGAGAAATGCTTGCTCTTTAGGCCTATGTATTTTCAAATATACCGCAGGTCTTCACGGTCAACTAATTTAACAAATAAATGATCGGGACCAGTTGTATCGGGATTACTCGGGACCAGAATTGGTCCCGATCATTTATTTGTTAAATTAGTTGACCGTGAAGACCTGTAATATATTTGAAAATACATAGGCTTAAAGAGCAAACATTTCTCTACAAAATGCACAGTCAATCAATCGCCTAACATTTCAATTAATGAAATAGTGCACAAACCTTTGACCGGGACTGGAAAGATTTTTTGATCCCGATGCCGTTCCATAATGCGTAGACTTTCACTTATTCCCGAACATCCTGTTGTTTTCATTCCGATCACCCCGTAATATCGTTACGACCTTCCTGTATTGATGGGCACGGATTCCTGCACTTCCTCATTCTGATCTCCAATCAAAGTTTCGGTTTGATCTTTAAGGAGTGATGGTAAATGTTACTCACGATCTTCCGGACATATTTCATTACGGACATACTGTTTCTTTAATTAAATTTTGTCATTCCGACATCCTTGACGAAAATTTTGAATAATTTTTTTGCTGGAAGTTCGTAACAGACACCTGCTGCAGGGGTTCGGAATGACGAGGTGGTACGAAACGTAGTTTTCGCCAATATACCTTCTGTTGACTAGTGAAAATTATAGCTCTATAAATATTTTCGTTCATGAGTTATTGTAAAAATACCCACGACCATTTTATGTTTTGACAGACAGTAGTTTATTGATTTTGATTCACTGAGAACAATATTACGACAAAAACCTCAAAAAACATGTTTTAAGCTTTTTGAGCGCTTCTTTTTAGTCGATATGATCTGTACTATTAATAGAGCATGATCGTCTGACGGATATTTCTCCGAAAAAGATTCTCTGATAAGAGAACAAAAGTATATTTTGGATGTCTTCCTTATTCTATCATAGAAACTTTATTCATCAACTTTCTTTTGAAAATATTTGGCTAGGACAATATTGGTTTTACGTATTGTTTCTCTGGATAAATTAAGAGCTGAAAAATATGTTAAATTTCAAATCGTGAAAGATTTTGACTCAATACATATTGAACTCGAGATAAGAGGAATTGGAAAATCGAAAACCGAAAACTAATTTTAAATAGAAGATCCAGATCTTCTATTATGGATTTTATAAAAAATTTCCTAGGGAGTCGTTTAATATGGGAGGGTCTTTTATTATAGGGAACGTTTAACCAAAAAACCTTTTGAGATGAGTAAAAAACTTTCGAGTTCCACTGCTTTAATCTTGCGGGTCTTAATGAGTAGTGAAATATCTGAAGGTAATTCAACCCCGTATTGCTTTGAGAAGACGTTACGACTTTTCCTATTTTTTTGACTGATACAATCGTGTTAGTGGTGGTAATGAAGACGAAATTTCTATCTGATATTTCATCCATAAAGAGCTCTTATAATCATAAATATATAATGAAAGTTTAACCCTTTCACGGCGACGAGATCCATCGATAAGTCTCACTATTAAAATTGGTCGCACAGAAACTTGTTTTTTTTTGAAAATAAAATGTCCACAACTAAAATAGACTTTACTTTCCAGGTTGTAGAACTTTTCATGCTGTATCTTATGGCATATTTTGTTCTTAAAATAAACCCACTAAGTAATAAAAATAAATAAATACAAAATCCGACCATTCATTATGAGACACCCACTATAGTGGGACCAATCAGTGAGTCCCATCGCCATAAAAGGGTTAAGATAAGACAAAGATATCCTTCTCGGATTAATCAAATCTCAAAAAGTGACTGTTTAACAAGATAAATTTTAATTTTATTCTTATAGAGAATCAGAAATGTCTTCTGAGCATTTGCAATATGATCGAAACTGATACCATCAGAAGGGTTGCTCATTTTAAGTATAAAAAAAATCATTCGAACAGCTGAAAATGACTTCAATTATACCGTTTTTATAGAGCTTCCCATGGCACATCTTTTTAAAAAAATTCAACATTTTACCATTTATCTAAGTTGAAATATATGCGAAACAAAATATGTTACAACATTATTGATACGTGTTTCCGTAGTAAAAAGTATGTCAGTTCTTCTTCTAATACATTTTTTATAGTTCAAACTGTATTTCATGCCAAAACTAAATACATCAAAACATCCAGCGTGTTCCAGGCTTTCTCGCAATATATAGTAGATTAAAAAATAAAAGAACTATAGTAATAAAAACTCAAAAATACAAAGGGGGCAAATTCAATTCGCCTCCACAGTATAACAGGGCTCGAACTTCATTCGTTTTCTGAAGATTTCTCACATAAGCTAATTTTAAAAGCGACAATTAGTTTATGTTTTTTCTTAAATTTTATTCTAAAGTTTTGACTTTCAATATTTTTGTCGAACTTCTCAGGCGAATAAATACGGCACATAATATAATATTAGATATTGACATATATATCCTACTTTGAAAGACAATATCAATTCAGATTTCTACATGTTAAACTGTCTATAATTTAGATAAGAGTTTTTTAGTTTACAGATGAAATAGATAAAAATTTTGCTATCTTGATACAACTTCAGTATGTTTTTTAGATTTTATTGACATTCTCTTTTTTGACCCATTTTATCGTGATCTATCGTGAAATATCTTATAGAGGTGATGCATCTATCAACTGGTATTAATGAGAAGTATTTGTTAAGGGGAGATTGTAGATCTCTCATGTGGAGAATAAATGAAAATAACATTTATTTTGACTAAAGATACTCTTCCTCACATAAGTATGAGTGAACTATCTGTTGTATTGAATGACATCAATTTTTTCATTTGAATGAATATTTTAAATTTTCTTTTATGCCGTTTACGCGAGTGTTAACTTATGTCTGACATTATTCAACTCATGATCACCATGAAAATAAATCTTTTACAGTGCTTTAATAAATTACGAAAATAATTGTTACTTTTCGTAGCGAAAGTTTTTTTGAAAGCAATATATCCTTAAAACGTTATCGGGTCATCAGAAAATTGTCCCAATTTCGAGTTCTGATATATAAGAGATAATCTTGAATAAAAAGCGATAAACAAAATCGAAGCAGATTAATTTCGAATAATTGAAAATAAAATCGATGTTTATGTTTTTTCTTTAACGAATATTTTCTTGATTCCTCTTTTTGTTGAACATAAATTTCAAAGTTTCTTGTCGATTAATGTTTCACTAAATTTTTTTTTATAACCAGTTGATAAGATAGCGTAAATAATAAATCCAAGAACTTATCGAATATTTGATAGTAGATAGACAACAAGCAGTATGTGACGTTTTTCAATCGGTAATTTGAATACATGCAAAACTGAATACGAGAATGGATTGAAGCAAAGCAGAGAGAGCAATTATTATAGATATAGCATAGAGTTCTTTATGAATGCAAAATTGTTTCTTTCATGCTTGAACAAAATTGTTTTTTCATTCAATTGTCTTTATTCGACTGCGTGTAGTCAAAACAAGCATAAAAGTAATACAGATGACTTGGAAAATGAATGGAAAAAGATGATGAACGAAAGTAGAAATTGGATTGTAGGTTGAGATCATTGTAGTATCAAAATTGAGTACACAAATAGGTGAGTCATTGGAGTAAACGTTGATTGATTGTATAATAGATTAATTCATGTACATGCATTCCAGAGAGAATTATCAATGTTAAAATACAGGGTGGCGCAAAAGTCACTTTACCCAAAAAGAATTGAATATCTCCATTACGGCTCAAGCAAACGAGCTGATTTTTTTATCAATGATAGAGGCATGTTCAGAGTTTATATCCATAAGGACATGTCTAGAGAGACTCCTTATTAAGTATTACTATTGACCTCAACAAGAAAAATTTTATTTTTTTACAGTTGGAAAAAAAGTCATTTTACCGAAAAAAATTAAATAACTACATTACGGCTCGAGCTAATGAGCCGATTCTCTTATCAATAATAGAGACATGTTCAAGTTTTATATTCATAAGGACATGTCTAGACAGATCCTTTGTTAAGTGTATTGTTTTCTGACCTATCTGTGGTAACATAAAATTATTTTGTTGATGTCATTAGTGGTACTTTGTAAAGGTTCTCCCTACTCTTGTTCGTATGAATTTAAAGTGTGAGCATGTTTCTATTATTGGTAAAAAAAATCAGCCCGATTGTTCTAGCTGTAATGAAGATATTTAATTTTTTCCTTGGTATGATGGGTTTTGGGCCATATACTGGGTAACCAAAAAGTCAGTTTACCAAGGTAAAAATTCAATATCTCGATTACGGCTTGGGCAATCGGGTTGATTTTTTTGACCAATAATTGAGGGATGTTCAATTTTCATATTCACAAAGACATGCCTTGGAAGACCCTCTGTTAAATATATTGTTGTTTTTTCTATCCGTGAAAAAGTAAAAATTTTTCTTGTTGAGGTCAATAGTGATACTTAATAAGGAGTCTCTCTAGGCATGTCCTTATGGATATAAACTTTAAAAATGTCTCTATCACTGATAAAAAAATCAGCTCATTTGCTTGAGCCGCAATAGAGATATCCAATTTTTTTTGGGTGAAGTGACTTTTGCGCCACCGTGTACATTTACTTTCATCGCGTATGATACTCTCACTTTCGTCTTTCGTTTTTCTTCGTGTCTTCGAAGCAATGAACCAGAACGAAGGAAAATGATTTTTTCTTCTTCCTATATATTTACTCGTTTTCTTTTCTCGTATATTCATTTATATGTTGTCTTACTCGGTGAGTAGTCGAGAACAGATATGGGACCTTAAATTTACCCTAAAATTTAGAGTATACAAGTGTTACTATTAACTTTAAAAGTTAAATTAATATCCTTTAGCTTAGAAAATTCAAGATCAAAACCAGTATGTGAAGAGTATCCTTTGAAGTCAATATCAGTTTTTTTTTAAAAATTATCTTTGTATCCGATCCTAGCTAGAGGTGTTCTGTATAATTATTTTAGCTCCACTTGGAGATGATTCTTGTAGGTTTTTGGCGAGTTTTGAGAATGATAGGTAAGATTTTGAGGAAACGTAAGGGTATTTCTTCTCACGAGGAA
>JAJEKB010021650.1:0-22318 GCA_022393335.1 Macrotrachela quadricornifera | reverse complement strand
TCCTCTACAAGATCACATAATTTGATCAATTAACTATATATAAGTTTGCCATAAATACTATTAATTTACTAAGAGAGGTCGAAACTTTCTGATCACACTTTAGATCTATCATTTGCTGTAAGGATATTGAACGACAGATTTGCGAGAATGACTATTATTGAAGCTAACGAGGGAACGTTTTTAGGTAATAAAAAGCTTTTGAACTAAAATTGTTCTTATCTCGTAGAGTCCAATTAGTCATGAAATATCCGAAGTTGATTCGGCACTAGGTCAATTCGTCGCCATTCAATTCGTCGCATATATATGATAGTAAGAGAGATATGTATAGAGAGAATCAATAATTGAATTACACGATTTAAACAAACTTGTTACTTACCAAACTATTGATTTCAAAAGTTTCGTATGAAGCTTTTGAGCTATACTGTGCTTAAACGAAATTACTATTAGTTTGAGGAAAAGCGTCCAAAGCATCAAACTTTCATTTTGAAACATAGGAAAAGCTTTGATAACGCATTTGTCAAGATCGAATAACTGAATTGATTTAAGTGAACTGCCTCTTAGTTGATGCTGAGAAAGAGTATTAAAAATCTTAAGAATAATAATGGAAGCAAGTCTTGCTCTCATTGTATGTTTAAGTTTTTCTGAACCATTTATTTTTAATTGCGTACCAAATCTTAGTTATCCTTATCAAGAAAGTTAAATTAAATTTTATGCCTCATTCCATTAGTTTTCAAAAGCTTGTTTCAAATTTTTTTCAGATTTTATTTCATTCAGTGAAGTTTGACTGGTAAATCTACTTAAGAACACTTTGGTGAGCAGTATAGTCAATTACAACTTAGTTTACATCGTGTAATTCAATTATTGATTCTCTCTATACGTATCTCTCTTACTATCATATATATGCGACGAATTGATTGCGACTAATTGACTATGCGACGAATTGATCGGCGACGAATTGAGCGCGACGAATTGACTGCGACGAATTGAATGGCGACGAATTGACCGGTCACCGTTGATTCATCCCCATAGCGCTGTTAGATGATGTTATGACCATTTTAATGATTTTTCGACTTATAGCATTATGTAAATCGCTATAGAAAATGAGATAATTTCGATCTCAGATTTTGTTTATAAAGAAGACTCACGAACACTAGTATGTTATAAAAGTTTCAGATAAAACGAATACATCCTTTTTAATATAAGGAAATTCAAAGCAAACACTATTTTTTGCACGAAATTAAAATTTATCTTGAAAAATGATCTTTTTCTGAATTTCATTATATTAAGAAGGATGCATTCATTTTATCTGAAACTTTTATAACATATTAGTGATCGTGAGTTCTCTTTATGGACAAAATCTGAGATCGAAATTCTCTCATTTTCTGTAGTGATTTACATAATGATATAAGTCGAAAAATCATTAAAATGGTCATAACTTCATCTAAAAGCACTATGAGGGCGAATCAACTTAGGATATTTCATCACTAATTGGACTCTATAAGATAAGAGCAATTTTAGTTCAAAAGCTTTTTATTACCTAAAAGCGTTCCCTCGTAAGCGAAAGGCACATCTTTCCTAACTAGGATTCCCGTGCGCCTTATTATTTAGGTTTCCGTTTTTGACTATTTTGATCGACAATAGTACTTGATTTGTTACGGCAGATGAGTTCTAGACGGAGCATCTCACCGTAGGAAAAATAGTCCGAAAGATCGTGAGACAAGCCTTAAGTTACGGTAGATCCTAAGGTTTTGTTTTGTTGCAGACGATAGGAGCTCGAACTGATTTTAAAATTTAGCAAAGGTTCAATGCTACAGTTTAACAGGAATTGGTTTTTCATTCGTTTTGCATTATAGTCAATTTGTGATTTATGATCCACAAAAAAAAATCAGAAGAAAGGAAAATGCAAACAAATGAAAAATGAATCCCTCTTAAACTGTAGCATTAAACCTTTGCTAAATCTTAAAGTCAGTCCGAGCTCTTACCATCTGCAGCAGAACAAAACTTTAGGATCTATCGTAACTTAAGGCTTGTCTCTCGATCTTTAAGACTATTATTTCTATGGTAAGATGCTCCGTCTTGAACTCATCTGCTATAACAAATTCAGTACTACTGCTGATCAAAATGGATAAAAGCAAAAGTGTATGTATTTCAATAGGAACTTTGGAAAGGTCGAAACCCGATTTGAGTCATCTCATTCTCAAGAAAAAAGAATAAGTTCTATCTTGCATTGAAACTCAGCGAAGGAATAAGAATTTTTGGTATTTCTCAGCGTCACACAAACTAAGAAACTCTTTTTACGGATGGCGTAATCGAAAAAATCAGAATATATTCCTATGTCATATCTGACGAAGAAATGGCGCTTACTTATGGACAAAACTGACTCTTTCCCTATGTTATAGTTAGCAAAGAATTTTCTAGATGAACACTCTCTGTCAAGTTGTGATTTTATGTATTTTGTAAAACATAATGAATTAAATCTGTGTTAGAAAAAGTAGATGGTTGTTATTGGCTTGTAGTGGAAATGAATATCATTCTAACCATAACGATAATGACCGTTCGAAAGAATCATGACTGCTGGTGATGATTTGAATGGCAGCAAATCCAAACTATTTTCTCATGTGTCTGAATTTATCACAGAATACTATGTAAATGAAGAGGTGAAGATCATGGAAGAAAAGGCTATCAGTGTAACAAGTAACACTCACACAGTTCTCGCTATCATTAATTGGAGTGCTCACTATAATTACAAAAAATTAAAGCGAAGATTTTAGCAAGAATACCTGTTAAAACAAAAAATACTTTTTTTTCCACGGACACTGGGTTCTTTACTTCGGTAATATCTTATAATAAGTACAAATATACCAATAAACGTTTCAAAATGTTAATACTCAACAATAATCAATACCATTAGTCATCTTTCAAATGATCATTATGATTAGAATTGGAATACTACTGATTCTCAATATAGATCATCGATGGCCATGAGTCTTTTCCGATGTGGATATGACTCGTTAAGTCTTAGAAAATACGTGAAGTCACGAGTTAAAAGTGAATTAAAACCTAACAGCAAAATCTTATGAAGACCAAAAATAGTTGATTGGTAAAACTGAACCAAAGGGAAGAGGCGATTTCTATGTCTTCATTAAATGAAAATCGAGAAATTTCTCTTGAATGAAAATTATATAGCGAAAATAAAGATGGTTTTTATATGCTGCAGATCACGAAAAAGCTGAGGCTATTTCTATATATGAACTCGATAAAGTATGAAACACTGTTTTCGACGCGAAGAGAAAAACAACGATGGTTTTTTTGTAAGTTTATAAAACTCTCCTCTCTATCCAAAATAAAGGGAAAAAGAATATATTTAAATGACTTAACTAAACAGAAAAAGGAGAATTTTCTTCATAACTCTATTGAACGACAAGAGAGAAACTTTAGGTAGGATTTAATGCATCGAAAAACTCAATTTTCTTCGGACACATCTTTACGAAACTGAAAACAAGCGACGTTATTGTACTTAAGTTAAGGGAGGACAAAAGAATCTACTTCTAGATGTCAACTAAAAAAGAAACTAAAATACCTATATTTATGTATCAATTTAGCAAAAATCTATATTTCTTTGTAGATAAGTGACAAACTAAAAGTAAGACACTCTCTGTGACGCGAATAAATGAGAAAATATAAGTCTATTTCTATGCTGCAAGTGGCAAAAAAGATTAAAATTTCCTTCTCTATCTCAACGAATGAAAACTGAATCAGAATTGAAACAAAGGAGAACAGAGTTGATTTCGACAAATCGATTAAACAGAAAAGTTGAAGCGTATTTCTACATTCAGATTGAGCAAAAGCAATTTCTCAACTAAATAAAAGAACAAGAATTTGTGTGATAAGGCAGAATACACTGTGCGCGGTCAGTGTATATAATTTCACAATAAGACAGAGACGTTTTCCTCTCAACATAAATGAAAAAATAAAGAACTGTGAATGTTCTCATATATCTATGGATGCATTAATTCATTCCATAAAATGAATCAAGGAGTATCTTCTTTTTAACTGAAAGAAAAGGAAAGAAAAGAAAAGCGCTTATATCATTCGTAACTTCTGACACTTGCTCCTCAACTATGGTGAAAAAAGCACTTAGCTTTTAGGAAAGAATGATTTGGTGAGTACACCAACATTACACTGCAATAGCATCGTTTGATATATGTTCGATATTACATTAGTTAATGTAGTGTGATCGAAGTGAATTGATTAAAACCAAATCGTGTTACCTTAAACCTAACTAGATGAAAAACTCCTTTTCTCCACTACATTAAAATCTTAGATCGATAATCCTTGATCCTAACGAAGATTACTTTGCTTCGTAGAAATTCTTACAGTTGTCTAAAATGTTTCGAAGTCTCATGAGTTTCCTAATATTTACAGCTTTACTCTTACCGTAGGGTAGTAAATGACTGGGACTTCCTACGGCTTATGAAAGTCTTCCAATACCTGAGAGCTTTAATTGCTTCAGAACACAATGAAATCTTATGTTGTGCTCTACACTGTTCAAAAGAGAATGCAGCTAACCGAGACAATTCTTCTTGTCGAGGAGTCACGAAAGTTCTAACATCAAGAATTACATCAACTAGAGCTAAACTAAGACTTGACGTAGAATTGATTTGTGCATGAATGTGACGTGAAGGATATCATTCTGTAGCACTCATTTGAGAAGTGCTGCAAAACATCTATCTAAATTTTGTTATAAAGAAGAAATGAATACTTTTCACAGACAAAATAAAAGTACGAGGATTTTGGTGTCTAAAAGGAACTGTCAAAGAGCACGAGAAAAGATTTCCCAATTGACATGAATTAAAACTCAAGAAATATTATCTTCAATATGTTTATAATAGATGGATCTTTTATTATTATTATTATCCATATCATCTCAGTGAACTGCCTCACCGCAAACGATTGTGACAAAAACAAACCTTCCAGAAGTCACTGTTGATACATAATACACTCCATCTTTGAGAGAAATCTCACGATGTCCCGAACTATTACGAATAAGTGAATGCGATTAACTCAATTTCATACCATAGACTCCATGTATCGAAACGTACGCAACACTATCCTTGGGTCTCCAACATGAAATCCTTCGTGGTCATGCGTAGATTAATCTACCACTAACCAAAGAATACGAAACTCTTACTGATCATTCCTAAACTGATGCACTTCTAACGGAAGGACACAGAACCCTTCATTATCATCCTTAGCTTGGGATACCCGTAATCGTATAATACAAAACCCTTTTTATCATCCGTCGATTAATCCATCCTTCATCGAAGAATGCGAAGCCTTTCTGGACCATCCGTATATTGATCTACTCTTAGCGGAATAGTACAGAACCCTTCGTGACCATCAGTAATTTAATGTACTGTCAACCGAAGAATACAAAACCTTTTTGATGAAATCGTGGATTACTATTCCCTCAAAAGTATTTGGAAAATCCTTCTGTTGTAGTCGTGGATTACAATTCCATAGACAGTATTTGCAAAAACCCTTTTGATGAAACTGTGGATTACTGTTCCCTCAATAGTATTTGGAATAATCCTACTGTTGGAGCCGTACAGCATTATTCCCTGGATCGTATTTGCAAATTCGATTTCCTCGGAAGCGTGGATTATTCTACTCTGTATCGTAGCGGAACGAACGTTGATCTAAAGATATGATGAACAAAAAACCCTTTAAAGTCTCAAGAATGGTCCGCTTCAAAATCCCACGATCACATCAACGGTTTTTCCGTGTATGTGACGTCTATAAACCCTTGCAAGGTTTATGTAATGTTGAAGAAAAGACAAGGCTTTTGTATTATACTGTTATTTTTTACAGTGTACACACACTAAATCAGTCGCACAGGAGACGCTTCTATATGTTCTTCCGACGAGTCAACTTGCTTTCATTACTTGTCGTAATCGACTTCTCCATCAGGAGAGCTACACCGAGAGATACAAAGAAAAAGACATATCTGTAATACTTGTGAATTCAACTGTTCAAGTATTCACACATGATCAATGGGTAATAGTTATTGGAATATGGACTTATAACAAGCAGAAAACAAAGAAACTCCCGTGGCAGATCAGTAGATAAAAGGGAATCTTCTTTTATCAAAATACCACACGACCCACAATGCGCTTCGAAGGAGCGCATGCTGATACCTATTACTTGTTCCATGGCGCTGCTCTAAGCGCTGTTGCCCTGAATCACTCATGTAAGGGAATAGATGAATACTTGAATTCAATTTTCAAGTTTGCCATTACTAGAAACATGTGCCAATAAAAGTGAAGAGAGGCGTTATGCTTGAACTGATGGAATAACAGGCATAGGTCGAATGCGGCGTAGTCAGAATACAGATTTTCTTTATTTCTGTTGCAATTTAAATGATTATTGTATATGATTATAGGGAAAAGATTAACCATTTCTGCTCTTCTAAATGAATCAGGTGTCCATAAGGAAACAATCGGCATATTCGAGCGTGACGAAAACTATAGTGTGGATTCGAAACTTTTTTTAACCTGGATCGATCGAGCAAACCCTCTTATGAGAGAAGAGTTTGGTAATATAATTAATAATCTTTTACCATGGACTCCATTGTTGTTATATTTAGATCAACATGTCAAGAGTGTCTTAATTATTGATAATGCCATAAGGCATGACCAACATACTGAAGACACCATTCCTCAACGATTTGAATGTAGCTTTTGCATTAGTAAACGTATTTCTATAGGTTGTCAGTTTAGTATTGCATACTAAATGCAATTGAATTAGCATGAGCTTCTTTGAAGAATTATGTATGTGACAAGAATGCCAACTTTAGTTTCAGTAATGTTCGACATTTTGCCTACCAATGGATGATATCTTTGAGCGAAGGAACTTCGATGAGATATATCAATAAAACATGTAAGATAGAAGACATCTTCAAAACGTCTGATCGATTCACCAAAGTAATCGAGGAACAGTTGATAGATCATGAAGATGATGTCGATTCGGCGGAAGAAGACATGAGTGATTGAAAATATGCGCTGTTGTTCTTTGTCTATTCCGTAATTGTTATTAAAAGAATGAAACCTAAGCATATATGCTTATGTTTGTAAGTATTTTTGAAAAATAATTTATATATTCCAAATCACCAACATAGCAAACATATGAAAGTAATACCGTACAATCGCTAGTATTAGTATTTTGACAGAAGAGGAAGTATTCTATAGCAAAATAAATATTGCCAGTTGATCTAGCATGATGAAAAACACTATTAATAATAATTGGGAAAATATTTTACGCAAGATAAAATTAACAAAAACTCGGTCAGATCCCGCTAGTATTTGATCCATAACATTTGAATGATTTAAGATAAAAATTTCGACCTTTCGTAGATTTGCAGCTCGTCAACTAAGGATTCCAGCTCACTCCTGAAATTTTAAGATTTGTTACATCTTTATAGGTTAACAGACTACTCTTTCTATATGACCATGGATCACTACCTATTTATGAAACAAATCTCAACAATTTTATATGAATCGATATACTGTCTCGGCATCTTTTCAGCGGTGAAAATCGCAACTCACTATCTTATTCCTATCAAAAGTTATCCAAAAAATAACGACGTGCTTTTTATTTTGAAATGGGCAGTAGTACCGAAATCACCTATGCGTAATGTACTGAGACAACGATAGAGAAAATCTCTCATGAGTATCTTATATTTACTCAGCGATTGTGGCGTTATTAAGCTGATTGCAGATAAAAATCCTTCCAAATACTTGATTTTGTCGTTCCTGAAATACACTTAAGTTTGATGCTGGATACCTGTTGTTTTTCGATAAACCACTTAACACAAACTATGTAAACGAGAGCGAATTTAACTAAAATTTTGTACTCTGCACAATGATATAGATGAAAAATCTCGTGGGTATACTTCAAGGATAGCTGTACGAACTTTTCGAACTCGCTAATATGTCGCCTGTAGAATGATTTTCACTTGGTTGAAAATAATCATTATTATGTATCACAGAAAATTATTTTCATCCAATATTTGTGACAGTTTTACATCATTATTTTTATTACAATTTGAAGGCATTTTAATGCCTTATTATCATTCTTATTCCTGCCTGGGTATTTTCGACAAATCAATATCATGAGAAAAATGTATTCTTTTTGGCTGAAACTTTCAGGATATTGCCCAGATCACCAGACTTATATATGGGTAAATTTTCAAATCAAAATTTTATAATTTGACATTTTCCGTGAATACTCAATATGGGTCGGAAATCCAGTAAAACATTCATAACTTTTCAAAGAAGACACATGCAATAAATCTCTTTAGGTTTTTCATCACCTTAATATGTTCAATTAAATGTGATAAGAATCAAGACCAAGGGTGTCACCTCAAAAGGTTCCCTCATGAGTCGTCATCGCCGCTAATTTTTTCGAAAACTTTTCAGACACTACTGCCGATCAATTCATCGGATTCCATCTTTAATTATATGATTGTTTTATTCTAAAATATAACAGATGTATTTTGCAATCAATCTAAATTTGAATAATTACAATTTTTAATCATTTTCGAGTACAATTAACTTTGACAATAAAATTTTTTCATTATTAGTTTTTAAAGAAAAGGATCATCGTTAATATGTTGAAGCAATGTAAATATGTCAAACTATATTAATTGCTGATGCTCATTTCTTCTTGTATTGTATTGTGTTATTTCGAACAATAGTTCATGGAATTTTTCAAAATCTTCAATCGCTAAATTTTTTTGTGAAATAACGAAGACATAATAACCATCCACATTCATGTAGTCGATAAAATCGTTTGCTTGCGTGCCAACAAATTGATTGGAAGTTTGAGAATTGAAATAATGAGCACATTCTCTAATTCTTCTAGATTGATTCATATAAATATATGTAGATATGATTAGATATATTATGTTGAAAAATATCATTAAGAGAATATAAAACAGTAAACATACTAATATATGCACGATCGTATATTCATATGACAGTGTACATTGAAATATATAAAGATTTTCTTGGCCCAGAGAACCAATATTAAGTAAA
Organism: Macrotrachela quadricornifera; assembly: GCA_022393335.1. Lineage (NCBI taxonomy): Eukaryota > Metazoa > Rotifera > Eurotatoria > Philodinida > Philodinidae > Macrotrachela > Macrotrachela quadricornifera. The sequence continues at coordinate 13,223 of JAJEKB010021650.1, read as the reverse complement.
CATATGACGCGACAAGGAAATATTTTACTCTCAACAGATGGCCAATTTGAAGAATCCATTCTCAGACCTAAACTGATCAAACCAAAAATTAGTTCCGCTATGAGAATAACTGTATGCGACACGTTGATAATTATATAGGTTTTAAATAATTTGCTTCCCAAAGAATGAGTTAAATAACGTGGTGCTCGATTCAGGTTTCGTGATATATTGTCATGTTTATTATTCACATACGTATTTTCTATTTTTTTTTCAAAGAAAGATCTGAATAATTGAATTACTCTCGTTTTATCATTTGCTGTGGAAAATGATGTTGCTACGAGATTGCACACTTGTTTTAACTGACTTCGATCGAACAATACTAATGGAAACATAGAAAGTATAAATAATATAACAATAATAAATGGAGTCCACTGTCCCATAGGCCTATAATTAATTATAATCAACCATCAGTTATGTCACAGTGAAATGCACTAACTTGTATCGATGCTGTCGCACATTTGAAACAATCTCTTCGCTTAAATCATCTAAAATATCAAGATAATTAGTCACTTTTATAAGAACTTATGGCACACTTACAATTTAAATCTAGATAAGTTTCACCACTAGAGCAACGGCTATTATAGTAAGATAACGTCTCCTGATCATGACAAATTGCTAAGTATAGACAAGTATTTATTATATTGAGAAATAATGTACCCTGTGAATAGAATCCGGGGAGAGCAGATTTTTTTGTTTCGAACCCGACCATGTTCTACTTGCACGAAACCCATACCGATCCCGTTTAAATCCGATTTGTGTGAATTTGCCAGATATAGTTTTTAAATACATATTTCGAATGAGACAACACTCAATAGCATTTCATGGTGTTATGATTTGTTGGTGGAAAGCTGACGTCAAAGCGTATATTCCAATATTTTGAGTTCTGTCTGCCAGATACTATATCAAACTATTTGATTGAGTGAAAGAGGATATTTGTTTGAGGCAGATAAAACATTTCAATACATTAAAAGTAAAAACGAGAGAAAAGATCGAAGACACAGTAAATAGGGGCAAATGAAAATGTGAAGGAGGAGAACAGAAACGAAAGAAAGAGGTCGTATGATTAAGGACAACATATCTAATACTGTGCAATTATATTATCACTATGTACATCAATATAATCTAGATAGAAAATCGTTTTTCACTTCGACAGTAGATTTCTTTGTTAGATGTTTGTAGTCTTCTTTTTTAATTCATCACAGTGGCTTAACTTTCTTTAGACATTCCTATTCATATTCATTAAATAAACCCAGATTTCAGCGATTTACACACCCTCACCTCACCCCACTCTCAAGATAATTAAATTAAGGTGAGTCTGATAATGAATGTGAAGGTGAACAACAAACACCGATATTGAAGAAACATCGAATCGAAAATAATAACAACGTATCAAGTGAAGATGAACTCAATGGGTGATTCAAACTTCTTGTTTTTTCGATCTTACCTATTTATCTCTTGTAAACATTCTTTTCTTGACATGTGTACACGTGTTTCCCAGTTTTATTTTTACGACAAAGATTACATTGATTTGTTGGGTAGACAGAACGTTACATTTCAATTTAAATAACTAGCTAAGCCCTGAAAAGTTTCATCCCGTACCGATCCCGATCCCAAACCCGACGAGATTGGAACCGGATTCGGGAAAAAAAATTGGAATCGAGGCAACCACGCCGGACCCTACCTGTGAAACTATAATAATGATCACCTCAATTTTTCTTTTAAATTTTTAATCCATTTTTTGGTTTTAAAAAATGGACGTTGTAGAACGTCCTCATAAACACAAAAATAAGGACAAAAGCGAAAAAATTGCTTTTTGTAATTATTATAGTAGATCTCATTCTCTAAAGAGAAACCATAAAATCAGTTTTTGACTGAAAGGACCATAAATATTCGATTCAGGTTGGTGGAAAATATTCTCATTCGATAAAGAATTTTTGTCTCTATGAGAATTTAAAAGTATATGTTATATATATTTAAATCTTTTTCTATTGACAAATGACAGGTAAAATCGTGTTTAGATCGTATTGTTACATATAGTGATTTTTCTATCCTAATCAAATTAGAATTTATACAGACGCACCGGCGAGATTTTTTAATCACACACATAACTCAATGTGTTATTTTCTATGAAACTGTTTTCAATCTCAAGCTCTATGTTAATCGAAATACTTTTCTTCAATCGATTTTTTTTTTGATAAAATTGATTCAAATAAAAACATACATTCTTTTCCTTCGCTGTTTATCTCAAACTTTTTCCCTCACTCTTTGAAAATCAGAATTTAAATATCTAAAAGAAAAATCACGTGAATGGCCATTCTAATACATAATTCTTAAACATAATTAATTGTTCTCTCACTTTTTTTCTAAAAACAAGTCATGATCGCATAATTTATTTCTCTTTTTGCTACTCACATTTGCAAATAGGCTAACTTTTTACACACTAAACATTAGACAAATTGCAATTATCAGTCATTTTTACATAACAATTCTAGATTCGTTATAATATTCATTATCTACAATAATATCTTAAATTGAACATGTATCAAAAACGATAAATAGAGAAATTATACTTTACATATCTTTGAGAAGACATTTATAATCTCTTAGTATGTTCGTTACATTGAATACGATAGGAAAATGCTAAATATTCACCAACACCAACACTGATTTGCTTTGATTTTAATTATATTTATTCTTCAGAAGTGAACTTTTGATCGAGTATTACATAGAAAAAATTCTTTTCATGAAGTCCAGTAGAGAAATCAAATCTTAAAAAAAATACAGAAACATTTTCGAAAGACAATTTTAGTGCGATTTTATCTATAGTTTAATTGTTTTCATAAATTTAATAAATGCGATAACCTCAAACTTAAATCCAAGAGTTATATGTACTTCAAAAAGTAAAAAGAATGGACGATAAATTGGTTTTGATCAAACTACCTAAAAATTCACTATCTTGAGCGTATGCTCGGCATTTTAACTTTGTCTCGTGAACGGTTTGATCATTTGAGCCAGGAGAAGTCTCAGTTAGACAGAAAATAGTTTAATCTATAAAATTAATTACACTCAAGTGAATAAGTTATGATATATAAGAAGTGATATGAGTCAAAAACCCCGTAAACTCAACGCAATAGTATCTTCCGAGAAGCGATATTTCCGATTTTTCTCACGTAGTGCAATAGGTCCTATATTATTTTTTCTACAAGACATAGACTTCGTCATTAAGATACATCTCTTGTAAATCTATTGTAAGGAGAAAACACAGGCGTTCCAAGTTAGCATGAGACACACTATATGCGACTTTATTCAATGACCAGTAGTTCTATTCTCGGAAAGATATGATACCTTTAGAAATCGTAGGAACCGAGTGCAGATTCGTGTTCAGCTTGGAAAACTGGGTAAGAAAAGTTATTTTTGAATGGATTTCTGTTTGTATCTAGCTGGATTACGGTCGTAAGCAACTTCATGAATCTATAAGAGATAAATGATAGCTACAGACATCACGATTTTCATAATAGCTCAGTAATATTAATAGCTATTGAGTTCTGCTTTTACCATTGGATAAGGCTTTTTTAGTGGCTACAAAACGAGGCATCTGAGAAACAATTATTTTTGAAAACAGATCCTGTACTTCCCGTCAGGGATGGTCTGGTCAAAAATGATAATTTTTCCGATAATTCAGCCATTTTTTGAGACAAATCATTTTCATCTTTGAACTTGACCGAAATGTTGATGAGACAATTTTATACATAAAAGAAATCTTAGTAGATTCTGTTATCTTTACTTTTGAATCACTGAGCAAAAGGTAATCAATACAATTTTCAAACGCTCTATTTGTTATGGTATACTTTATTATATCTAAAAAATTTAGTGAATTCAGCGCAATTCAAAAAGGAAACAGTGAAAGAATGATTCATTTTAGACTTTGCCTGTTCTTGATAGATTCTATCCAATGAAGAGAGTTTTTATTGCGAACAATTTTTGTAAGTTACTCTCCTAACCAAAACATATGGAATCAACTGGGGTTCGATAGTAAAAGTTAATCTATCTTAAGTCGGCCAAAATCTCTTGTGATTATGAGAGTTTGTCAATATTTAGATTACGGTCGGACAACTCAATTGAAACATTATATACCATTCTGGTAATTGATCAATTCCGAAAGAATAATCAAAGTGTATACATAAGTTTGCTTTCAAGAGTGTCTCGAAAAACTTTACTATTTTTCAGTAAAATAATTCCTATTGGAAACAGATTCGAATTAAGATAAGAACTTATGTGATTTAGAAAGTATATAATCAAATCATTTATCGTTTTAAAAATATAATGAAGAAAAGCCGATAAAACGATTTATTTAGAGGTCATTTTAGTTTTTGGAGCTAATGCGCGAAGCATAAACAATGACCGTCTATTGCACTCCAATGTTTAATTGCTTAATCCGTTCATTGAAAAAATAAAAAGCTACTAAAGAATTCGACGTGAAAAGGACTAGAGTTTGTGTATAAAACAGCTGGTTTTATAAATACATCTCCAATTTTTAGAATGAACATATTTCTATATAATCAGTATTCAACAATGTGAGCAACGTCATTTATAGGCACACGCCAAATTCCTTTCCTTATTTTATCAATTAATAAATTGCAGATTTAACTTTATTCTATTACATATTGTTGTAAATTAGAATACATATGGTCTGATCTAAATTCAACCGTCAATTATGACCTTCAATATGACTCATTAATCGAAACAATAGAAAAGGAGTTCGCTGTGTATCAGTTAAACATGTGCACAATCATTAGGAAAAATATTGCCGAAACTATACTGAGATTATAAGAAAAAGAGAATTTGATGGCACCAAAACCGGAACTATGAAGAATATAAGTTGTTCAAATCGACGCTAAAGACTAATTAAAAGTTACATCGTTTTAGGCAGTTTATTTTACAAACCATTATAATTAAAATACAGATTAAGTGAATTCATCTTCAATATTACATTTATTGACTGATTATTCAAAGAACTAATGTTCAAAAATTGGTTTACGGTGAATACGAATAGATTCTAAAATAGTTTTCTCTAAACGAAAACCAAAATAGGAACTAATGCTTCGCCTAGTTTTGGTCGAAAGTTAAGACCCCCATTCTCGAAAATCGATCTCAGGTCAGATACGCTCAAAGTGCATGAAGTTGTCAGGATATATTGGGTTTGAAATGAAATGGCTACGATAAAATTTTCAGCTCTATACTATATAGTTTGAGGGAGATATCCATCAAACAGAGGTCGAGATGTCATTCCTCTCATGTATAAATATTCCATGTGAGCCTTCATTCTACATATATATATTTGCTTGAAAGCTTGTCTCTATAGCTAGTCCCCTCTTGTGGCTGTTATTTTTTTAAATTCTTACTTTTTAAGCAAATAAAAGAGGTGATAAACTCAATGACTCAAAAAACGAACCGAAATGGCGCTGTTTCTCTACAGGTGTTCTTTTATATGTTAATAAAATAGCTCATTATTAAGTAGAGCCATGAGATGAGCTAGCCCTAAAGACAAGCTTTCAAACAAAAAATATTTGATTTTATGTAGTACTGCAGTTGAATGTCGTTAGAGATACGAAAAGTCATCACATTTAAAGAGATATGTGTAGTAAAACTGTTCTATCTCTATCCAAAGTACTATGAATCGCGCTGAAGTTTTCGACTTAATACAATGTATTAGGATGGAGATCGAGTTTTCACAAGCTGCCGAAGCGAAAATCAGTAAGTGATATTATTTTGATGGGAGGGAGAGGGCTTAAAATATCTATAGATGGAATGTTGAAAATCAAGATGTCTTCCTTCGTAAGGAGTATATAGAAAAGAATTACGTATTGTTCAATTGAAGGTAAAGGGTACCATATGAAAGGATATCATTTCTTTAGGGTTATCTCAATTAATTTTTCTAGATCAGCGTCATATGTTTCTTATCACTATATTATGTAAAAAGAACATTCTTCGTTTGGTGTTCTCTTCATGATCTTTATTACGTCAAGTTAATATTTTGTTCAATGTCTTATCAACCAGTCATTATGGCTAAATGGTCAAGCTGTTCGACACGTACTACAAGGTATTGTGTTCGAATCTAGGCGCCATCAGACACAGAATGACCCTAGACAAGTCACTAACGGCTGTTTATGTCGGATCACCCACACGATAGCATACTGACTACGTTGTAACATACGCCGGCCCTTCTGGCTAGTATGTGGGTAGTCAATATGTACCGGGAGCTTAAGCGGCTGAGAGGAAGAATTTTGCGTCAGGTCGGCCTTCTGTCCAAAGCTGTAATTAGTAATAATTGTAGGGAAAATATCGAGCCTACGAAACTATCTTCGGAGAGCACCCTATATCGAAAGACGAGGTATTCTTCTCCTTTTTCTTGCCAATCACAAAAATTTTCGTCATTTGATGTTCCTTTGCTTATCACTATGCATTTTATGTAATCTATTTCTTCGCACAGTAACCCTTTTCCTAAATTTATGTTTTACTTACTTTTGGTTGAACGACAAACTATTTTTTCACCTGAAAGAATATTGATTACTTTGAATGTGATATACATTTGATTTTCACTAAATTCACACATACCACGAAACAACAGGCATTCCATTATCAATATAGAAATCAAGAAAGCAAATGGAGTCAGAGTACGATTGACTGTATCCATACCGGTAAATTTCTTGAAGAAAAACATCTGAAACAAAACTGTAATTCTATTGTTAAATGTAAATCTTGTATAACTTTAAATAAAATTTATTTGCTGGATCGAATACACTAAATACTGTCCTAACAAGCTAAATACTTTTTTGAAAAAAAAATATTGCATTGCTATCCTTTATACAAAATTAGATATAGAATTCTCTTGTAAACTCCATCAATCCTTAAAATTGTGAAATGAATTCAAATAATTATCGATACAGAAAGAATTTGTTGTAATCGATATATTCAAAATAAAATTAAGATATATTAATTCTGATCTGCATGATATGTCTAATGTAGAATAGTTGGAAAAGTTATATGAATCCATTAAATTTTAATCTACAATGATATGGATTTTTGTTTCTCAAGGCAGATAAACTTGAATATTTATAAATCGCTAAGTCTGAAATTTTCACAGTATTCTTATATTCGAACGTATTATGGTGTCCGAACAGAATAAGTTATAAGCGCAGTTTTTTTTTTAAATTACCAATATTCTCATGCTTTTTTGAATTATTACATAATGATAGTAGAATTTGGAGTCATACCAAGTGCGTGATAAACTGAGCCCAAGAAAATGCTAATAAGTAGCCAAGTGTATATTTATTTCGAATGAATACGATTCACTAGTCTGCATTAGAGAGTATTATATGTTGACTGCTAGTTTTATTTCATAGAATGTGATCTGAGGAACATTTTCTAAATTTAAGCATAAAACTTTTAGAATATATGATATATGCATAACCTCAACAAATAGTAATAACCTTGCCACGGAAAAACTTAGCATGCACTCACTTTTCGATATTCAAACTTAAAGGATGAGGACGTTTTAGAGCTACTTTGGCCCATAAGAAAATCAAGGTAGTTTTGCATGAAAATTGAGGCAATTGTCGGTCTCCGATTAAGTAGTCATTCCTATTAATTTCACCTTGATCAATCGAACTTTTCTCTTACTTAAACATTCCACAAAATAGGCTCATTTATAGGTTGTGCAAAAATCATGTATACCTTCGTTCTCCACTATCTGAATTAAAACCAGAGCCGTTTTTCCAGCATCAGTAGCAATTACTAAGACCTACAAAACTCTCAAGACAAGGACTTACAAAAAACCTGGTTTCAATATAATCTTTAGGACGTTCCATCCCAGATAAAGTCATACAGATCTTTATAAGTAATCTAGTTTCCCTTCGTGTTTCACTATTTTATTCAGAATCAGAACTATTTTTCAATATCAATCATCAAGACCTTCGAAATCACTAAAACAAGTGAGTATAGTAACGTTGTCGTTTCGTTAACTATGTAATGCATAATGTGCAATGTACATAAGTTCATGTAGAATAATTAATGTTGAAGTCTGTTATCTACATTATTTTACTGAAACTGATCTAGTTAGAAACTCTGGTATGCTTAGAAAATATAAGAGAAATTTTAAATCGCGTCATAACAATACAAACATATGATACTTATGTATCGTTTTCTACTCAAGATATTCTAAATAGTTGTTGTGACTGTGCAGGTGTTGACAGAAAAGTAGGAGTTGGCTCGCACGGAGCAGTCGGCATCTGGGTCTTATTTGAACTTACTTGATGATAGCAATCCTGTTGATGATTGTATTGAATCAGCTGATAAAACTAAAGACGAACGATATTCTATTGCTTAAAGAAGGAAATACTTAAAAGAATAAAAGTTTTCACATGTTTCACTACCATTTTATTTAAGAAACGAAGCCATTAGAGCGCTTTCTTCGATGATTCTATCTTTCACTGGATAACAGTAACTCAGGCACTATATTACAATGCAGTCACTAGATCAATAAATCTCACGGTGTTCTTCACGGAGAATCATACATAATATCGCAACTATCTAATCGAAGTATGTCCTCAGCGAGCACTAAAGACCAAGAGTTATTTAAAGATATATCATATAATGCTTAGCAAAACTCAGCTTTCCTTCAAATATGCATGACAATACGAATATACTTCTCCTGGAATATTTGTTAGATAGATCAGACTTCCTAATTGCTTGACTTTCGTTAGAATATTATAGATAACAGACTTCACATTAATTAACTGTATAAACTTCTGTACATTATATAATATGCCTTACATAATTAACTAAAAGACGACGTTACTATGTTCACTTGTTTTAATGATTTCGAAGGTGTTGATAATTGATACTGATACTGAAAAAATGGCTCTGGTACTGAAGCAAACAGTGGAGAACAAACGTACCCAATATTCATTATTAGGTACCTTTTATATATATTGGAGATACTATGTACTTGATAAAATATTAAACCCAGGTTTTTATAAATCCTTGTTTTGGTAGTTTTATACGTTTTATGAGAGGTCTATTTAGGCGTTTAAGTCCTTTAGACCACATCTTTTGGTGATAAGTGGACTTTGACGAGGTATGAAAAACTCCAAAAGCATGCGTGTCCTTAAATGCATATGGCATTTTATCATCAGAAGTCATATTAAACTCTTTTTTAATTTTTTGTCGACGATGCTCTATGTAAGTGAGATGTTATGGCAAGACAGTTCATTGACACTTGGAAGTTCTCAAATTAATTTCTCTAAACTTCACTTAATTAAAAAATGCATTACATTCTGCTTTTTATCACCTAGGTATTCACAACTTTTCTTACCTGTTCTACCAACTTTAAGGTTACATTAACAATCATATTATCTGATTTCTCTGTTAGACCTTTCTATAATGTTCCCGTTACGAAAATTATATCTTACTCACCCTGATATCTTACACATAGAGAACCTTACACATTTACGGCATATAACTAAAAATAGTCGTAATGTGTTTCTTTACTATCAGGCCTTTTTCTATGTTACCTTTATGTCTATTCAAAGATAAGATATGGGTAGACATGTAGTTTTATGCATCGTGCATACCACTGTTATCACCATTCTTCACTTCTACATCTAAGCGAGACCATTCTATTTGTTCTCAGATCCGATCAGTAAAACATTGTTGGTTCCAGTCTCGGTCGTAGTTGAGTATGATGATATAATTTAAAGAGAACGAAATACGTCGCTATTTCACTTGTCTACAGAAATACACATGAATTAAAAATATAATACTTATGGTACCGATAAAAGAACATCAGTCGTTAGACAGATTTCGTTATCATAACCAAAGACACACGTTCGAGGCCTATATTGAGTATTGTGAGCCTTAAACCGAACACAATGTCAAATCAACTAAGAAGCACCTGAGCATGATGATTATACAGTGGATAAGTATTCGATCAATGATTCTAGAAAAAAAGTTCGATAAAAACTTCAATACACTTTTACTCTATTTACATGGTGAAGGAAGGACATATAATAGAGAAATACTTATAATGAGTTATTTTCACAATTGCACAGAAAATATTAGTCGTTTTTGTGAAAGACGGTCGGAAAGAAGTGTTGAAGTATATAGGAGTAGAAATTTTCATACACACCCTCTTCTCTACAGGCCGTCACTGACATATTAATCGATTAGGCACTGATTGATTAATCCATTGGGTTCGGGTGACCAGAATTCTTGTCCTGAGACTTTGTTCTGAATAGCGTTGAAAAACATGATCGTGTGGTTTTTAACAGCTATAGATTATATGAATAGTTGTTTCGGAAATTTACACGGTAAAAATTATCTATATTTACTGATGATTACTGGCTGACTTTTAACCTTTGGAGTTTGCGATTAGTTTTATAAAGTGTAAAGGGTGCTGTTAGGTCTTAAACATGTTCTTGTGTATACGATGTTTATTTCAAAACACTTATATCATACTCTCTTACACATACTCTTACATTCTACTGTAAAAGGTATACATATACGATGGTGGAATATTCCAAAAATGGATATGATACAACTAGAATTAGGGGTGTCAACTTATGTTTATTTTTAATTTATTAAATCATAAACTAAATTATCAAAAATTGAAATTTAAAATAAATTCAACTCATTTTTTTTATCATTTGTTAAATTATAAAGTAAATTATTCCTTTCTCTTGAGGTTTCATATGTTTTCGAGGAGTATTTCAAAGTGGCCCTGATAAATTTATGGAGGGACAATTATATGTAGGCAGTGCAACTTTCCAAGAACCATATAAGAGTTATCCTCTTCAAGAGCTATTATGTATGCATTAAATCCAATTCTAATTCTAGCATTGGATTTGGACTTGATCAAGAACTGACTGTAATTGGTATAGTCCAATGCCAAGGAGTACCCGTAGGTCCTGAAGTCCTATATTATGGGGGTACCGTCGAGTTCTAATTTCTTATACCATGGGGTATACTTGACTCATCAAGTCCAATACTAGGAGGGTACTCTTGCGTTCTCATCTCCTATTGTCTTAAGGTATTCTTGGGTCCCCAATTCATATACTGTCGGGTGCCCATTAGTCCTCATGTTCTGTAATACCGGATATCCATCGCATATCGGAAGCTATTCTACATCGGAATCCGTACGTTCTATACAACACAGTTATTCGAGTGGCTATGTATCATCAAGGATTATCGCATAGTATACCGGTAACTAAGGGTATAATCGCTCAAAACAGGTATTGTGCGAAATGTATGAAAATAAATGTCAGAGGATGGGAACGCAAATTCAACTATCTGCACAGATCCCACAAATCATTTCAAAAGGGTTCAGAGCTTTGTGACCCTTTTTGGTTACCGTTGGCCTATATTTAAGGGGTTCCGAGCTAAGAAACTCGAAACTGCAAACGGATTATGGACATGAGAAAGCGTAAATTGTTTTTTTTGGAAGTTCCAAAAATCCCTAGTTTCCGCATTCTCTACTATCCGTAACCCAAATGTTGATTTCCAAGGATATAAAGTAGTCATCCAAAGTCCTAGAAACTTTATCAAGTTTTTCTAGACGACTCGGAACTACGGATGTAATTTTTCTGTTAAAATTAAAATAAGGTATAGACTAGTAGTCCTATTCGTAATAAACTAACAGATCAGCCTCTATTGGTCCTATAAAATTCGGATTTCATTAACATAAGAATTTATACGAGTACATATACTGCTAAAAATGTGAAATGCTCATCATAGAAGACAGAATTTGATTTTAATTTAATTTTCATTTAATAAATTACACGAATCAAATTAAGTTAAATTCATTTTAGATTAAATTGCTAATAATTTAATTTACGTGTAAATTAAATTAAAATAAATATAAATCGACACTCCTACCCGAAAAGGATCATTCTCTTTACAAATAATCTAACATTTTTAAAGCACCTTCCGAAACGTTTTTTCATATACTGAAAATTCGATTGCAGCTTTTATACACCTATTTATAGGTATTTCAATATAACAGCTTGTAAGGACTTATGGATGCCGTATTTAGTAGAGCTTCAGGGCGTATCACTACCCCTTAGGACATCGCTTTAGAAGTTATGGGTAGCTCCAAGGGGGAAAAGACTAATCGGAATGAATGAGAATGGATGGGAATGGAAGCGAACGGATGCGAATGGATAGGAATAGATAGGAATAGGAATGCATTAGTTCCAGTTCAGAATTGGGAAACTAGGCCGACACATGCTGTTATTTAGAAATACCTTGGAATCCTCATTAGCTCTTCTTCTGAGGCGCTTATATGCCATCATATTCTATTATTTAGGGGTAACTTCAGATCTTCATCGGCTATTATTTGGAGGTACCCTTAGACCATCAAGTTCTATTATTTAGAGGCATCCTTAGGTTCTCATATACTATTGTACGACTGCTTTCTGCGGTTCTTGTCTTATCAGTAGCCCTCCACAGAATATTAATTCACTGTATAACAGCAGCCCATACGGAACAGACGCGCAATCCTAAGGTTGTCAATTTTCAAACACATTAGGAGACCAGCTACCCAAAATGACCACAGAGTAGATACTTTCAGAGATTGGAAAATCAACTCATTGATTCTTGATATTTAATTATAGATTACCTTCACAGTGGGGAGCTCTCGCATAGACAGGCGGACATACGGTTTTTTGCTCAGAGATGGTTTTCCTTTGCTTAAAAATAACTGTATACCACTCAGAGAATTGTCTTTAAGAAAACAGAAGATTTTCTCAGAAAAAAGTTTTTCGAAAAAACATGGCTGGGGAATAGTACATGATAAACCAAGGATGCCTCTAAATAATATGACATAAGGACCTTAGAGTGCCTTCAAATAGTAGCGCATGAGGACTTGAGGATATTTCCAAATAGTAGCCTATGAGGACTCAAGGAAATATCTGAATAATAGCATATAAGGAATTCTGAGGTACCCTCAAATAAGAGTACACGAGAACCCCAGGGTATCTTTAAATAGTAGCTCATAAGGACTCAGCTTACTGGAACCGGTGCATCCTAATGGGTATCTAAACGTACCTCTAACCACTAGTCTAGTGACGCATCAGTTTCCATTCCAACCACTTCTAATTTCAATTCTTGGCTTGGAACCATTGGAATTG
>JAJEKB010021649.1:0-18313 GCA_022393335.1 Macrotrachela quadricornifera | reverse complement strand
TTAATGTTAATATAACCCACCAAACTGATGAAGCCATACCAAAAAAAATATGTTAAAACAAAAATAAATGCACAATTTGACGGACCAGATACACGAACAAGTTGAACATATGATGAAGAATCAATCTAAATATTAAATTAAATATTTTTTTAATATATCTAATAAATATATATGTGTAAATAATTCTATTTACTTTATTATCTAATCGACATGCAACATTTTCATGTCCTAAACCTAAACGTATTAAATAACCACATGATACAAAAAAATAACATAATGCCAAAAATATAATTGGTCTTTGTGGATATTTAAATCTTGTTATATCAATAAAAAATGTTAATAAAACAAATGCACATGATATTGCACATAATAAACTTAAAAATGTTAACCATATATTCATCATTGATTTCGATTGTTCATCAGAAAAATATGGTGAATAACATGGTGGAATACATTTTTTTGTTGATTCATCATCATCAATAAGACGATAACCTAATGATGTGTTACATTGACAACATGATGATGATGATGATGATGATGACAATGATGATGTCAATTGAGAAGATGGTAATTTTGGTAAAGTTTTTGATGGTGATTCATTTTTTTTTGGATCCATACAAATAGCATTTTCATTACTTGATGGATATTGTTCACATTTTAATGCATCTGGCCAAATGAAACCATATCGTGTATAATATGATTCACATGGTGTACGAACACGTTCGCAAACCTTTTTAATGAAAAATAAAGTTTTATAATTAAAAAAAAAAAGAATTTAATTAAATTTTATTCTTACTTCACGACATGGTAATATTGTTTCAGAATAATTTGGTAAACATAATGGCATATAAATTGAACAAAGTAAAAAACGAAGTTCGGTTGAACATCCAACAGCAATTAAAGCTGTAAATTGATTAATCTAAATTAACAATGTTTTATTCTATCTGATCAGATAGGTCACTTATTTGACACGTTCTTCCTAATGGGCATTTTTTTTTTGTCTTTTCACATTCACTCATTAAACCCTATGAACTAATATTTGAACTATTTCCCTACGGAAGCCTTTCAACATTCGACAAAAATTTTTTTTTTCTTCGTCTTCTTCTCTTATTGACACAGCCATTCCCTATTCTAATGATATCATAATATACATTGTTTATTTGTCAGATCATTTATAAGGTCAGACAAATGTCAGAATAAGATTTTGCCGCTAGGGTATAATACAACAACAAATGTATATATTCATGTTTCACACCTATCTATAGAGAACGATTAGCACATCGTACAAGAATAAAAGCAAATTATTCTTATCGATAAATAATGACATATTTTAACCTTGATAATAAATTAAAATAATTACATGTACAATGAAACGAATATCGATTATATAAAAATAAATAAAATAATTCAATTTTTTTTTTCTTACCACAAGTGCAACATCTTTTTGATCTTGATGATTAAATTTATTAGGTAAATGTGTTTGATTATAACCAATATTTTTACATTCATAATAAGTTATTGCTTGACATTGTTGGTCACCTTTTAATAAATTAATCTTTATTATTAAAAGAAGAAGAACTAGTAGTAATTGTTCGAAAAATTGATGCATGTTATTATTGTATTAAATGTGAATGTATGATTCGATATATATAAACGAAGGTAAAAAGAAAGAAAGAAAGAGAGAGAGAGAGAGAAAATAATAATCTAAAAGAAAAGAAGAACAAGAAAAAAAAAATTCTCTTTTCTGTAACAGCTGGATATATGAACTGTTGCTGATCAATTTGACACAGCGGAAGAGAGAATGAACATGTCACCAATTAGATGACGAGATACCTTAGACATGCCAAAATTAGAGAAATGAACATGGGAACGGAAAAGCATTTTTCTTTTTTAAGAATGTTTGATTATTGAATGATATATATTAATTCAATTGCAACACTACGTGCATACAAACATTAAAAAAATTCTTTCAAGTATTATACACTTAAGATTTTATATAGTAAATGAACATCATTTTTCTTTTTGTGTTTCCATATATAAATAGAAAAAGAAAAAAAGAAAAGCAAGGTCATTTTTCTTCAAAACTACTATAAGTTTGTGTGCATATATAGATACAAACTCTTTACTTTCTATTTTACTTACATACACTTGAATAATTATCTTCTTTTCTATCCCTTCTCATCGTGTTAAGATCAATAAAGACGATAGATCCACACGCACGAACGAACGCATCTTCTACTAAAATGGCATCTCCCAAACGACATAACAAGAAAAAAATAGAACGAGCGATGCAAAAGAAGAAATATTGTATAGAGAAAAAAAAAAGTACTATCAACAAATAATAATAGTAACAGAAATAACTCATTTGGGAATTTCTCAATTGACAAGGTTATTCACTCTATTTTCAAATGAACAATAATAAGACCTTACAAACTATTCATTTAATAGAAAAAAAGAAATAGAAATATCAATCCTAATTAGACACTCTGTTGGTGTCTGTCTGACATATCATTCTTTTGTTGCTCTTACACAAAACATTTTAACAAACAAAGAAGCTCAATACGTTGCAAGATAACAAAAAAAAAGAAGAAAACGGCTGACTCGAACTCAGCAGTCAGTTTTAGACATTCATCTGTTAAAAACAGTAGTAACCGCAAGCAAAAGAAAGATCGAGGTTATATAATCATATAGAGAAGCGTGATGATGACGTGCGCACGTACACTTCTTATATAGAAAGATGGGAGGAGGTCAGAGGAGGACGCTCGATCGTACAAAAAAAAAGAAAATGAGCAGCAACATTCACGCACGCGCGAAGCCCGTGAGAGAACATACGCAATCATAAAGAAAAAAAAATTGATTTCTTCTAAAAGTTACATTACATACAAAAAAATATGATTAGAAAATCTATTCATTCATATCTGAAATCAGATCTTGACTGTAATGATGTGAAAACATTATATTTACGTTTCATTGATACACGTAACTTTGTCCTTTAAAAAATAAATGAGTGTCATATTCTCGATTATATATAACATTTCTTACTTTTTATATTAAGATCTTTCTAACGCTATGAAAAATATGTTAAATTCTAACCTATACAGTTGAACAAACGAGTTGAACGAATGAGAAGATCGTGTAAACGACATATATACATATGCATGAACATCACATTACACTATCGATCGATCTATCTAAGTGTATCACATACATATATATTTTTTTTGTTAGTGATCAAAGATTCTTTTTTTTTTCTTCTTCTTTTTCATGTGTCTACCTAACTAATTTCATCTATCTATAAATTGAACTCATCATTTACGTTGGTAATTAGGCGTGAAAGAAGAAAAAAATAAGTTTCATTTTGGTCAAGTATTTTTTACTTATATACATGTATATATAAACTATAGATTGTCATTTAATACATGAAAGAGCAAGATTTATATATAGAGAAAGAATATGAATGAATAGATGATCTTTACGTTCAATGTTCGATTAACACAAGACGACAGTATGTCTTTTTCTTCATATAATTCGATCTTATTTTTGTTCAATGAAGTATATCAACGAAAAAAGAGGTGACGATTAGGATGATTGAAAAGAAAAGAACAACCTAGGTGTATGAAAGAGTGAAAGGGACAGAAAAATGATGATGATGATGGCTAGACTCTTAAATATTGAGTAAGAGAAAAGAATAGTGTTGGTGGTGCCCACTCAAATGACCCCGAGAGCTACTTATCCTAATGGACGACCACCTATCATTCATCAATACATACGTCTAGTGTTTCCTGCTCTTTCGTGCTGCACAAGAGTGAGTCCACTTAATAATCTAAAAGTGAAAGAAAATCTCGCATGTTCTGTCTTTCACCTGTATGTATAGACAAACTAAGAGCAAAATAAAGAAACGAATGAGAAGAGGATTAAAGTGTCGATTGGAGTGACCTAACTCTATTGCGTGTTTGTATTAAGGGAATTATTTATTAATTGACAAGTAAAAAAAAGAGAGCGAGAGACAAATGCTGTCATAAAGTTAGTTTTTCATTTGACAGGTAACAATGAACGAAAAAAAAAATTGTCTAATCCTTTGTTTTATGTGCTAAAGTACTTGAACAATCTCTCGTCCTCTCTCTTATTACATTTAGAGTGATGACAACTTATGTGTCTAAAAAAAAAAGAAGAGAAGAGTCACTTGATTTTCAAGTGGAAGAATTAGATTTTACACATAATGAATTTTCTGTTTCATAATTATACTTCAGCTTAACTAAAGCCGAAATCAATAAAAGAATCAATTGATATCTAATACTCAATTTCTTCATTCAATAATAAATAGATTAAGCTAAAGTTAATACGAAACTATTTATTTGTATATCGAAGAAATCTCAATTAGTTCATCTTAAAATAGAACATTAATATGATAATATCTTTGTACAACAGTTGCTTTCTTTCATGTATTTCCTGGTTATTCTATTATCAGTAACAAGGTCACAATTAACAGTTAATAATATTGCTGTACAATTTTGATGATAGATTACTATCAATAGTTCTGCTTCTGTCTACAATGATGAAACAGTTGGATCAAAGAAATAACCAACTGTCCATTGTCTATAATGCTAGCGGTCATAAATAAGCGTCGATTTTATTTTTAATAATGTCCATAGATGTAATAAATGGCTTGAAGACATCTTACTTAAAATACATATTTAATTTCCTGTATGAACATTACATGATTTTGTTATACGAGATTAATAATTTTTTCTCATCTCTATTCATTTTTATGTAGTTAGTACTCTTTCATCTATATATGTATATATTCGATATATTCAATATATTAAGAATAATGTAAAGCTATTAAATAGAAAGATTGTTGAAATTGTTTATAGCATTTATTATCATATTTAAATAGTGGCATGTGTTTTGTATAGAAGAAAGAAAAGAAGTACTCTTATAATATTATGTAGTAGTAAACAAAACAGTAATGATTGCTATTAATGTTTATTATTTTAATTGATTGTACTTTAGTTAGACTTGTTGAAAAGTCAGCTTTTTTCTTTGATTGAGTTATTAAGAGAAAAAAAAAGATATAAAATAATCAATGTCATTCAAGTGATGGATTAGTATGTTTTTTCATAATATAAAAATTATTGATATAAGAGATAATGAAAATTAGAATATTTTTTTTTTATTAAAAATGTTGAGATTTGTAGCTAAAATCTAATAAAATTATTAAACATGATTATTTATATAGTTTCAACGACTTTTTTAATTTTTCGTACTCAAGAATGAAATTAGTAATAATCATAAGATTGATAAGTTTATGTATTGAATCTATAGAACATAAGTAATAAAAGATAATAATATCATCTGTATTGATATGTATATTTAACATTGTTATTATGAATACTATCAAATAATCTAAAGCTTTGTATTTTGTATTAAATGATTGCTTTTGTTTTACTTTCAAATTTATCTCGATATTTATCATAACACATGTAAAGATGAATTCTAAGATATGTTTATTTAACAAAATGACAATTACTGTACATGATATTTAGCATGAATCTATCAGTTTATATCGTCCATATCTGATGATGATTCAACAATAGTTATATCAACATTATGATCATCATATCGAGATGATGCATGAGTTCGACTAGTTGTTGATCGACTTGTACTTTTCGATGATTTTAATGAACGTTGAATATCATCAAGTTTATCAAGAAGACCTGGATTACGACGACAAAGAAGACGAACATCATCAACATTGATTGTTGTTCTTTTAGCATGTCTAATTCAAAAGATATTTTAATTTTCCACAAAAAAAGAAAAAAAGAAATATGAAATGAAAAATAAATTTACCTTGCAAATGCGTCAAGATCTTGGCAAAATGTTCCTATTTGTTGAAATGTTATATCACCAATAGCAGCTACAACTTGTTTATCTACAGTAACATTTGATTGTGTTTGTAATTGTTCACAAATTCTACCGCATGCTGCATGAAGTGTTGCTTTTAGTCTCTAAATAAAATAAAATACTTTTTTTATTTACTATCACATTATCAACAATCGAAAAAATTCATACAAAATTAAATCTCAATATTTTTCTAGTTAGTATAAATACAACAAAATTTATTTTAACCCATTAGAGATTATTGCTTTGCTTAAAATACATATTTTTCTTTTATTGAATGCTATGTCTACAAATTATTAACTATACGAAATGAATATTAAAGGAAATTTTGTATGAAATATTTATTTTACACGCACCAAGACAGGATCTTGTAAAAGTCGTTCATCATCCAAATCAGCCATAATCTAAAAATGTTATACATTTCATAAACTTACCTATAAGAAATTCAAAAAATTGAAATAAAAAAACTATGATTACTTTCATTTTATCTCTCCGTCTGTTCGAATCTTATGGTTTTTTTTTAAATAAATAATAATAGAGTAAAGAATCATAAAAGAAAACCAACAACATCAGACAACAAAAAAAAAATATGACTGAACAAATGTGTATGTATTGATGATAATCATGTAATAAAAATGACGCGCAATCAAATAAAAAACTGTATACACTTTTAAAAAGATTATAGGAATAAGCGCGTATTATCAATGAATTTAAAAAAAAATTGTACGTTAGGAAATAACAAGAGAGATAAAAGATATATAATATATATTTATATATATACATATCAAGAATATGAGATGAATTTGTAATGTTTTTACATTGGTATTTTTTCAATATCATCTCGTTGTTCTGGTTGATTACTAACAATAAAACCAAGTTGCTTAGCATCTATTTTTTGTCCTTTCATTTTTCTTGCTTTCTTCTTTTGTCCATTACTGGATGCTAATTGAAAACCTTCATCACCACCACTACCACTGTTATCATTTGAAGATATTGGTGCCATAACTAATTCATTTAAACGATCATTATCCAAATCAGGCTAAATTTGAAAAAATAATGAGAAAAAGATTAAAATTATATTATTATTAAAAATGTTAATCAACCTCAGCATTAGCTAATTGATTTCGTTTTATAAGAAAATCATTGGCAAATTCTTTAGCTTTACTAACTGATCCTATATATGGTTGTACATATTCAGATATTTCACCAGCATTATCAATATCTTTTAATAATTGAACAAGAGTTGGTGCTTGAAGAATGAAGAAAAATATTTAAAAATAAAAACAAAAGATTAAAAAAATTAATTTTAATTTTTTACCATCAATATCTTTTGAATTATCTTTAAATTGTGTTTGAGTCCATCTTGATAGAGCATCTTGTGTACGTGTTGAAGTAAATAAACATTTTGTTTCACGTTCAGTTTTTGTTGTTTCATCACTAATTGGATTGATTTTTCTAGGTGTTATTGTTGATGGTGATGTAGGTTTTAATTCTGTCCATGGAGTTCTAATTTAAAGAAAAATAATGAACTTATGATTACAGAAAAAGATCATAAGCATATATAAAATATAAAGAGAAAGAAAAAATGAATAAAGTAAAAGAAGAATGCAGAAGATTTCTTCGAGATAATTAGAAATAGAAGATAGATTTAGATGTTTTCAACAGAGTGAATTCTATCTTTTCTTATCTACTTGCACTGGCACAAGTTTTTTTTTCGACTTAACAATGCCTTCTACAATCTAAAAAAAACAGAAATTCAATTTTATTGTTCAGAATTTTGAGAATAATAATTATTTTCTTTCATATTGATTACTCAAAATTATATTCTATAGCAAACATGATTAATCAAAATTTTGTAGAATTGAATTTCAGCTACTTGTCAAAAAATACTTTTTTAAGATTTTATTTTATTCTATAGAATAGTTGATACGTACGAAAGTTTATTAATATTAATTGGTGTAAATTTATTTAATGATAAAGAATGTTGATTATCCCAAGAAAGTGATGATTGTTGAGGTGGAGTAGAATGTTGAAAATGACTACTCCATGTCGGTATTGGTGTTATTAAATGACCAGATGTGTGTTGTTGTCTTATTTCATTCTGAAAAAAAACGAATCAAAGGATTTTAATAGATAAGAAAATTACAAAATATTTTCTTACTTGTACTTCTTGTTGTTGTCGTTGAATATCTTGAAGTGAAGTATTCGATATATTACTAGTTTCATTCCATGGTGTCGATTGTTGATTAGTTGTCGATCGAGATTTTGGCTAAAAAAAATCAATATATATATATATAAGACAGGATTCTTTTATATTTTTAATAGAAAGAAAACTATAAACAGATTAGTAGATTAGATAAATAAAGCATGCAATAATCACAGCACAACATACATGAATATTTAAAAGGGAAAGTACCGCATTTGTTGCCTCTTGATTATAAGATGTTATAAATGATGATGAATCATTTAATGCATTCTGATTTGTATCATGATCAGACAATATATGACTTGATGTTGATGGAATATTATTATTTCCATTATTATTATTACCAGCAAATAATGTTCGAGCCCATGAACTCGATCTGTTGTTTGATGATAATGAAGAGGAATTTGGAATAGGTAAAGTCTTAGATATAGCCTAATTAAATAGAAATTAATTAGGAGAAAAAATTTTTATAATAATTTATAATAGAGATTAGATAAAATAGAATTATTTTTAATTTAACCCTTTTCACAGGCAATGGTACAAATATGTACTACTTTTTTGTTTTTAATTGCAATACAACGATCAATAAGTCTGGTAGGAAGGACAATTATACTGTACAGATGAATTTAATCTATGGCTATTCGAGATCAAGTAACACTGTTTATTTAATAGGGAATTTTGAAGAAGGTTTTCATTAATTCTTACTTCTAAAGACAAATTTAGCCATTCAAAATTCGGCTATGAAAGGGTTAATTTGCATTATCTAATGGTTTATATATTCTTGTAAATAAATTAAATCAAATATGACTTGCACATAAAATTTGATAAATATATTAATATTCAGTAGATTTTTATCAATTTTATATTATTAAAAAAAAAACAATTGACTGTGAAATCTTTATTTTTAATTGTTTTTCAAATGAATTATGGTTATGAACGATCAAAACAAATGGACTGATTATCTATAAAGTCGAAAGCAAAATGATTAGATAGAAAATTCATTGTCCTTATAACTGAAAAAACAATTTCTATTTCACACTGTAAATAGAAGTTTAATATTTTGTTTTTGTTAATTTCATAAACGATAAATAGGATAAAGGTAGTAAATTTAAGTATAATTTTAATTATAAATCATAAAATCTAATCATATAGTCATATAAACAGTTTGAATTTTATCAATTTTTTCTGAGCTTTTGACATACGTATTGATGAGCAAAAGCAGCTCCTTCTCTCGAACGTCTTTCTTGTTCTTGTTCTTGTTTTTGAATTTCACTAAAATTTAATGATTGTGTTAAGTCTTTAGGTTGTGATGAATGTTGAGACCAATTGGTTGTGTCGGATAATTTGTATGAAGTTTGTTGAGGTTGTTCTCGATATTGTTGTTGATATCGACGAATATTTTCTGCTCTGTAATATAAAATAAAAGTTTTTTTTTTTTATTTTTTTTCTTATAAATATTTTATATACTGTTGTGCTTCAATTTTTGCTTGTTGTTCTTTTTGATATTGAAGTGATTGTTGAAATGCTAAGAATGGATCAAGTTCGATAGATGATTGTTTTTTATTATCAAGTGTTTGTGTTAATTGATCAAAAATAATTTGTTGACTATTTGTTAATTCTTGTTTTTTACGTAAATCACGTTGTTGTTGTTGTTGTTGTTCAAATTTTCGTCGTTCTTCTTCTTCACGTTGTAAACGTGTTTGTTCCATTTGTTGAAATAATTTTATACGTTCAAATTCTAATTCACGTCTTTGTTGTTCAATACGACGTTGTTCGTCAACTTTGTCTTGTTGTTGCTTTCCATGTGTTTGCATAGCTTGAGCTAAACGTGACAATATATCATTTGATTGTTGATGAGAAACAGAAATATTTGAAGGAAAATATGATGAATTATTTGTTGATGGAGATTGTAATGGTAGATGACGAAATGAACGTTGTATATCATCATATAAGATAGAATTTGATTGTTGTTGTTGTGTTGATGACATACTACGTTGTAATTGTTGTTGATAAATTATTGCAGGATCATTAACCGGATTTGATGAAAATGGTTGTTGTTGTTGTTGTTGTTGTTGTTGGGAATTAAAATATGCTTGTAATTGAGGTGATATATGAGATGGAGATGATATTGGTTTTCTATCATTTGTCGATAATGGCATAGAAGTTTGTCTAAAGATAAAGAACTTGATTAATTAAATATTATGTTTTTAAATAAAACAGATAGCGTATTTCATCATATAACGTAGTTATCATGAATGCACTTTTGAAAGATTTAAAGAATCTCTATTGATGTAATCACATATTTTATCCTTCAAATAAATGATCTAAGATGAATAAAAACATGGCCATATTGTGTACGTACTAAAAGATTTGTTCTACAGTCAATATATTGTATGTCATTTTGTACCTCGTTAGTTTATCTAAGATATAAGTCTGATAGATATATAAGTAACAGTGTATATAGTTAACATAAATAGAAAGGACATAGTGAGCAATCAAGTGGACATTAAGTAAAAAATCGAAAGTATATTTTTGACAGATTCAAATAGTGCTATATGTATATATTATCGAAATATGGGCTATTTAATGGTGTTAAAAATTTTGTTATAAAATTCACACGAAACAGAAAATAATCTATATGATAAATTCGCCTAATGTCTGCAACCGATGATTCAACAAATACTGTTCAATTATGACTAATAATTTTTGACACTTTCTATTTTTACCGCAGCAATTTTCTGAATGGCTATGATGATAAATCGTGCATTCCTTTCCCTTTCCGCCCTGAATCCAAATTCATTCGAATCTACCAGAATGTTCTTTTAGATATCCTCTATTACTATAATTAACATAAATGTTCCGGAAGCCAAATATAAGACTTGTCTCTCTTAGATGATATATCATTTTCTCTAACAAAGAAAGGCCATCAACTGTCTGAACACTTTTGAGCTGAAGCTCGGCGAACAATAGGTAGTTTGAAGCGTTGAAATTTGAATGACAAAAAAATTCTTTCTGGAAATGTGGTTTTTTAAAAAGCGCATTCGAAAGAGCGGCATTAGCCCAAACCATTATGAAATTCGAATTCAACATCACGGACTACCTATTGTCCACTGAGTTTCAACTCAAAAGTGGCTAGATAGTTAGTGGCCTTCCCTCGTAAGTAATAAAAATTAATATTCCTATGGAAAAATGCGACTTCGGCAGAAAATAAATAATGTCCACTATGAAGGAAGATGAGACAAAGATATAGACAGTCGTATCTCGCTCAATAACCGAAAATTATTCGTTATTCTCCGACAAAATGGACAAGCTTTATTAAAATTTTATAACGGCCTTGTAAGATATATTCGTATACATTTTCAACCTTAGATTCCATATATGAAGAGTGGCTCATTATATCTTTTATATAAACAACTAGGATGGCTATATATCGCTTTCTATTGTTTTCTTAGTGTATATCTAAAGTGTCAAATGTATTTTATTAAAAAAATATCAGCGTGATCAATTTCAAAACATTGATAGAAATCAATAGTATATCATTTGAAATACTAACTTGAATATTTGAAGTACATATATATATATAGTTAAGTGAATAACTATTTTTTGTTTAGAAATAAAGGAATTTTGATAAAAGTTTAACAGTTATATGAAGACTCATTAAAAGAAACAGAGTTCTTAGACTCAGTATTTTATGTGATATAACTAAAAAAGCATCGAAAATGCTTTTCAGATAATCTGTACTTGTCCAATGATTCAATCAAAATTCTGAAAATATTAAAATACTACAATCAATATGTTTTTGTATCTATACAAGAATTGATCTTTTGAAATTAAAAAAAGAATTAAGTGAATTACCTAATATTATGCTATGTAAAGATACATAATCTGACAGAGCGTTTTTGACGTAAGCAAAACGTATCAGACTTATAGATACAAAACCCTTCTTCTAAAGAGTAGACTGACATTTTTTTTTCTAATGTCTATCTTATTAATGTTTAAAATAGATTGATCTTCCTCGATGTATTGCACTAATTTATGAATCGATTCTGATCAATGATGATTGAAAATAATATCTTAAGAGTGAGAATGAATTTGAATAAATGAAAACAATATTACCTATTGAATAGCAATGGATTTTGTACATTTTGTCTTGACTGTTGTTGTTGTTGTTGTTGCTGCTGCATGAGATAATCATCAATAAAAGTATTATTTGACGTTGATGATGTTGAATATGTCATTGGATTAAATTTTTGTGATTCAGATAGAATTGATTGTTGTGGTTGTTGTTTTTGTACAGGTGTTGGTGGAAGTGATGAAACATCAGTACGAAATGGTAAACGACCTAATTCTTTTGTTAACTGTTGAATAGTTGAAAATTGTGTTTCACCTAAACGTTTAACAGGTAAAAGAATAGTAAAATATCCTGCCGTAAACCATCGTTCCATATCAGCTGATGAAAAAGGACCTTGTACGGTATTTTGTGGATCTTTATAAAACCATTGTTTATCATCAATAATTACGGGTGGTCGTTGTTGAGGAATGCTGGGTGCATTAGTAATAGGTGGAGTTGGTTCCATAGGAATTAAACGAGATATTGATTGAGTAGAAATAGGTGGTGAATAATCATGATCCTAGAAATAAGTTAATAGAGAAAAAGAAAACGTTTTTTTAAAAAGAATTTTTATACATCAGCAAGAGTTGATTCAACAACAGTTGTTGCAACATCACTATGATCAAAATCATCATCCCATAATGTATTTGATTGTTGTAAGAAAAGTTTCGGTTGAGATACTATAATATGTAATGAAAAAAAAATAAGATAAAGATAATAGAATTTTTAGAGGAAAAAAATTAATCTACAAATAGGTTTGGATACAACTGGAACATTAACAACAGTTGTATCTGTTTGTGGTAATATTTTTTCAGATTTAATTTCTTCTTTTTGTCGTGGCGGAGTCTTTAAATAAAATAAAATAAAAAAATAAAAAAATAAAAATTTTTACATACCATATTATTTTGTGATAATGATTCGTCAGATGTTGATTGTGACTGGGTATTTTGTTGTTCATTAGTACTAGTTTGTCGAACTGATAATGATCTAGTAAATGTTCCATCTTTTTCAAATGTTGCATTACTTAATTGATTATCATCATCATCATCATCATCAATCCATTCAGGCATATCTAAATTGAAAAAGTATATGAATTATTTTAAGTGATAATTATTAAATCTTACGATCTCGTTTTGTTTGTGAACGTCGAAAATTAAGATCACGATCAGATGTAGATGAATTTGTTCGCCATCCTCCACCACGCTGTTGATTTGATTGATAATTATTTGATGAATCTTAAAGATAAAAATAAAAGAATAAATATAAAATAAATCAATATATTTTTATTACTAGTTTGTTCATCATTATTAATCCATTTTTCATTTGATTTTGTACGTTGTTCCATTGATCCACCACCACCACCACCACGTCTTGATTGTCCACTTCGAGATGTCCATGATGTTGAACCATTAACTGGTGTTGATGATTCTTCACTTTGTTCATTATTATTATTATCATCATCATCAATTCGTTGTCGACGCCAACCTTCCGATGTTTGTCGTGAATTTCCTCCACCACGACGAAATGATTGAGATTGATCTCTAGATATATTAAATTCAATATATAAATTATTCGTAAAACTATATATATATATTGTATTTACCGTTCATCATAAGATCGTACTCGATTTAAAAATGATCCACCGCGTGAATGATAATTACCACGAGACCATGATGTCGATGGTACAGATGTTTCATCACCAGTATTTCCATTTTCACCATTATCATCTGAATTATTATTATTATTATTGCCACGATTTGATCCATAAGTATTATCACGTCCACCTCTACCTCTTGAACTGCCTCGTCCATTTGACATGGAACCACCACCACGATTTGTTCGTGAATCTTGTTGTGGCTGTTGAGCATTATTTCCAGCACGACCAGCACCACCCGGTGTTCGACCAGATATATAACTTGATAATGCATTCATCTTCGTCTAATTAAAAACGAAACAAAAAATAAATTTTTTTTAAATAAAATATTTAATTACTTACAGTTTCTTCTAGAGTAGGTGTTGTTAATGCTAATGGATCCATTGCATCAGGTCGATAGACACTTTCAACATCTTTTAAATTTTCTATTATTTCATTTTGTATAATTTCAGTTAAACGTTCCGAAACATTAGCACGTAATGCTAAAATTTCATCTTTTGAATAACGATATTTTACTGCTGAAAATTTAAAAACATTTCCACTACCACTGCCACCTGATGTAGGAATTGCAGTTGTTGAATCAGGTGTCGATAATGCTCGAAGCCTATTTATATAACAGAAAAAAAAAAAGAAATTTTCTTTTTTTTTGAAATCGAAATTTTCACAAACCATTCAGGTCCGAAATTTAATGGTTGTGTAGTATGTTGAGCAACAGTAGTTGAAGTCATTTTTTCTTTTTCTTTTTTTTTTGAATTTAAAAAACAAAACAAAATATTTAATTAAAATCGATAATCGCAAATAAAATCTTAAATGATTATAAATATAAAAAAAATAAATAAATCAATAATAATAATAATAATATAAAAATCTTGAATAATTTGTGTTTTTTTTAAATATTAGTTATTATAAATGAATAAAATCTTTCAAAATAAAATTTCAATAATATTTGTTTTTTGTTTACGTTTAATTTGTTTTTTCTTGTCACTTATTTTATTTATTATTTCGGAGACAAAAAAAAAAGTATATGAAGATTCCATAGTTTACTTAAAATGATCAAAAAGAAAACAACGATGGGTTTTATTTCGTCGAATAGAAATAAACGAACAAAGAAAAAGAAAAAAAAATATCATATACGTATATGAAAAATAGTAAAATTGACTGAACGAAAGGGGTCGCCCGGTAACAGTTATACGAAATTTTCAATTTTATTATCTTTTAATGGAGACATGTATGTTTCATCTTGAGAAGATTACAATTAATTATTTATTTCGTAATTGATTATAGGGATATAAACAAACACGAGATCAGCATAATTAATAAACGACAAATAATAATATATGATCATAGTGATAACATGTAATCGAAATATTTTTTTAAAAAAGTTTATTATAATAATTTATTATGAAAAAGACAATAGAAAAAATATTAGGTAGAGATTTCGTAGTTTTAAGAAGTGTCTACAGACTGTATTATCTAGTTTCCAAAAATGCTACGTTAATTTAGAATTGTTTTAAACTAAATTGCATGAAGGAAACGACAATGTCATTTTTTAAGTCACATCAGTAACACGAACTCTTCGGATCAAAGATCTTTAACACTGATTTCTATTTCAGGATATTCACAATAACTTAAAATACATAACATTTAAAAATTAGATTTACAAAAGTTCATTATTTCAAGATATATACATTCCAATTCTGCAAGATTACGTACCTAACAAACAATTTCATTCATATACCTGAAAATTTTCTGAACAGTTCTCATTTGTAGTACATAAATCCTAGCATTTAAATTAATTAGCTCTAGAAATTTGTTCTATTATTAATAAATATCTATCACTAACTAAACAATCTGCACATTTAATTCAGTTACAACAGAGATATCAAGTTTTTTTATGGTAGTATTTTTTTATTGTATATTCAATTGTCTATGCTAAATTAAAATATGCTACCCTTATTTTCATAATATCGTACGGCAACGATCATTAGTTTTACATGCAATTCAACAATATATTTTCCATAAAACTTCATCGATTACTATAAAATTATTGAATCATTTATAGTATATTTAAAAAATTGCAATCTATACTATAAGATGCAACATGAAAAACTCTACAATTTACATAAAACTACTTATTTTATAGTTGCACCTTTTGTTGTCAAAATAAATAATACTTTCAACGATTATATGTCGATCGTGTAAAAATGATATTCTTTTGATATGAGATGAATTTGTTTTTTTTTCTGTTTCACCTTTTTATAAATGTTCTTTATAAATTATAGAATTTTTCACACTGCAACTTGTGACATATTTTTTTTAATATACAACTTATTAAATGATTGAAAATTGGAAAGCGTGACGATTTAATATGCCACACCCGTTATTGATATATTTCTTTATAATTATATTCTCAATAAAAACTAAAATATACAAATTTATCATTACAATTAATCAGATATATAATCAATTGATAAAGTTTTTTTTCCATTCAGATGACATTATTATTTTTTTGATAATATCTCTTGAGAATTCTTTATATTGCCTTTGGATTTATTAT
The DNA here is from genome assembly GCA_022393335.1 of Macrotrachela quadricornifera. Lineage (NCBI taxonomy): Eukaryota > Metazoa > Rotifera > Eurotatoria > Philodinida > Philodinidae > Macrotrachela > Macrotrachela quadricornifera. The sequence continues at coordinate 1,884 of JAJEKB010021649.1, read as the reverse complement.
TATCATCATCATTGTGTGACAAAAGGTAATGTCTTAAAATATTTTTCTTGATAAGAAATCAATTATCATTTTTGTATGGTGTGATGATGATGAAGTAATCAACACACATCAGTTCATTCGAGCAGAAAATTAATCATGTTATATAAGGAAGAAAAAAAGGTGATGAATCTTTACCTAAACAATTAATATAGCGTGTCATTAATTGAAATAATAATATTTGAATTTTCGTTCTTCTTTTTTTCTTTCTACTTAGTTTGTCCTTTTGCCTTCTTATTAATCTCATCGCGTGCATCTAACTGTTTGCAATACACAAAATTGATCGTCAATTATATTCACAATGAATTAGTAGAGACGAGAAGAAATATAAAAAAAAGTAATAATGATGACGTCTGTCAGTAATTATATTACTATATAGACTTACCTTTTTTCTTTTTTACTAAGTAAATGATAAAGAAACAAAGCAATATATATATATTGAAATACATAGCTAATTCATTGAATCATATTTGTATATGAATAGAAAAAGAAAAACAAAAACTTAGCAATGCAATACGAAATTCTCTTTGTATACAAATAGTCTGAAAAGAAAAGAAAAAAAAATTTGTATGTTCTTATACACCTTGAGACCATAGAAGATGATTTTTTGAATTATTTGTAGTTCCAATAATGGCACTCATATATTCTTTAGCTTTAATACGTAAATGTGTAATTGAATCACCTCTATTATTATTTGTTTCATTTATTATTTCATTTGTATCCGAAGAAAATGGACCATATGGATGATGAAGTGATGGTGTTGAATAAAGTGTTGATACATTACAATTTGTTGGAAAAAATGATATATTACCAGGATTATTTGTTCCATTTGTATTTGTACAAAATGATGAATTTGATGTTGTAAATGGTGAAACAAGCCATGGATCCATAGATAATGTTGATGGAATTGATGATGAACATGATGGAGAAGTAGTTGTACTACATCTTGAATTTACTGGAAAACTTGACATAGGAAAATCTGGATTAATTTTTAATGTATTTGCTTCAGCTTTTTCTTGTCGACGCCATTTAGCACGTCGATTTTGAAACCTAAAATTTAATTTATTATATATATATATATATGTACACAATAATTTCTTACCAAACTTGTACACGTACTTCAGGTAAACTTATTTTACCTGCTAATTCTTCTCGATTGTATACATCAGGATAATCTTATAAAAGAGAAAAAAAATATAAAAAAAAAATTAAAAATTAGAATAAATTACGAGATTTTTCAAAAGCTCGTTCCAGTTCATGTAATTGAAATGTTGTAAATGTTGTACGATTACGACGATGTTTTTTTTTTGAATTATGTTGATTATTTGTTAGACAATGATCATTACTATCATTATCATCATCTAAATCACCAAGATCATCTTCAGAAATACCATTACTTAATACATCGGTTTCATTACTAACACGACGAATTGATTTAATTACTTAATAAAATAAAAAAAAAGGAAAAATTATAATATTTTTATTTTTATGTTAGAAAATTTAATACTTACTATCAGGATAATGTTCATTTGAATTTCTTTTTTTATTTTGTGGATTAAGTTGTAATGGTAATGGTAAAAGTTGAGAAGAAAATGTATGTTGTTGTTGTTGTTGTTGATGATGATGATGATGATCACCATTTTTAATACCTAATATAGCTTCAATTGAATGAATTGCTTTAAGATTATTTGGATCAGATAAATCATCATTTGTTGTTGTAATTATAGGAATAGAATTTGTTGTTATTTTATTTATACTACTTTTCATTCTAAGTACTTCTTTTTTTGTGTTAGTTATAACGACGACAGTTAAGAGTAATGATAATGATGATGGACTTTCTATCGTTCT
>JAJEKB010021648.1:0-20338 GCA_022393335.1 Macrotrachela quadricornifera | reverse complement strand
GAATCAGAGTTTAGGATTAGAAAATATGACGTTTCGAACCATTGAATATGTTCGAATATCTGTATTAGACTTGATCAATCTCAATCGAAGACAAAGAACTTAAAATTGAGGTTCTTGTCATTTATATATGAATCTATATAGGAATATTTATATAAAACGATCATCGCTAGAGTGGATGTTCTTTTCGTAGCTTTCATGCAATCGAAGGGATTGAGATATAAGATAATCCAAATGAAAATTATTTTGAATGATAATCACACTAAATTTTCTTTCATAAAAAGGGTCAGCGAATTCGTAGGATGAGCGCTACTTGTTTTTGATAATCATTTATAGAACATCAGCTAGTCATCAAGTTATGGGAAATGTGTTTGCCCATTTACTTGCACCCGTCATTCAATCAGTAAAAGATGAATTAAAAAAGAACCATTAATAAAAAAAAATCAACATATGATGATGAATCTGAATTTCAAAACGTTTACAATATTAATAATTTAAAACAAATAAAATTAAATATTAATATAAATGATGACATATTAAAAGTAGTAGCAAATGTGATCAATAACTATGTAAAAAAATTGGACATAGATAAGTCATCATTAATCGATTTACTCATGAACAAGACACATAGAAACTTTATATGTCATGGTTCTATTGATAGATTTATTGATGAAGTAATAAGAAACCAAAGTTATGAAGATGATTTTATAACATATCTCGAAGATATCCACCAAATAAAAAGTATTCTCGATGAAAATGAAAAAATTCATTTGATGAAATTGATAATTTTAAATATTATCATTCGAAAAAATGAAATAGAAATGTAAGAACTAAAGGAATAAATATATTATATATAAAAATTAATAAATTTCATTTTAGCCAAACAAATCTTAATAAATATTATCCTATTGCACAAACAAACGTATACGGTGATCGTATTTGGCCGTATGAGATCGTATACATTAATAGTATACAACGGCCGTTTCTAGACGTATTTTGTCGTTTACGACCATTTACGATCGTGCCTTTTCGACCTGGGTAGAAGCTCAAATACTCGTCATCTGCATGGCATACAAAAAAAGTGATTCGTGCAATACACATGACTGTTGAGTAGTCATTCAGTATTTAAAAATTCGATACCAGTTAACCGATTGCGTAACTATTAGTTTTTTGATTTCTTAATCAACGTTTTTTTAAAATCTGATTTAGAATGTTGAAGATGCTTTAGTACTTGCCACACAACGCGATGGTGATGATGTTGTGTTTTGTTCAGCTATCGAAATGGCTAAAGGAATCACACGAGTAAGTGAAGCATCTATTAATTCAAAAATATATCAAATTATATTTCAGATTCCATCAATTCGTGCAGCAATCTTACGTGCACTAACGAATGCTTTTGTCTGTGAGTTCTTATATCCGAATATTTAAAGTCATATTTATTTTCTTTGTTTATTTAGTCTAATAAACATCACCACATGCACAAGAAAAAAAATTGTTTAGTTTATACGAGAACATAAAAAAATCTTTTTTTTTGTACCGAAACAACAAACTTTTTATTTTATGTTGTATCACAACAAATTGTTTTTTTTATCTTGTATAAAACAAATCGTGTATTCTATGTTGTATTACAACAAAAAAAATGATTAAGTTTTTTGTATAACAACACCAAATAGTTTGGTTATTTTTCTATAAGAACAAATAAAAAAAGTTGTTGTTGTCGTATATAACCTACAAAATCATTCATTTGTTCTTACGGATTTTAAATATATGATGAGAAATTTTGTGGATTTTTTTTTCGCTATTATATCTAAATAAACAAAAAAGTAATTGATTTTGTTATGCATTTTGTACATGACGAAAAAAATTTGTTCTTCTATCTGATTTCTATATAAGGATAATCATCAAACAAAAAAAAAAATTTTATCAAATTATTATAATTCCACTTTCTCTGTGGTCAACTTAAAACATGAATGTTAATTGATTATGTTTACTGAATAGCCAGAAATTAATTATCTGCAGAGGGAATACATATTTATGAAATGCAATTTTCTCTATCGAGTAAACGAAAAAAAAGAAAACTTGAATTTATATATGAACTAGCGGAGGTACCCGATGAAAAGAGAATATAGTTAAATTTTTACAGCTTCCATCCGACTCCTTCTGCTGCACATAACACATCTTCTGAAGGACTGTTTCCCGCTGTGGGTGAGCTATCTCCAACAGAACTTTTCGCGTCACACCTGAAATCTCTTGAACACGACTTTCACCGGCATGAGTCACGCATCTTTAATAGGATTGTTCTTGCTATGCGTTAGATGTTCGTCATTGGACTCTTCTCGCCGTGCGTAATACCTCGGTCACAGGTCTTTTTTCACCATACCTGGAACCTCTGCTACAGAGCTTTTCTCGCCGTGCATGGGGTATCTTCCACAGAGCTTTTCCAGCTGTGCATCAGGCATCTTCAACAGGACTCTTCTTATCGGACTCAAGCTGACATTCTCATTCTCAAATTTGCATTGAACTGCGTCATTTGATTAGAAAGTGAGTAAGATCACGATCTCTTACGGGTTGGATGAAGTTTCAAACACGGGTCCTTTTCCCACCTCCAATCACTTTTCCGACTTTCCTTAGCATTCAAGGAACTGATGCGGATAGTTCCGTGATGCTATCTCTCACGATGACCAAATACATAGCGAACAGACTCATCAGAATCTCGATCTGTATTGATCAAAATGAAATTTCACCCAGCCCTTTCGGCGCACCTCGTTTGGTGGCTCCAATCCCACGTCGACTTTCCTCAGGAGCTAAGGAAGTAGTGTATAAAATTTTGTGACGCTAGCTATCACAGAGACTGAATGCAAAGCGAATAGACAAATATTTTTCTTTATATATATAGATACGTCATCGTTGTAAGCCAAGAAAAAGAACAAATACGTTGTTTTTGTGAGTCGTAGAGAACAAATGGATACACCATCGTTGTCAATCAAGGAATCGCTCATATACATTTTCTCTTATAACCTATTAGAAGCTTTCGATTTTCACATTTAGCCCAAAGAATTATCGATACGAAACTATTAATCCTAGAATCATGACAAATTCTTTAATTTTCTGGAAAATTGACGCAAATTTCATCCTCATATAACTTGCGTGAAATTCCATCCACACTACCCCACCTTACTCTTATTACGAATCAAAGTACTCTTAAAAGCAACCTCTAGACTCAGAAAAGCACCCTAAAAAGTTTGGTAACGTTTGCTATTACAGGACTATCTGGGTGAGATTTCACCCACACCCCTCACCCAAGTGACCATTCTAACCCCACGTCGACCCTCTCTGGGACCTAGAGAAGCATCGTGAAAGTTTGGTGATCATAGCTTTTACAGGGACTGAATGTATAGCGAACAGACAAACATTCTTCTTTATACATATAGATACTGGAATCCTATTGATCAGTTACATAGATAGTCTGTAGCAAGTATAGCATTCATTTTTTTCGAAAAAAAGTGTATGTCGACCTCCCCTGGGTCTATAGAAGATTTTTGGAAAGTTTCAGCTCGTTTGCTCGTACGGTCTTTGAATGCTTAGCGAACAGACAGACATTCTTCTTTATATATATAAATTATATGACATGGAATGATGCAATTGGTTTTTCCCTAGATTGAAAGACTAGGGTCTAGAAACGGGAATTCATTATTCTGCACGTAGCGTTTTGTCGGTAACATGGCACAGACGACCATTTTTTTGGCACAAGTGACCATTTTTTTGGCATAAATGACCAGGTACCTATGGCACAAATGACCAGGTAACTATGGTAAAAATGAACATATCTTCTGGTACTGCTCATTAATTTAATGCTACATAAATAGATACTTTAAAAAGGACATATTACCTAGGCTGAAAGGCTAGGGTCTAGAAGCGGAAATTCATCTGTGTCTGTAACATAGTTACTATATGGTAACTATGGTCCAAATGACATATTTCGCCGGCAGACGTTATGATGGTTAATTTACAGCTAATTTGTTTTAGAATGAATTTTCATTATAAAGAATATAGAAAATAAAAAAAACATTTCAATATATTTCGAATGGCGCCAAAGCTTATTTTTATTATTTTTTAATTATTATTATTTTAATTATTATTTTATTAATGTATTAGAAAAGACAAAAATAGAAAATAAATAAATAAGAGCACCGTCAGCATCAAGATATATATATGTATGTCAGCATCAATGCTCATTTATAAATAAACTTTATTTTCTTTTTTCTTGTCGCTATGATTAATATCTGAAACTGACGACATTGCTATATGATATAGTGTGATTGGATTGTTAATCAATGCTGTGCTAACGAACAGATGCTTTTTCAATAAATTAGAATTTTATAAGTGAAAGAACAGAAAACTACAACAAAGAAAAATGATGTTCTGTCAAAAATATGATGGAATCTTTTTGCATGTAAAAATAGCGCTTAAATATAATAATTAACAAAATTTGTGTCGTTTTTTGAAAGAACATTATTTTTGTTTGTTGTAGTTTTCTGTTCTTTCACTTATAAAATTCTAATTTATTGATGAAACATCGACTTTTTGATACAGTTGTGAGCGATGATCTAATCACAAGAAATAATGAAACAATGATTTTCACTTTTAATATAATCGATTCTTAACGTTGATCATTGTGAGCATAGTAAATAGGTAATCTTCATAATATTTTCGAGAGCTGTTTAGCTCATAGCTCGAATGATCGTCATCATAGTATTTTCTTACATACAGCTAACGATCATAAATCTATTTTTGCAGCTATAGACAAGTATATCGACATCGCAATCCTGCAAGTCTAGGGCCAAGTGAATCGGCTTTCGATGAACGTTACTTGTAATGTAGGAAATTGAGAAATGGCCCTAATCTATGCACGCATCGTAGATGATGAATTTGCAGATTGCATATAATATGCACGTAATTTAACTTATATTCTTTTTTATAATTCTGGTCATATGACAGCTTATGATCAGGCATATCGCTCGTGTACTATATTACATCAATTTATACAACTAAATTTAAGTAATCCTAACAATCAAACAATAGATAATAATCATAGAAGAACTATTCGAAAATTTAAATATGTGATATCAATTATATGTACTGTGATCATTAGTATCATAGTTCTTACTGGTATTATTCGACTTTTTGTTCTCAAACAACAACAATATGTTAGAATTGCATCAGTTCATTGTCCTTATATATTTTAATCAAGGCAACAATCAGCAACATATTCACCTTTTAAGAATATCAATGACGAATTTGTTACATTCGAAGAAGATGTTTTAGTGTGTCATACATTGAATTTAACAAAACAAAATTTATTTTTTACTTTTTTATTTTTATTAATCACGATTAATTCAGTATATAATAAAAGTTTTGTGTCGTATCACTTTCAATGTAAACCATTCAGCATATTTTGACTTCATGACATCGACCGCAGCAAAAGCAACATGTTAGCAAAAGTGCACATGTCTTCAAACTACGAAACATAAAGAAAACAGATTAATCTTTGACCTTGTAAAAGACTTAAAGATTATGCATAACATTTTATATTTACCAATCTGAGACTCCTCCACCACCACGAAGACGTCCAACTGGATAGTTATCACGATGTTCTTTATCTTTGATAGTTTCTTTAATTTGCTGTTTGTTACCAACAGTTTTTCTGTACATTCAATTCTTTAAATACATCATTCTGATAGAAAAAAAATATTAAAATACCTATTTTTGCGAGACATTTGAGAAGTATTATTTATGAGTATAGTAAAATAAGACTAAGTTTGTTTGTATTCGTCTTACTACATATATATATTTGATCAAGATGATTTATCTGTTCGACAATCATCTACTTCTACTAAACAAACAGAAAAAAAAGATTACGATGCCAAATGAATGCAGTTTTTTATTCGTTCAGTATGATTAAAACTATTTTTTTTATTGAAGTCATAGGAATACCTGTCGTATGAATTTTCTTTCTCTCCTTTTGTATGCATTACATTATCTACTGACGTCCCCATATGAAAATTTTTTGGGAAAAAAATTCATCTTGTTCTCGCAGATCTGCGCTGCGGCATCATTTCAATCATGTGATGGTCAGCTCTTTCCTGGAGATATATTACAGAACAAGTTCAATGGCTTACATGACAAGTTTGATATGTGCGGTGATCAAGGCTAGAACAGAAGAACATTTGATCAGAAAGCAAGTTACTTACGTCTAAGCTATATTAGCTCGATAGTATATTTTATAGATATAAATGTTCTGATTAAAGAAATTCCAATGCAACATATCATATTATAAATTTACGAAATTACTTTTAATTATTTTTTTTTTAATAAAAATTAGATAAATAAAGAATTTTATCTTATAAAGGTTCAGTATTATTTTTATACAAAATACAAAATAACAATTAATTCTTTAAAATAATTCTAATTGATGAACTAGATTTTTTTTCCACAGTTTAATGGAATTCTTGCATCTATAAAAAAAAATTCAATATTTCTACACCTGGTGATAATGAGAACATTCAAGTTTTGAAAAAATACTTCATTAATTAAATATAGTCACAACCTCTGATATTTTAAAATTAAGATAAAAACCTTATTATTTTTCTATGATGGAACTAATTAAATGCATCTTCATTTTTTTTCAAAAATAAATAAAAAATAAAGAGTAAAGGATGATTTCTTCTCCTTATATTGCATTAATGAAATATTTAAGTTCATTAACAACCTATCGAATATACATTGGTCAACCTTTTTTTCATTATGATACTACACTCGAGTACTGATATGTTAACAAATTAAGTAGATACATGGCAAATATAGAGAAAAAAATATCATATTTTTTTGAACTTTGAGTTGGGCTAAAATTAAAAATTTAGTTATTTGCAAAAATTGATATTATTATTATTTGATCGTGATCTTGATAGATGAATAATACAAGTAACGCTCGTCTGTAGACTCGCTTAGCTCTTTCTCGTAGAAGTGCTGCTTCTAAACTGTTAAGAAATTGCTTATTTACATGGTTGCACGAATGGAAATCAGCACATTCACGCTGTATTACTCTGCCAACTGCTCTATCTACACGTTTGAGTTTAGCATTCTGAGTAGAAATTTAGACTGATTTTTTTCCAACACTATGAGGAGATTAGTATGTTTTATTATCCGTTACTCTTGCCATCTGAATCTCAATATCGATGATACATTTTGGCTTTTACCTCGAATATCTGTGGCCAATTTTTTTTATTAAATATTCGTAGTTAACACACAAATCACAATTAATTACTAATTAATCAATAAAAACTGACTTCCAATTCCCCGCCTTGAACTATATTTTGGTTAAGTTTTATGAAAAAAATAGTAATTAATAATTAATAATTCGTTACTATTTAATTAATTAATTAAAACTGACCTCAGATTTGGATTCGCCGCCCCCAATTACCTTTCGGTCAAGTTGGATGTAGAAGAGTCCGTTTTGTTTTCACATTATTCTTGGACCAATCAGAGAAGTGCGGACACATAAGCAAACAGACAATTTATATTTGTAAGACTCTTCTCTACGAGAAAGAGAACATTATCTTTATAAACTAAGTCTAAAGATTTTTAGTTTATAAGTACAATTGTTTCGCTGATAGTTAATTATTTTTCAAAAATACAGTTTTTATTTTAGGTGAAACCATGGGAAGCCTACCACTTTTTTGAAAAATTTCTTCTTAACCCGTTTTTTTTTGGCGCATCAAGTGGAGAGTTGATGAAAAATAGGTATGGAGTAGTTTTTAGCTTTCGTACATGCTGTAATGGTCGAGATTGACGACTCTCTATAGTTTTGTTAGAATTTTTTTTTTCTTAACAACATCATTTTTTCATCAACTTGATGTAAGAAAGTAAATAAAAATGCATTTGCATTTTTGTTTTGTATTTCTTAAATTGTGATGTTCAAAAGTGAGACTATACGCTTCACTATGTTTTGAAATTAAAAATTCATTGTGTATATTGCCATTTTTTTTTCCTACATTCCATCTAAAAATTAATGTGCCTTGAATTGAAGATACAGGAAAAATGTAACTGAAGGACATTTATTTTATTCATAAAAGTTAATCATATATTGATTAAATTATGTGGTTATATGGCATGTTCAAAAGTGTTATATGTCTTGTTTTTTCCATAAAATGTGAATATATTCAGCTTAATTCAATAAAAAAAAGTGTAAACATATTATAGTTACAATCAATCTCAATTTTTAATTTGAAAATTTGTGTAAAATAAAATTGATTAAAAAAGTTTTCCTGTCAAAATGTGTTTTTTTTAATCAAATTTTGAATATACAGTCTATTTGATAATAAATAAACAATAGTTTATCAAAATTATTTAATAAAAATTTTCATATATATTTTAGTTCAAAATGAGAATATTAGATGTTTATAGAGAAAAAAATTTCATAAATCTCTTAATAATGATTAAAATTATCGATAAAAATAATTCATTATTAAAATAAAAAATATCTTTTAATTATATCATCTATTATTTGATAACAATGAATTTTAATATACTAAGATTATTTTAAAAGATTAATATAGTACTGTAAAAAAATTCTAAAACCACTAATGGAAATAAAAGTTTTAGTTCATCCTTTCTTAACTTAAACTACCGAATAAAACGAAAATTTTGTTCATATATGTGTTCAAGTATTCGAAGACATATATTAACAAAGGTTTCGTTTTATTCGATAGTTTAAGTTAGAAGAGAATAAACTAAAACTTTAATGATAGAATTTATTCAAATAATATATATGTAGTGAAACTAGTTGTTGTTATACAATATGAAAAAATTAAGTAACTAGAGCATTATTATTCAATTGAACTCAGTTTAATATCTACTGACGATGATTCTAGATTGGTCGAAAGGTCTAGTTATTTATTTAATTAATTTTTTTATATTGTATAACAACTAGTTTTCCTACATATATATTATTTGAATAAATTCTATTCATTTATTCAATTACTATAAATTATATTCAAGCTAAAACTTTAATTACAGATAGTGATTCTAGAATTTTTTTTCACTACTGCAGTATTTAATTTTCTAATTCAAATTTATTTACAAAAAAATTTGTATGCAACAGACCATATCTCCCTTTTTTTTTAGAATTAGTAATTTGTCCTTGAAAACTATTTTGAGGTCAACATATTCTCAACTTAAAATATTTTGACGTAGATAATTTTTGCCTTTTTTTTATTTGATAATAAGTTCCTAATCAATATTAGTATATTAGAACTAGATTATATCCTTTTATTATTAAAATTTATTTATTGTTTAATATCTTTTTTCATTCAAAATTTTTATTTCTATGTAAAAAATAAATTTAATTTATAATCTTCAAAAATATATTTATCATTTGATATTTTTTGCATTATAGAATATAAACTGAGATTTTTTTTTTTCTCACCACACTGTTTAAATCTTATATTTTAAACTATGAAAAATTGTAGAAATAAAATATTTATCATCTAATAGCACAATTTAGCAAATACTTTTTTTTTCTCTCTTCTAATTAAATACATTTTCATTACTTTTAAAATGTTTCACGTCAGAATTTTTGTTTTCTCAACTATATATAAGTGAATATTTTTAATAATTTTTCTTCATTTTACTGATATATATATACAGTAAAATTAGTTGCGATGATTTCTACATTATTATCACGTTTTAAAGCTTTCAATATATTTTCATCATCTAGTACAATAAATGATGAATATGAATTACAAAATGAGCGAATATCAACTCGAATTTTTATTCTGATTTTAATATTCAGTATTTTTATTATATTTATTTACACGGCTCAAATGAATATTACAGATACTGTTGAAATAAAAAATCCATCATATGATCAATTTCAATCACTTTCAGTTTTTTATCCTCAAACACTTCGATGTCCATGTAATAATGTGGCTACTTCTTATGAAAAATTCATTCATTTAGAAGTTCAATTACATCAATTATGTTATTCAAATTTTATTACACAAAATTGGATTAATCATATTGGTTCATCTGCAGATTTATATATATCAGAAGATTTTAGCTATATAAGTGCATTGGTCTTTCTTACTCTTGCTTCATTTTGTCATAGAGCAAATGATACAATTAATAATGCTATACAAACATTTAACTCAAGTCAATTTATTACAGCAAATATTTTGAATGAAAATATATTTATTGATCAAATCGATGCTATTATTCAAACAATTCAACAATCAACTGAACTTAAATATTATCAAGCATTTAATCTTATTCAGTTTTCAATACAATCAAATATACTTTTAACAGGTCTTCTTAGCAATACTGTACTTCAATATGATCCAAGACAACAATTCCTAGTACCATCACCTCGATTATATGCAAATAATACATGTAATTGTGATATTACATATTCATGTACTGATCCTTTAACATTAAAAGATCATCGAAAAAATCAAAGTAATACATTATCATTATTTACAATACCAGGATTATTTAAAGGATGTTATTTGGTAGAAGCTGTTCGACAATCATCACTTGAATGTTTCTATAATCAATCATGTATTGCAATGATTGAATTATTACTTCAACCAACTATTTTATTTAATGATTCAATTTTACCTTTGAATTTATCTATTGATAGTAGATTTAATAAATCTTCAACAATTGATCAACTTCTTTCTAAAGCTATGACTGAAAAATGGAAGAAAAACATTTCACACAAACAATATTTTAATCAATGTCAAGCTTTATCATGTACATACACTTATATTTCAAAGTTCAATGTTATTTATATCACCACAACATTAATTGCTCTTATTGGTGGTTTAACAAAAATTTTTCGTCTTTCTATTCCTCATGTTGTAAAATTTATTCGACGTCGATTAGTTCCAAATCCAACAACAATAAATGACTGGAGTAAGTAAAAGTCTTTTAATATTAATCAATAATATTTGACATTATTTTTTGTTTTTTATACTTTAAGATATTAATCATCGTTCTCTAATCGAACGTTTTCGTACTTATAACTATTTTTCAAAACCATATCCAATATCAACTGAAATAGAAATCAAACAACAAATAATATCTACTCGATTCTTCATTATATTACTCATATTATCAATTATTATTTTAATATCCTACTATGGTATCGAAAAAGTTAATATTCTTCATAAAGTAGAATCTCCTACATTTGAACAATTTATCAAATTACAATCTGATCAACATGATAATCCGACATTTTCTTGTCCATGTTCATCACTTACAATAACTTATGAAAAATTTATTCATCTTGAATATATTCTTCATCCATTTTGCTCATCTGATTTTGTTCAAAAAAAATGGCTTTACAGTTTAGGATCGTTAAATAGTGAATATATGGCTGATTTTGGTGCACTTGCATCTCCTTTTTTTTCTACTCTTGCCTCATTATGTGAATCATCTACCAATCATATTGATAATGGTCTTATATCATTTAATGCATCATTATTTATTAGTGATGAAGCACTAAGTCCAATGGCATTTCTTGCAGAAGCAAATACAATCATTAATACATTTATATCATCAATAACTCGTTCATTTGCACGCAATCTTGCACTCAGTTCAAACATGACTAAAAACAATGCACTTATGAGCACTCGTCCGACAAATTTTGTTTTTATAATCACAATTACATATCCAACATATTCAATTACTTATGCAGGAATAGGATATGATGTTTTTTCTGGTAATACAACTGAAATCTGTTGGTGTAGTACTAGTTCGGAATGTCTCAGTCCACTCGCCGTTTATACGTACAATAATGAAACTAATCAAACGGATCCTTTCACTCTTATGCCAATTCCAGGTTTATTTTATGGTTGTTTGTTAGATCAAGGAATTCATGCTTCTACATTAATCTGTCTCTTCAATCAATCATGTGTTGATATGATATCTTCTTTAGGCAACATTTCTAGTGCGAATTCTATAGATATTAATAATCTTTTTCATTTTAATGTCAATTCAAAAATAAAGGATATTCAAAATGAACTGTTTGTCGATCAATGGAAAAATTTAACATCACATCGTAATTTTTATGAAGAATGTCATCCTGTTAGATGCACATATACATTAGTACAAAACAATTCATTTTGGTTCATTTTAACAACAATTTTTGGTCTTATTGGTGGTCTTATTAAAATATTACAAGTTATTATTCCTTATTTAATTCAAGGTGTATATGCATTATATTTTCGTTGCATACGTCAAAATCATGAAACGACAAATAATTCAACTGATTCATCTACTTTTTCATTTCGATTTATTATTAATCGATTACAACAACTTAACTTATTTTCTTCAGATATCCCAAATGCAGATGATCAACAAGAAATTCGAAGTCAAACTATTTCTACTCGTATATTCTTAATTCTTCTTGTCGTATCAGTTATTGTTCTTACTATTTATTCATCACTAACACAATTAACAAAAACTGTTACAATTATAAATCCTTCAATTGAACAATATCAATCACTTTATAATAGTTATTCTTCAACACTTACATGTCCATGCAAAAATATTGCTATTTCATATGAAAATTTTCTTATTCTTCAACCAATTTTTCATCAAATATGTCAAAGTGATTTTGTCAATAATCAATGGATAACCAAGTTTATTTATAATTATATACCATTATATTTATACACCCGAGATTTTCGCTTTTTAGGCGGATATATGTTAACTACTCTTAGATCACTTTGTCAATTATCGATTACAACAATTAATGATGATTTATTAGATTTTGGTAAATCTTCTTTTATAACTATTAATATTATTCCACAAGATCAACTTCTTATACAAGGAAAATCTCTACTTGATCTTTTTATTTCATCAAACGAAAATGCATTCATTGCATCTTTTCAAACTATTCGCGATACAACACACACAAATGTTCTTCTATCTGGTGTCGCAACATCAACATCAATAAGAGTTAGTAATATAACTGCAATGGGTGTTCAAATGGTAACTCGAGCGAAAATATACGAAATGAATACGAGTTGTTCATGTTATGATGATCCTACATGTATCGAACCAGCTGGACTCTGGATTTATCCAGGTAAAATACTTTACTATACGATTCCAGGTTTTTACATTGGTTGTTATATGGTTGAAGCAACTTTAAAATCGAATTTAGCTGCTCTCTACAATCAAAGTTGGCTTAATGATTTTCTTATAAGAATTGGATTTAATAATTATACTTCTGATATTTTTTATACAAGAGCTTTGAATGCTTCTCTCGATAGTCAATATAATATTACTACACCAATTAATGCTCTTATGGAAAATTTAATGATTGAATCTTGGAATCCTTATGTTAATTATTCAGCTTACTATGAACAATGTCATCCTATTGAATGTAAGTATACTTATGTTGTTAAATATGATATTATTTATATTATAACTACAATTATTGGTTTAATTGGTGGTCTTGTTACCATTTATCAACTTGTCATTCCACGGCTAATTAAAATGATACGACGATGTTGCTTAAAGTGGCATCGTCATACAACAATTCAAATTACTCCAACAGAGACTGTCTTACATACAGATTAATAATATAACTTTTATTTTAATATTCTGCTTTCGATGTTTATATAATCATATCTAATCTTTTATAATTGTTGTAATGTCAATAAAATAAAAGCTTTTGATGTTGTGATTATCTCTTTTAATTCTTAAAATATTATAAATAAAAAACATGAAAGTCAAAATAAAGATTTTTGTTCTTTGATAATACTAATTGATAATTTTAATTGTGAACATCATTTTTGGTCAGCAAAAACATATAGAAATGGCAGCAAAAGTATTGAATTGGTCAGCAAAAAATTCAAATTTATCAGTAAAAATGCAGGTTTCATCAGCAGAACAAATAAGTTTTATTCGTATAAAGATTAATTTAATATACGAAAAATAAAATAAAATAAAATTAGAAAACACAGAAGAAATAAGAAGGAATCCAAGAGAACATTAAATAGAACCAGATATCTAAAGAGCAAATAGGAGAAAAGAGATAATGAAAATCCAACTATTGTACTAACAATGTAGATGTAGCCTTTGCTGGTCTACCTCGTTTTCTTTTCTCATCGATTGACACTCTTCTTGCTGCTGGTCGGGGTTTGCAATACTTCAAATGAATAACCGTACCAATAGCGTGTCTGCATATATAGAAACGATATTATTAGATGATTGTTGTAACAGATCAATAGTAAACCATATCGTTTATTTTCCAAAAGGGAACTAGATATAAGTTAGACGTTCGCCTACCGGATTTTCAGAATGCACCAATATTAAGTGACTAACTCTATATCTTTGGATGGATGATAATTAGATTAGTGATCGTTTTACACTGCTTATTTATGCAAAATCATCAGCTTTAGATAGAATGGGATATCACACATCTTTAGAAAATATCCAACGGGTGATCGAGGTAAAATGATCGGAAAAATTTCATTAGATATAATACAGATGAACAATAACATATCGAGAAAGAAAGTAGTTGTCAAGGGAAAAAATGAAACAAATGTTACGTATAAGAAAGGAAAGATCCACATATATGTGATGACAGAAAAGGAAAAATTTAACTATATATGAGTCAGTAGTAGAATGAAAGGGAAATACTAAATAAGAGAAAGAAAACGACAAGAACACATACGTAAGAAATAAGCGAGTAGAGATGTGTAAGTTACAATCTAACAATATATATGAACATCTTATAGGACAATCAACGACACATGGAAGAAAACATGATAAGAAGAGAGAATACGTGAACTATATCAAGGAAAGAAAAAAAAGAAAAGACATACATGTATGTCGTACTTGTTATCTGTACGGCGTAACAGAAGGAAAAAAACAGAAAAAAAAAGTGAATCCCCTTATAACACATTCTTAATTTTTATACTGATCCTTTCATTTAATTTAGTAATTTTTAAATATTCTGACGAATCAAATCATTTTAATAACTGACCATTTTAATAAAATATTGATCATTCATTTATTCTGTTGAACACTTAAATGATAACCATTTTAATCTATTGAGATAATTATTATAATATTTATGAAATGTAATAAAATTCAAAACAATGTTCGATTATTGATTTGTATGATTTATAACTGTAAACTTTTATTGTTATAGTCATTCTGTTAAAACGTTGTACTATTTGATGATGTCTATTGCTTAACAATTATGTATGAGTCGTAATACGAATATACTTTTTAATAACAATCTATCATATACCGAAGATGTCCATGACGGAGTGGTAGCAGTAGTTTTTATCAAATAATCTTTGCGACCTCGACACAGCTAAATTTGGATGCGTCACGACATAGCAACGGTCAATTTTCACTCGTGATGAACATCTCTGGAATAAATGATGCATTATTCAAATATGACGAAAGAATATGATATATATTTGAAATAATAATATTTTGATAAGAATCTATTAATTCTGATCTTGTCCGTGGATGAAATTGAATTCAAAGTGAAAGTAAGAAAAGTTTATCGGATAAATGTTCAATACAACTGATCGATATACTAGAAAAGATATCGAATTGAATAAAAAAAGAACATGGGAAAGGTACTGATTCACTTACTTGTCTTGTTTGAACGTCACTAGAGAAATTAAGCATATATATCCAATTAAAAATTTTGTAATTTTTTTCTATGATTAATAAAAGATTCTTTAGAATTTAATTAGACTTTCATTTTAATATATAATACAATATTGTTTGTTCAACTATACTTTTTTTCCCATAAAACATATACATTTATTCTTTGAATCTAGACATGATTATATCGACAGTCAAAATGTGAAATTAATGCATATTAATAATATCTTTTTTTCTAACCTGTTTTGCACTGTCGAAAATGTCTAATTCTTTTTTACAGTCTTAAATTAACGTTTTTTACATCAGCTAATTAAAATACATAAATTGGAATATTTTCACTGGTGTATATACTATTTACTGGAAAAGTATTTTAATGCAAAGAATTTTTGTAATTAAAATTAATGAAGAATAATTACAATGTATATAGCTTAACATTGGAACTAATTATAAGACATTGATTCTACTCATCAATAAATGATTTTAATTGACATCGTTATATAGAAAAACTAAACATTAAAGCACTTTAAAAAGTTTTATGATTTCGTATTTTTTTGAAAAATATATTTAGAGAAAATTTTCTAGTATGTTTTTTTTTTTAATAAAATAGAAATAAATTTTCTCGAACGTGAAGAAAACGTATGAATGTTGATTAAAATCACTGATTGATCGCAATTTTAAGTTATATACATTGTAATCATTTCTCATTAATTCAAACCAAGACTTTATTTTATTGGATTAATTCACTATATTTCTGACACTCAATTATAAGAATATTGAAAAGAAAAGCATAACTTCTAGATTATTATGTTACAGAAAAATTGAACGAATTAATTTTAAAAATAATAAACTCATACCCATATCAAACAATACAGTATAGATAAAGAATGGCCCAAAAGTCCTGACTTGATTTGTATAATTAATTTTTTATATTAAAACACATGCTTAAAAATTTGGCCGTACGATTAAAAGCATGCAGTAAATGCTGCTCTACAAAATAGTCTATCGCTGATCTTCCATAATTTATATAGTAAGAACGTTATAAGCATAGAAATGTATCTCACAAAAAAGAAGAATTAACAATGAATCCAATATCAGCACTTGTGTTTGAACTCCTGTTCTTTATGTTCCTTAAAACAAATCCTGTTTTTAAATGGAAGCGCTATGAAATTCTTTACAAAATTCTACTTAAGCTTTAATTTCAGATCTTCAATTAAGACAACTCACCAAACACTATGCGAAACAAAAAATATGAAAATATTGAAAATTTGATATTTTTTCCACACGAATTTTTTTTATCTATTATTTTCATGGAAACCCATAGCGAAAGTGAGAACTCCTTTTGTGTTAATTACTTTTGCGTGTACTCTTTCTTGTGATCCGTAAAAAAAATTTTTTTAGAGTAGATTGTGCATTCGAGAATAAAGTTTCAAAATTTAGCACTTCCATTTATGATAATGCGTCCAAATAAGAATGAAAAAATATAATTGATGTTTGGTTTTGTCGTTTGGTAGAAGAGAGCAATCATTGCTTATCTAAATAAAACAAATCCGATCGAAAACTCTTTTGTTTTGATGGAGTTACAGAACTATTATTGGACGCAGCACCACACGAAAAAAGTCCATGGGTAATTTTTCTTTTATGTAAGATACATTTCTATGCTTATAACTTTCTTACTATATAAATTATGAAAGATCGGCCATAGACTATTTTGCAGAGCGTCATTTACTGCATGTTTGTACTATAGAGCCAAATTTTTAAGTATGTGTTTTAATATAAAAAAAAAAGTCAATTATACAAATCGAGTCAGGACTTTTGGACCACTCTTTATATGGCCAGTTCTGTGTCGTTCCAGAGGTTTCATAGAAGTAATATTCCTGTCGGAAAGCACAGGAAATTGACTGAAATTTACCGGAAAAGTCTCGAAAATTTTCGGCTAAAATACACTTTCTAAATTCATTTCTGATTATGTCTACATATTTAGGGCATACCAAAAGTAGTAAGGAAGGTACTTTTTTTCCTTAAGCAGAAGAATAAAAAAAAATTCTTGTTTTACCAACAGATAGAGTGTCTTTCGCCCTATTTTTCAATACTGTTTGATCAGTATTAAACTAATATCGTAATAATAAAATTTCGATAAGAACTATTTTTGTTGAAAACCAGCTGGTAGCACTTAGATCATAATGAGTGTGACAAGAAAATGGGACACTTGTATTTGATTGTATTAACATTCAATACGTTGTATTAAAAAAATAACAAAATATATCAGAAGATCCAGTGTGAAAAGCTATACAATTTCTAAAGTACTACTTATTTTATAGTTGTACTTTTTATTTTCAAAATAAACAAAACTTTGAGTTAGAAAAACGTCTATGAATATAATTATTTCGAACGTTTTTGTTTTGTTAGCTCACTCACTAAGTGATTATGTGCTAATTCATGTATTTTGATAAAAATAAATTATTTCTTTCAAGAGCTAGTTCTGTATAATTCAATCAGCTTTTAGCATTAAAAGGTACTGACCAAGTGTAAAGGTGTTCAGTAGGTGCTGACGTGTCGCGGACACCTAACCCGCACTTTTCCTCCTTGTTTTGTATTGACTTATAATGTGGAAAACTGCTAGATAAAAATGCAATTTCATTAGTTTAGCATGATTTCCTTTGATTTTCTCCCCTTTTTTCACGTATTGTGATCATTACTAAATATCGATGCAGATTTTGTTGCCTATTGAATAATATACCAAAAAATGAAGAATTCTATGGATTTTCAGAATATAGTTTCATTTTTTTGGGACAGCAGGATTTGATAAATTTAGAGCCAAAATACTAGTTCAAGAGTGATCATTAAGCATAGTTTCTTCACTACTTGTAGAAAGTCGATAATCTAGCAAAGGTCATTTAGATAATCATTTATATATATATGATTCTGTAGAGAACTCTTTGCTGCATCTTTGGAAAGTAGCCCGAACCCTGTGCCACGAACAGTGGCAGAGAAAACTTCAAAATACTGTCAACGTCTAAAAGCGTCATTTTCTCTAGACTTGTATGATCTATACTCAAAAAAAATCGAAGATTGTAATCTCCGACATTTTCATCAGTACATTAAAAAAACATAATATTTTGGACTTAATAGTTTCTCGATGTGCTGTATTATTTAAGCTAACAAATTCAAGAGACAATTTGGTACGACATCGTGTATCTTGATGAATAACATTAGTTGTCTTATTTTGCAGAGATTAAAACCTTTTAGGTTTCTTGAGTCGACTTATTATGTTTTGTCACATTCGTATTCAATTTTTTAATTACTGGTAATAAAATCGTTTCACAAGAGATTGTATACCTTCTTCATTCTGCAATTATCGACCACATAGGTCTATGTAGAAGCGATATATTATATTTGAAGCAAATCCTCTTCTATTAAAATCGGATGATTTTGATTCCTTAGTACACTACATAGTAATCAAACTAAAAACTATCTTCTTTGAACTTTTTCGTTTTCATCGAATCTTACCGCTTTACTTCTTTCGTAAAATAAAAAAACTGTTTTGAAAAACACAACCAGTCTTTCACAAATTTATCAAAAATATCATCCATTTCAATAATTCAATTAAATGATTTTCATTAGAAAGTAATTTCTCACAACATGAATGATGATCTAATCCGATAGAGGCCTTCAAAGAAAGTTCAATTCTCATCACCATTCATGTACTAAAAATCATATTCTTATTCGAAGTTTCTTAGAAAACGTTGTCAACTACACTTCATTTTGGTCATTTTGCGTCCAGTTACCATTACGATCATAACGATCACGAGCATCAGCAGCATCAAGACGATCAAGAAAATCAAGAGTAAAACGATCATCATAATAACGCTCATATTCATCCTTGATCTGTTCTTGTTTAGTTGCGGTTTGAATTTCGTGTTTGTGAGATGCTAGAATTGCCATGAGAAAATCATTTTAGTAAATATTTTTATAGTGATTGTATTGTAAAAATGTTAGGGTTATATCAATATGAGTTAGCTGTAGGTGGATGAAAACGGTGTTTTGGGAGGAAAACGATATTTAGATTTCTGTAGATAGACATGTTATGGTGTTGTGTAAATTTTGTTTGAAGTTGAAGTTTTGTTTTACAAAGAAAGAAAAATATTTTTGTGAGTTTGCATGGGAAATATAATTAGAGGAACTGTAACTTTATGGAATATTGATGAATGAAGTTGGTGAAATATTTTTGTTGATGTTAAAGAAAAAATGATTTACTGAGGAATATGTTGATTCGTTTTTCTTTTTAGTTGGAAATTTTATGAAAGATGAATTTATATTTTCATTAAGTGTGTAGTAAGGTGTCAATTGAAGAGCTATTTTTTGATGATGGTAAAAGTGTAACAAATTTTCTAAAATGATGGGGAGAATATGATTGTAAATGGGTACATATAAGATTTACTATGTGAAATATTTGATATTTATCGATATTTTTTTGAATCACAATATTTAACAATATTGAATTTTGCTGGAAAACGAATGTTTATGTTGAAGATTTCTTACACACAATTACTTTGTTACATGTTTTAGGAAAATGATAGTTTAAGGGATATCAAAGTCGCTTTTCACCTCATAATATGGATAATTTTCATTTTTATATGGTGGATTT